>JAVLUX010000029.1:35742500-36055000 GCA_032164185.1 Moxostoma hubbsi | reverse complement strand
TTGACTAATAAATACTGGCTTTTACTGCCCTCTAGGTGGCACGCACCTCTCTTTTACCTGGTCTCTTAAAAACACTGGCAGCTAACAGGAAGATGCCCCTTCCTCTCAAACTGTTCGAGATTTCAGATGTCGTCCTTAAAGACGAAACTAAAGGTGTAGACACTGAATTTCAATGTGCAACTTTGACATCTCCATAACAAAAAAACAGTGGTTCTCAACTGGTTTTGCTTTAGGATCCAGATTTATGCTGATATCTTACATGCATAATTACAAGCTCAGTGGTATTGGAGCCCTATCAGAACAGACATGCAACCCATTTTTGGGTCAGAACCCACCAGTTGAGAATCGCTCTGAATAAACGCATGATGCTGATACATTTTCTCTCTCTCACTTGAAAATACACAGACGTAGGGGCTCGTAATAACAGGCGTCTTTGTGCCATATTCTACAACAAGAGTCCAGGTTTTGAAGTCATTCATGGACTTCTGGACCGGGTCATGCAACTGTTGGATGTCAAACCAGGCCGTAACCAAGGATACCACATCCAGGCGGCCGAAGGTGAGTCATAAATGTTAAAAGTAAACATGATGTACTTCCTCTGATACTTTGAGTGATTAGTGTTTGTGCACCTGTTAGTGGGGTTTATGGCCTCTTTGAGTCATATTTAATGATTTGTGTGAGTTGTTAATATTTAACAGCGTTTGAATGGAAGCAGTAGGTCAGCAAATCAGGAACTGTTACAGTTGCTTTGGTGGGACATTTTTAATTCAGAAGATTCAGCTCCTATTTTACTTACAGTACTATATTTCTACCTGATGGGTAGACAATTCAGAGTGGTGTTAGTCTCCTTAGTGAACATTTTCATCAGTAATTTCGTTGACCAGACTAACACTGCTATAAACTGTCTCTTTAAACCTCTAACATCAAATTGGGGTTTCTCCCCAATTTGGAATGCCTAATTCCCAATGCGCTCTTAAGTCCTCGTGGTGGCTTGCCTCAATCCGGGTGGTAGAGGACGAATCTCAGTTGGTTCCACATCCGAGACCACCAATCCACACATCTTATCACGTGGCTTTTTGAGCACGTTACCGTGTGGAGGCTTCACGCTATTCTCCGCGGCATCCCCGCACAACTCGGCACGTACCCCACTGAGAGCGAGAACCACACATTATAGCGACCACGAGGAGGTTACACCATGTGACTATACCCACCCTAGCAACCGGGCCAGTTGGTTGCATAGGAGACCTGACTGGATTCACTCAGCAAGCACATGGTTTTAAACATGGATTTTTATGTAAAATATTGTTTTATGTAACAATAATTAAATTTAAAAAAATTATAATAATCTTACATAGTGAAGCTTTAACAAAGTAATTAAAGGGGTTATGACATTTGTATTTTGACATACTATATTAGAGGTCATTATACTATAAAAACATACTTTAAGTTTCAGAACTCAAAACTTCCTCCACATACCTAAAAGAGCATTTGACGAAACCAAGCTGCCAAAACAGCTTGTTCTCTACTTCCTTCATATTATGATGTCACACTGTAGTAGACATTTGCATCTGACCGCCTCCAGAACAACACATTAATACCTAGTCGTACGCCAATCATAGCTGTGGGCGTTTACTGTGAAGTCTTAAAGGAGAAGCAACACAAAGGCCAGAATGAGGTTGGACAACGATCATGTTTTACAAATACATGACTGTTTTTTGTGCAATAAACTATAATTAGTGTTATAAGTGAACCTCAATGAACATATTAAAATAATAATAAAAAAAGGCATGTCATGACCCCTTTAACAATGTAATAAAGGTTAACTCAAGTCACATTATTAAAATGTAAAATGGGTTTTGAATGCTGTTTCTTGTTCATTTTAAAAGAGAGTCAGAAGTCTTAAACTACAAAAGTAGCTATGACACGTAAACATCAGGTTTACTGCTGTGGACTCGGCATTCTGCATTATTTTTGTCTTTTTGAGTAGTAATTTTATTCTTTCTACCCTTCTTACAGACTCCACCTACTTTCCTGGTCGCTGTGCTGAGATCTTTTCACGTGGCAAAAGCATTGGACACCTCGGGGTCCTTCACCCTGATGTCATCAGTCGTTTTGAGCTGACTATGCCCTGCTCTGCCATTGATTTCGACGTTGAGCCATTCCTGTGATGTCATAATTCAAATGATTTAAGCCACACCTCTCAACTTCATGCCATGTCTCAAACTCTGTATCCATTCCTCACTGGCCACATGTATATTTTGTTTAGAAAATGAAGTCAGTGTTTTAAGATATCTTGACTTGTCTACTGCTAGTACATGTTGTTCATTTAATAAATGCCATGCCCATTTGTTTGTCCAGGACATGGATACATTTTACAATGTAGAAGCAAATAAATATGGATGACTAAACATAATAATGTCTAAATTGTCTGCTTGTAATTCCACCAGTCAAATTTGAAGCTGAACTAGATTTTTACATTTGAAGAAGGTATGTGTTGAAGGCGTGTTTACCAGCTTTACCTGTCTATTAACACAGAAGAGTGTTAAAGGTTGAGTGTGTGAAATGTCACAAACAGGCATTTGGCATTGAACTGTCAGGGTGTGTTTGCAAGTTCACTCACTCAATCAACTCAAGCTGTTTGGTGCGAGAAAAGCAGGTGTGCATATGTTATGGTAGGCCTAAATTAGTAATTTGAGTGCATTAAATGCACAATCTTACAATGAATACACGTAATAATGTAAATGCCTTATCCCTCAGACACAAGCATTGATATTATTGCAAAAAAATAAATGCATTCTCCTCGAGTGCTTAAGGAAGCCACAAGTTATAAAAATACATTAGTTTTGGAGAAACGTTGCAAAATGGCAACTCTTGAGCATTTAGGGTTGCACAATTTCAACATGTTTTTTTAGTTTCAGAAATGAAATGGATTTCTGAATTCACAACACAATATAACACACAAGTATAAAAAACAATTATGTATTAAAAGCAGAAAGGGTTAATTCATGAATGGTTAACAAATGTGACTATTTAATGAGACCTATTGATATATGTGCTGATATAATCATAATAATAAAAAATACACATCTCTATGTTATGTAGTAGTTAATATTTATGGGGTATGTAAACATCAGTATACATGTTGGCAATTAGAAAACAAATATTTTAGGTCAAATACTTGAAGTAAATTCCAGAAGTTGTTCAAAAGGTGTTCGCAATTGTGTCAAATAGCCTTTTTCCTTTTTGTGTGAATTGAGAAAGTTAACAAGCTGACAATTTAGCAAGCAAACCTTGAGGAACTTCTGTTGATTATAAAAGGTCAACAAACTCTTCTTCCATTTTGCGAGCTTTTCAAATACGTGATAAACTTTCAATCCAAATTCCACTCTGTCACAAACTCATTTGTAAGCACGTGAACATTTTCTTGCTAGACAATTGCTTGAAACTTCTGAGCGCGCACTAGAAAATTTCACGTGCGAGCAAGCATAACAAACTTTCCTGTGCGCACTCAGAAATTTCTAGCAATTTTCTCGTTCGCACATAAAAGTTTCTAGTGCGCGCTCAGTTTCTAGCAATTTTCTTGTTCGCACGTTAAAGTTTGTAGAGCATGCTCAGATGTTTCTAGCAATTTTCTCGTTCGCATGTTAAAGCTTGTAGTGCACGCTCAGAAGTTTCTAGCAATTTTCTCGTTTGCACGTTAAAGTTTCTAGTGCGCGCTCAGTTTCTAGCAATTTTCTCGTCCGCATGTTAAAGTTTCTAGAAATGTTCTCGTTTGCACGCTCAGAAGTTTCTAGCAATTTTCTCGTCCGCATGTTAAAGTTTCTAGAAATGTTCTCGTTTGCACGCTCAGAAGTTTCTAGCAATTTTCTCATTCGCACATGAAAGTTTCTTGTGCGCACGCAGAAATCTCTGGATTTTCCCCCCTGCAAATGTCACTTAAAGGGCTCTGTAAAGCTGTGGCAGTTAATATGCAATTTTCTTTTCTGCCATAGCTACAGTTTTGATACAGTTTAGAGTGTCAGTAATTGTTAGGAGTTATTTATTGAATATAATAAGTTATTTAATTACTTTATGCAAACATTACAATTCTGCTTTCCTCGAGTTTCTGAGGCTTAAACGGTTTAAGCATAAACCAATCGGCAAAAGTCCATTTTTGGCCGTTGCCCTGATTTCGAGTTGTATGTAAACACTTTTACCTGTGTTTTTACCAAAAAGTCCAAAAGAGAGTGGGGTTAGTCCAGAAGGGGGTTCGGCCTACTCCAAAAGGGTCATGGTAAGGGGCTCTGTAAGTCTTTGCTGGCGGTTTTGAGATCCCGCCCGTTTTTGTAGCTCAGCCTGCAGCTATATTCTGCTCGATTGCTGACTTGCTAGTATCCTTATGGTTAGGGGTAGGCGAAGGTGTGGTCTTTAGGGATAGGGACCAAAGACTCCCTACTATGGTAAGGGGTGGGCTTTTAGGAAAGGGACCAATCAAGTAGTTGGGAGTAAGAATCTAGCAGGGGTCAGATTTAAGTGTTGAGCTCATGCCTGTTCACATCTCGACATCAAAAGCAGAGAATAAAATGACTATGTCAAATCTCACGGAAACATGATTTTATCCCTTGTTGGACTTTATAAATTAGCATATTTTTGATAGTTTTGTTTTGGTGTGCATGTAAACATGCAAGTCATTTGCAGAGTATTTTATTGGCTGTAGTACCTGTTACACACAGGGGCCTGGCTCTAACCAGGTATACTGATTAAACAAGACAAAATCAGTGAATGGGTGGAGATGAAAGTGTCTGTTTGAACAGGTTATCAGACATGTCAGGGCAAGAGAGACTAGCTGCACCTGATTTCAATTAGATATACACAACCAGACAAACATTTGGACACACTTTACTGTAGCCGAGTCTCTCAGGATCTTAAAACCCTTTTGATCTGAAAGGCTTATGCATAAAAAATATAATATTGTAATTCACTTATGAAACCATTTTTTAATACAAATAAGTTGGATTGTATCAGCCAAGAGTCCAGCATACACGTGAACTCCTTTAACACTTTTTACCTCATGAAGTTGGTTGAGAGTTAAAGCTGGAATTTATACAAAAGGTTGTAATTTTGAAAGAAGATAGTTTAGATTTTTTTTTAACATTTTTGGTCGCTACATAATTCCCATACTTCCAAACTTTAGACTAGTAGTACATGTCTTTTGTGTTTGAGCATGTTGGCTTGTATTCATGTATGTTTATGTGAGAAAGTTATTAGAGACTATTATAACCAGTCTTTCATTTTTGTGTACGAAAGGATCGTCTGTGTGTACACTGTATGTGTGAGAGTTTGTGGGTACATGAGAGGCGAGTTTGCGGTTTTTGTAGTGTTTGTAGATATTGAGGAGGTTAAGGACTGTTAAACCCTTTCAAGTCCCGTACTACAAACAGTCTTTACCAAATCAACATTGTAAAACTTTAAAACAAACAGTTGGAGAAGACATTTTTCTCAAGGATGGTTTTTACTGTTAATTCATTCCTTTCACAGTGTCTAGTGGGCTCATAATCACGTTATGAATCTTGTGCCGAGCAGCTCAAAGTACAAAATCTGCTTTTTAGTAGTTTGAAATAAATATAAAGTTTGAATCGCATGGTAAAAAAACTAAAATATTACAGTAAAATATAGCAAAAGAAGGCAGTTGATGAATAGACATATTGGGTAGCTCAGCGAGTATTGGCGCTGACTACCAGCCTGCAGTCGCGAGTTCGAATCCAGGATGTGCTGAGTGACTCCAGCCAGGTCTCTTAAGCAACCTAAGAGGGTAGAGTCACGTGGGGTAACCTCCTCGTGGTAGCGATTAGTGGTTCTCGCTCTCAGTGGGTGTGTGGTAAGTTGTGCATGTATTTAAAAAAAAAAAAAAGTTTTTTTTGAAGAGAACAAAAAGAGTGAAGAGTAAAAAAAATTTTTTTTAAGAGAGAAAAAAATTGTCTTTTTTTTTTTTTTTTACCTTGCGGTTCAGGGCTTCCGTAATAATTAGTGACAACATGGAAAATCAATTTTCCAAATGAAAAATTTTGAATGCAATTTTGCAATTTTCAATATGATTTCAAAACATACTACAGTACTAGATTTAACAAATCCTGCTCAATGCTCCAAAAGTTTATGGAGTGGAATTCCCCCGAGTACCATGTTTGTTAACACTGATTTCTGTCTCAGTAAATCTACACAGAAATCCCATTTCCCAAATCCCACAGTCCCAACATTACAAACACTCGGTTCACAATGATAGTATTGACGAGTCCGATGGCCGTGTACGTGCAAAACTTGTAAGGAACTTCGATCTCTTTCCTCCGGCGAGCTTCTGTGTCACTCACAGACGCTCCGTAAACCCAGCAGAACACCCGCAGGCTCACCCATCGCACTGTCTGTCGGGTCAGTACCAGAAATCCCACCCCAACCAGGAACCGTGCAACAAAGAGCCGGAAGGCAACAGGGGTCAGAGGTGGCAGGTTCACTGGAAGGGGCCCGGATAGATTGAAGGTCAAGCCCGATCTCTCATTCACCCAGTAACCGACTGAGCTGCCTGCCGAAGCTCCTAAAATAATGGTGGTGTCCCCCCGTGTGGTGCTGTAATGGTCCAGCTTCGGGTATTTGTAACACAGGAAGAGGGGCAGTACCAATGCCACTGCAGGAGAGAGCGGGCTGTGCAACTGCAAGTAGTCAAAGGTTCCCCAGTAAGGGTACGATACAGCCATGATGAAGGCTGAAATTAGAGCTCCACAGATCACATCCTGGCAGGAGGAAACATAAATGAGAGATTTTCAGTGACGTTTGCTGACATTTGCATTGAACTATGAAATTCAATATTCCAATACTGTGCTGCAATAGCTCAACATGAATTATGTGTACTCATACAGTCAGCTCAATTAGTTTTACAGTATGATTGCATCATAATGAAATATGGGAATTTATGTTCTGGGTGGTTGCCAGCGTGACGTTATTATGCATGTTGCAAAGTCGTTGCTATTGTGTTATAGGTGGGTACAGGCTACTGCTATGCAAGTACTAGTTGTTACTAAGTTGTTACTAAGCGGTTGCTTGGGTAGTCGGTTTAGTTTCGAGGGTATTGCTATGCTATTATTATGTGGTTGCTAGGGTGTTGCTATGCAGTTGCTTAGTGGTTGCTAGGGTGTTCTGGGTGGCTGCCATGTTGTTTTGCCATGCAGTTATTTTGATTTACGGTTGTTAGGGTGGTTGCCATCATGTTGCTATGCAGTTACCACATAGTTATGTGGCTGCAAAGTGATTGCTAGGGTGTTCTGGATGGTTGCTATGTGGTTGCCGGGGTGTTCTGGGTGGTTGCTAGTGTTTTGTTATGTGGTTGCCAGGATGTTTAGAGGTGGCTGCCAGGTTGTTTTGCTATGCAGGTGCTAGGGTGTTTTGGGGTGGTTGCCAGATTATTTTGCTATGTGGTTGTTAGTGTTTTGGGGTGGTTGCCATGGTGATGCTATGCAGTTGCCATGCAGTTAAGTGGTTGCTAGTGTATTCTGGGTGGTTGCAAGTTTATTGTTATGCGGTTGCCAGGGTGTTGCTATACAGTTTCTAAATGGTTGCTAGGGTATTCTGGGCTGGTTTCTTAGCGGTTGCTAGGGTGTTCTGGGTGGTTGCCATGTTGTTTTGCCATGTAGTTCTTTTGCTATGCGGTTTCTTGTGGGTGGTTTCCAGGTTGTTTTGCTAGGCAGTTATTATGCGGTTGCTAGGGTGTTTTGGGGAGGTTGTCAGGGTGTTGCTATGCAATGCAGTAGTTGCTAGGGTATTCTGGGTGGTTGCAGTTGCTAAATGGTTACTATGATGTTCAGAGTGGTTGCCAGGGTTTTGCACTGCTGTTGCTAGTGTGTTCTGGGTGGTTGCCAGGGTGTTGCCAAGTGGTAGCCCCTATCTATATGATATTATGTTCTTTAGATAAAACTCAGGTCTCTCCTTTAATGTAAGTCTATAGGATGTTCAGTGGTTTTTACCCATTATATAATTTTCTAGCCTAGTATGCTAATTCTTAAAGTTTATAAAAGAAAAAGCACAACTTTATGCATGATTTTAGTTATTAATAATATAAGTTGCTGGATGAGTTATACATCCAAGTTTAATACTTTGGCTTAGAGGTTTATTCAAATTAGTTAAAGACAATATACAGTTGAAGTCTATATACACTTATAACAAAAATGTTAACCACTCCACAGATTTCATATTAGCAAACTATAGTTTTGGCAAGTCTTTCGGACATCTACTGTTACAATAACAATTATTCACAGACAGACTGATTTCAGTTGACTATATCACAATTCAAGTATTGGAGTGGCCATCACAAAGCCCTGACCTCAATACAACAGAAAGCATGTGCGAGCAAGGAGGGCTACAAACCTGACTCAGTTACACCAGTTATGTCTGGAGGAATGGGACAACATTCCAGTTTAACTTGACCCAAGTTAAACAATTTAGTCAATGCTACCACATACTAACAAAGTGTATGTAAACTTCTGACCCACTGGGAATGTGATGAAATAAATAAAAGCTGTAATAAATCATTCTCTGTATTATTATTCTGACATTTCACATACTTAAAATAAAGATATGATCCTAACTGACCTAAAACAGGGAATGTTGAAATATATTTGGCTAAGGTGTATGTAAACTTCTGACTTCAACTGTACGTGCCTTATCCGGAGCCACTAAAACTGTACTGCATTAAAGGAACTAGAGGTAAAATATATGGAGATCTGCCAGGCTACATGAATTATACAGGAGTATAAATGTTTAATCTCTAATGCAAAAGTGCATGTCACTTTAAAAGTGTCTCGTTCTCTATGTTTGACATGTCTACACACACAAGACGTTTCACAGACACAAATTTCACAGACACACACTTCCAGACTTACCAGAGCAGAGTGCATGCCGGTATAAAGACGACTCAGACACACCAGCGTAGACAGAACCACGGCCACAATCAATCCCAGTTCAAAGTGGAACTAATGGACACACACAAAGAAAACACCCTTTAAAGGAAAATCCTGTCTTCATTTATTAATGTCGTTCCAGACCTGTATAACTTTTTTTTCCGTAGAACTTAAAAAGGTGGCAAAATGTTGATCACCACAACAACTGATTGAAAAAAGGCACTTACAATAAAAGTGAATAGCACTAATTTATAAACATTAATACACACTGTTTCACTGTATAACCACAATATGTAATTATACATGTTATCATGATTTTAGTGTGATAAAATAATTTACTAATCTGTGTAAAGTTATTTTAAATAGCTAATGACAAAGTTAGTAAACTCTGTAATCTGGTAAACACAACAACTATGGTAAATCCCTGATTTTTCCCTTATGTAGGTTTGGGGTCAAAAGTGATCATTTTTTAACTTTGCTTCTTTAAAAAACATGGTTTCCTTCATCTCAGTGGCACGAGGTTTGGTGACTTTTCCTACATTTGCTATCTATACGTAACCGGCCCTGGTTGTCCTACTCCGAACGGGACTCGAACCAGCGTCGCCAGCGTGGGAGGCAGGTGCAGTAACAAGGAGGCTAATGGCTAGTGCACCTCTTGAGGTCAGGAGAGTGGGGTTTCCCCACTGCACAGCTTTGGGAGCAACTTGGGATTCAGTGTCTTACCCACGGACACTTCGGCATGTGGAGTCACGTGGGCTGGGAATCGAACCACCAACCCTGCGATTAGTGGCCGACCCGCTCTACCACCTGAGCCATAGTCACCCCAAAATTGTAATATCATTGTAATATTGGTTTTGAAAATACATGAAGGCGAGTACATTTTTGGGTGAACCTTAAAAACATTGTGATGCATGAAAGATACACTGTTATCCACCCAAACCTTCCCTCGTGCAAATATCATTCTTCCCGCTGAAAATTTATTTCAAAGTCTTTCATTTATCAAAACATCTTCTCATCCATCTTTTCACATAGCAGTTCTTCCAATATGTCTTTCTCTCCTCCCTGGCATGCTCCTCTTTTTCCCCTGACATGTGCTCTCCATCTGGTTTTATTCAGGACTCTGTTAATCACTGAAGAGTCACTGGAAGAGTCTTTATGTATTCATGAAGGTGCCCCATCCCCTCTTTTCTATCTTTTCCTTTCCAACTCCCCGTCAGTCCTCATTTCACTCTCCTCCCTCTCTTTCTTCCTGTCAACTGGGGGTCTTTCACATTAAGTAAATGAAGAACATTTCCTGAATGGGCTCAGTGATTCTGGCACAGTGGAGCTCATGTATAATTGACTAGAATTACTTTATTTCACTCTTTATAAACCTAAATCACACGCATGGGCTGTCTGGTCCTCCTTTACGCACAAAGAATCTCTGTTCATCTTTACGGAGATCAGAATGAATTTTGTGGGTCTGTTTAAAAAAAAAAATCAACAGGAATCATGTTGATGATCAAGAGAAGGAATGCAAATGTATAATCCACTTGTAAAGTTGTATAATGCTTTTTATATCTGTGCTACTGTGTGATCTGTACTATAATCTCAGAATATATTATGGAAGGAGCACAGATGGAAGTTCATGGAAGTTTATGATTGACCTGGAGATAACAACAAATGCAATATATCTTTGTAAAGAAACCAAGTGTTGGCTGATATTATATACACACTGAAAAAGCGGTGTACCCTTTACTCCCGTCAGGGCTGGACTGGTAATCTGGAATACTGAGAATTTTCCCGGTGGGCCGACGCACTTTGGGGACGATTAGGGGTGGACTGGCCATCGGGAGAACCGAGCGGGCCGGCTGCGAAACATGCCAAATGGGCCGCGATAAGCTAAAATGAGCCGCCGCGTTATGCAGAACGGCCTGAGATTTTCTGTTAATAATGACCTACATTTTTTTAATGAGCTGTGTAAAGAATACTCTTAAAAATGTCTCCTTTTGTGTTAGACAGAAAAACTGCGCATACAAGTTTGGAACACATGAGGGTGAATAAATAATGACAGAAATTTTATTTTTGGGTTAAAATACTCCTATACTGTACTTTTAAGGTCATCGATCCATAAAGCATGATTTATAAGCTGATGGATGGTGCCATTTATAACTGACACCGATTGACAGTCATTTACACAGAGTTCATTCTACTGCCACACAGCACATATATGGGTAGGCCTTGAGCTAAAGGATCGAGACAGATTGCCCCGCCTCCAGCATGTGATGCAAAAACCCACATTCAAAACTTTACATATGTTTGTGTGCATATCTGACCTTCACTCTGTCCTGAGCACTGAGAAGCAGTGTAAATGAGATGGCGGTTACTGCCATGGCGTGCGTGGATGGCAATCCATACTCTGCATCCACGCGCGTCTCCAATTTGACCACAGGGGGAGCTGAAGGACGAGGCAGCTTTAAAATATCCTTCATGACCTGCCCAATATACATCACCACCTGCAGAGAGAGAATATATGTTAAAAAGTAGGCTACTGTGGTGATACCATAGCACAGTAATATTATCAGATGGTAATCCCATGGTACTTTTTGAAACTTTTTTTAAATGAGTGATTAGACCATATAGCCAAATTTAGATGACCATTTCAAGTTGTATAACTATGAATTAACTTTGAATCTAATTCAAAAATACAGTTCACTGAATGTTCAAACGAATGAATAAATTATCTTCAAATTAAATGTGTTGCATTATAAATAGCTGAATTGATCCCACAGATGAACAGAACAAATCTAATGCCTCTGTTCTGTTGCTATGGAAACTGTATGTGCACTTGCGGAAATGAAAAGCATTAAATGAATATTCAACACAACTTAACTGTTGTACCTCAATAATAATTTAAAAAAAAAGTTACTCAGAGGTCCTTTGAGGACAAAAATTTATGTCAAAAAACTGCCATAATAATATTATACAGTATTCATATATTTTTCCACTTTCAAGGGAAAAACCAACATCAGTCCTGATCATAACTACCAAATATTCATTCATTCATTTTCAGGATTTTAACTCTTTAAATACCAGTTTGTTTATATAATGGCACTGTTGTTTTTTATGAAGAAAAAAAAAGAAAACAAAAAATTAATTATTTTCCACATACTAAATGCTAAGGGGATTTTTGTTGTTGTTGTTGTTGGTTTATCACAGTCTGGGATATATCAAAGATTAGCAACAACATTGATTTTGATGCATTATTATTTTTTGTGCTGTCAGATAAAAAAAATATCCTCTCACTCAGGACCTTAGAGGAAAACATTATCTGCGTCAAAAAACTGCCATAAAAATATTATATATTAATATTATTTTCTACTTTTACTGACAGATGTTTTAACCAACATCAGTCCTGATCATAACTACCAAATATTCATTCATTTTCAGGATTTCAACCCTTTAAATGCCAGTTTTATTACATAATGCCACTGTTGTTTTACGCACACACACACACACACGCACGCGCACACATTTTTAGCTGCATCATTTATTCATTTAGCTGGCCTGCAGTGCATAATACAGCAAACAGAAAATAGGAAAAAAGCATGTATTTGCTCCACAGGCTAAACATGAGAAAAATGGCGCCATCTGGTGGAAAATATCAAAAATTCAAATTTGAAGCCAGGGCTCCGGAATGAAAGCATAATATCATATAATTCATGATTTTATGCTTTAATGGCACTGGGATCAAATATTGCAATGGGTTTTAATGGGTTTCAACTGGGACATTTTTGTATTGAAGGTCTCGAGTGTAACTATTTTGTGTAATCAGTGTATTATAGATGTATTTTAGTAACTGAGTTTGAAATATCAAAATTCCCCCATAAATACACACCTTCGGCAAAAATGTACGCCATTGTCATTAACTCTGCCAAAATGATCGGGAAAAACAAAAATAAAAAAGACAAAAATGTCCCAAAGGTCAAAACAGGTTAAACTCAATCAACAGCATTTTTGGCATAACGTTGATAATCACAAAATTATATTTTGAATTGTCCCTCCTTTTCCAACTCAAACATAGACTAAAGAAAGTGAAAGCTGCGTTAGTCATTACAACCAAGGTTAATATATTTTGAATTTGAATATAGCTTTTATTTCTACTTCATTTTCAATTTGTCAATACAATTTAATTTAGTTTTATTTAAATTATCCCCATCTAAAGAAATAATAGTCTATACTGAGATTTCTTTCTGAATCTTACAAATGAGTCAACTCAGTAATAATTAGCACTCGCTGAGAAGTTACACATCATGATTTGAGTGCAAATGCCACATCCAAAAAACACAGGAAAAGCCCACTGATTATATAAGGGGCATGTTGTCACGGACACGATTTTCTAGTTCATTTGCTGGATACCGCACAATGCAGGGCATTTCTGCATGCTGGCCCTGATGCGTCCATGTGCGTCTCGCAGCAGCTGCCGCAGAAGATAAAAAATACATATATATTATATTTACATGAGCGGCAGCCGTGTTGGTCTGCAATCAGTCTGAAATCTTTAAATACCAAACAAAGAAAATGTCATTGTGCTTTTCTTTAACCACAAAAACATATAATATCAAAATAATAATTTTGAGTCATAAATTTAACAGAATTGTCCTTCAAAAGTGTCAGAGATGTCCGCTAAAAATGACGTGCATAAGTTACCCGGTTGTAAACAATAAAAAAAATTTGAATAATAGAAACATTTAAAATAAAAACGTCATAACCAACTAAATTAGTTTAGCTTCATACACAAACTCTGTCATCAAACAATACATTTATTTTATAGTCTATAATTAAATTATAAACAACACATTTCACTGCCCAAAATATCCTAATATTTTATTGCACATGGTTGAATGTGTGAATAATGGACAAATGCTGTAAAAGAATGTAATTGAAGCAGCTCGGTTCTTTGTTCTTAATACAAAGGGAGAAAATGTGAGAAAAAAAAAAGTGCTCTGTGATGTCATAAATGGCATTGACAAGACAAGTTTTTGGATAGGTGCCAGTTCACAGTGGACTGAGTTAACCGCACGATGCCGAAAAAATAAATGTTCCGTCACTCGTCGCTGCTCGTTAGGACAAAAACTATGATAATCATAGAAAATATAGCTTTTATCACGTCGTTTGCTGTCAGGTTAGGACACGGTGTGACTGTGGCGGCCCTCCTCTATGTTTCTGTTTGATTTCAGAGTACTCTAAAAATTACTAGAAAAATAAGGCTGGACATAGAAATGCATAAATCCTTCAATTACAACTCTTCAGACATGTTTAGTAATTTCTATTCTCTGTTTTATCATATGCTTTCATAACAATCATGAGTCTCATGGAATAATTTATTTGACTTCTGAATTATACTTTTGTGTCATTTTGAAGCTTGAAGTGGTAGACACCATAGACTGCCATTGTATGACATCACTAAGAACAAAAAAAATCCCAATTTCTCCCTTTGATGTATTGTATTGTATTGCAATGACTGAATTTTCATTTTTTGGTGAACTATCCCTTTAAGCTTTAGATAGTATCAAGGCATGTGCAAGTGTGTGTGAGATCCTCTCAGTCACTCACAGCCCACATGTTGACGAGGCGTCTGCACAGGAACGGGTCGAGGTTCCAGTGAATGCAGGGCAGGCAGCTGATGTAAAAGACTTCATGTCCCAGAGTGGTTGATAACATAAACAGCAAGTACAAAATCCAGTTCTTCACCTCATAATTACGCCCCGGATGCTCCTGTTCAGAGAGATTGATGTTCTTGAATAAACCGCTTTACTATATAAAAACAGTTCAAAATGAGAAATACATTAAGTTCTTCCTTGAAAGCCTTAAGAAAGTGAAGTTATGATTAATATTATGTTATAGGCCTATAAATATATATATATATTTATTTTTATTTTTTTTTAAGCTCGGTCGAAAGCATTTGTGGCATAATGTTGATTACCACAAAACATTATTTAGACTCATACCTCCTTTTAAAAAAAACACACAAATTGAGGTTACGGTGAAGCACTTACAATGGAAGTGAATGGGGCCAATTTTTTGGAGGGTTTACAAAGCGCTTACAACATTTCCTCTGTTAAAAACTTGTGTATTACTTTGAGCTGTTAAGTAGTTTAAATCGTAATTTTTTTACAGTCGTTTTAGGGTTTATGCCTGTTACGTCGTCATGACAACGAAGTTGTAAAATTGGCTATAACTTTACACAGAATAGTAAGCGTTTTTATCACACTAAATCAAGTTTATATGCATATTGTTTGTGTCTTGTGGCTACACTTATGAAACGGTGAGTATTTTAACGTTTACAGATTGGCCCCCATTCACTTCCATTGTAAGTGCATCACTTGAACACAGATATTTGCCTTTTTTAAAGAACTGGAGGGAGAAGTCAATATAATTTTTTGTGGTAATCAACATTATGCCACAAATGCTGTCGATTGAGCTTAACTTGTATTGCATCCAGAATATTCCTTTAAGTGTAAAGTTGTGTCATAAAGACATTTGTAACTATTTAAATGCACATTAACTAATATGTTAAGCATTATATAGGAATGTTAGCACATTTTATCAGTTTAAAGTTTTTATAAAGTATCATTGGGATTTCAATGACACATTTATGTTGAAGTGATCTGACATACATATAGCTAGGGTCATATTTGAGTCTAATAAGACACAAACATGCATTCTGAAAACAGGTTCAACATAAACTCCAAACAAACCAGAGAAACGAGAAAATCTTGTCGTTTGGTGTTTATGCTCTTTGACGCACTGCATCTGCTTTATGGCAACGACTCTTTCGCTTGAACTAAAGAGATGTACTTACTCCGACTTTGTTGTCATGTTGTGAACTGGTGCATTTATATTTGGAGTTACTGTCCTGTGCGCGTAACGTCCCGTTCGCCACCTGCTGCTCTTTGCGCCGGTGAATCTTGACCAAACCGTCCTCACCGGAACCGTTCGCGTTTACGAGTCCGTTTTGAGTGACATAAGAGCAGGTCTCTTTCGGTACCAGGCCACAAAATCGCTGGAAATCGGCCACCAGATCGGGGCTGTTCAGGTACGCGATGACCCCCCACATGGCCGCGCCTAATTTGAGTTGTGGGTCCGCGCGTTTCCGCACGCACACAGGTGTGTACAGATGCAGGTGACAGCGTAAACGCGTGTTGTGCGTTGCACTGGCCGGGTGCTGACGTATGGGCTTTTCTCTCTTTTTGATTGGCTGACACATTTACCTAGGGAACATGGCCTGTCCCAAGTCTAACTTAATACTCGTTTTGTTGAGACTGACTTAATGCACGATTTATGTGTATTTTAATAATAATAATGATTTCAGAATTAACCTATTATTTTCCTACCAGATTATTTTAACAAATCCCTCTGACATATATGCTCCTCAAACTAAAATAGTAGGGGAAGATGTCCCCCTTAAAAACTATGTTAAAACATATTTAGATATTAGATATGTTTTAGGATGATAATGCATCACCCAATATATTATATGGGGAAATATACAAAAACATTTACTAAATTAGTTATCATGGCACCACAATTATAAAAGGGGCCATCTTACCCCTTTACCCGAGGAGAAGACCCCCAGGGTAAACATTCGCGTGCAGGGGTGATGTTTGAGGGGTCGAGGAGGCCGATTGCACCACCTTTATTGAGCCGCTGGCGGCTAATGGTGCCCCTATGCATGGCATACATTGCATATATGTGTTTTGCGCCTCTGCATATAAACTTATAATATCCAACAAAATAAAATGTCAAAGGTCACTATTTCCTAAAGACACATAATTAGATTTTAAACTCACACTGTAACGGAATAGGCTACATCTCATAAATGTTGTGTTCAGTTGAACTATCACGATTAAGAGGATTTATGTGATAAATCTTTAAATAAATAAAATAAAAAAAGAAACAAAATATTTTACATTGTATTCATTTTTATTTTATTGTATATATATATATATATATATATATATATATATATATATATATATATATATATATATTTTTTACTAATGTACGCATTTAAATTTCATAACAAATTTCCATCAAATGTAATCGATTAATCTTTAACTAAATAAAATAAACAAAAAATATATTATATTGTATTGTATTGTATTTTTTTTAAGAAACTGAAATGCATAAATCTTAAAAATAAACTGGAAACCATAATAAGTTAGCAAAACTCAAAACATTTGAAGCAATCAATTTGTTAAGCTAATAAACTCCCAAATTTAAGTTATGAGAACTCGTACATTTTGATGGCACTTAACTTTATAACTCTTTGGCTGAACTTAAAATGACCTTGTTAGCTCAATTTAAATACTACAATATAGCTATATATAATATTCACATGCTAATTGAAAATACTTGCTGATGATTAATTGTTCTAGGAGTAAAGTCCTCAACCTACGCTCAAGCTCCTAATCACCATTAAGATAACAGAAACACAGTAAAACATTAAACACAAGTCTCCGCCTTTACATTCATCTTGCACAAAGACACATTATTCAGTTAAATTTAAGTTCCTGTAAACTTAAAGAGACAAGTTCATTTAACTCAAAAAAAAAAATCAACAATTCAAGTTACTTAAAAGATGTCAGTTTCGTACACTCAAAAGAAAGAGAAAGTTCTAAATACTCATAAATGTTACATTTGAACTTATTTGTATGATACAAATTTTACCTACTCAAAACAATTAATTATTTTGAGCAACTGGGAGTATGGTGTATACTGAAAAAAAAAAAATTGTTGGTTTTAAGTAATTCACATTATGGACATCGGTTCCACATAATGAACCATTAGCTTCACACTTCTCCACAATGGTAACCTCCAAAAAATATCCACGTGACAGAAACTTCTCTAAATTCCAACAATACAGAATATAACAGAACATTAAACAAGTCTCCTATTTTATTTTGTGTAGAAATACATATAAATAACACTTCATTTCAAAATGTACACTCCCAAACAAGTCTCATGCAAAGCATGCTGGGAAATGTTAAATCCCTTTCCCATTTCAGACATATTTTGATGCAACAAATCTTTTTCACGTAGTCCCAACACAACTGGATTGAGTAAACATAGTTGGATTGTGTGCTAAAGAATTGTTTTGGATTAACTCAATTTAATTTAGTAAATTGAGAAAGCGGTAAAAATCATGTTGAGTGAACATAAACTGTTAGAAGACCGAATCAATTTGATCACTTCATATAAATGTAATCATATATTTTTTTTATGACTGTTTTGCATTTTACTTGGACTTTACACAATATAATTATGTTCGCATCTCAAACATACATTTATTAGTTTGATTTTAAGTGTAATGCTTTAGTATATTCAATAGAGCTGCTTTCCATTTTTTCAGTGTAGCCTTTTTTTTCTTTCATTTTTTTTTGTGTTGTACTGAAATAATAATAATAATAAAAATAATAATAAAATATAGTTTATTATTTAGCAGACATATTTAATTAGGGGCTTGACAATTCTGTGAATGAACTTGAACGGATTCACACCTTGCATTTCTGGGATATCGATGACGTCAACGGATATATTTTTATGTTAGCGAATCTAAATATATTTGACAGGTTCGAGCAGCACAAAAAGAGTTAAATCTACTGACGTAAACCGGCGCGTGTGGTTTTACCCGTACGCGTGTCTGACGCTTTTTTAGCCGCGCAGATGATGACGCTGCCCGCGGTTGGTTTCCCGCGATTCTTTCTTGGCAACAAAACGGCTGGTAAGCCTTTCGGTTCTGAATGAGGGCAAACTCGCCCCTCAGTCGGTTGAAATCGCAAGCCTTTCACTGAGAGGATAACGAGAAGGAAAGGCGACTCGTCATTCCGCCGCGTGACTGACGCGCGCTCATTGTGTTGGCGTTGAGGATGCCATGGCAGCGGCGGAAATAGCAGGTAACGGGCCGGAGCCGCCCGGTCTTCCTCCGGCGTTTCCGTACGAGGAGTTCGAGTGTAAAATCTGCTACAACTATTTCGACCTCGACCGTCGGGCGCCAAAAATCTTGGAGTGCCTGCACACCTTCTGCGAGGAGTGCCTGCACGCGCTGCACTTGCGAGAAGAGCGACCGTGGCGCATCAGCTGCCCCGTGTGCCGCCACCGGACGCCCGTGCCGGACTTTCGGATACAGAACCTGCCCAACAACACCAAGGTCACGGAGGACTTCCCTCTTTATATAGACTCGGATCCTTTGCCTCAAGATGCGCTGCCACCCCACACGCCGCCGCTGCACCCCGCGCTCGTGGCGCTCAGGCGTGAGGAGGGGGCGTCCGGTGCGTCCGCCGCGGGTCACGCGACACCGTCCACCGCGACCACGCTGTCCACCGCGACCACCCTGTCCCAGGACTCGGTCTCGCGCTACGATAGCTGCCACGACTGCAGGCGTCTCGCGCTGACCGCCGGATGCGTGTTCGTCATCTTCGCGTTCCTGTCCATGCTCGCGCTGCTCTTCGTGGGACTCATATTCGTGCACAGCCACGGCGGGCCGCCCTCGCCCGCGGGACCCCTCTGCCTGTCATTGGCGAGCATCCTCGCCATGGTCTCCGTGGCGGTTACGTGGCTTCTCTGCTGGCTCAAATACAGCTCGGAGCACGAGACGGGCCGCTCCTCGGCCACTACTAATGCGAGCAGGAGAAGCGCGTGACAGATTATTATTATTATTATTATTATTAGGCTATTATTATATGTCCAAAACCAATATGCAGATAGCAGGGTGTCAATTTTAATGCAGTTAGGCGTTATAAAATGGGGTCCTAGAGAGATAAAGTCGGAAAAAAATATTGTATTTGGCATTCTTTTATAATTAAACACAAAAGTTTTCATTACAAAAAATAATATCAGCATAATAGTTTAAATACTAATAGATAGTTCTCCCTTTATAGACATCATGCACTTAAACAGGCAGACTTCAGCATCTTGTGTGCTCCTTCAACGGAAATAAAGAAATCTGTTTTGTGTAAAGTAGGCTAGCCAACATGGATTTAGTCATAAATTTGATTAATGCAGAATATTATACAATTTCCTCTCAATTTAACATCATAACTTGCACATTTTCACATTTGTATTTGCACATTTTCAATATGATCTCAGACTTTTGGACCCCGGACCCCTCTGTACAAGTTAAGCTTAATCACTGGCATTTCGTAGCAGAATGTTAATTACAACAAAAATTGATTTTGGCTCGTCCCTCCATTTGCATGTTTCCATTGATCATGGTATTAATATTGTGGGTTGTACTTGCTTGTTTTGATTATTTGGGGATTATACCTCCCCTCCATCTCCCTTGGAATCCACACTCCTGTGAATAGGGGCCATTTTTTTGGGGAGGGTATAAAGGCAGAAATGTGATGCTTATAAATTCATTAAATTCATTTTAACGTTTACGTATTGGCCAACCCGATCTCATGAAAATTTGTACATATGTTACAAGTTGGCTATTTTGTGCGATTTCATTCTTATGAATTCGTACGATTTCATCATGTGCAAATGCCCGGATATGTTAATGCGGAAGCACGAGGTGCCAAGGACATGCTTATTAATATTATACCCTTACCCAAAGCCCTTATCTAAACCTAACTGATCAGTGTAATGTATAAACTTGAAAGGAAGCTGTTGTGTGTGACAGAAGCAAGCAATTGTGGCGTGTTAGATGGAACCGATGTCCATTGACGTCATTGGCTGTAGTGAAGACTTTCGAGTTCACTACAGAGTGAACGAGTGCAGTCCTACGATATCATACGAATTAACCAAATTGGGAAAAGTCATCCGAATCCTTTAGATTTCGCTGTGAGTGGATTGGCCCCATTCACTTCCATTATAAGTGCCTCATCGTAACCCAGATTTGTGCTTTTTTAAAAGAAAAGGACGGATGAGTTGAAATAATTTTTTGTGGTAATCAATATTATGCCACAAATGCTGTCGACTGAGTTAAACTTGTATTAAACCTGGAATATTCCTTTAATAAGAGCTAAAATGCAAACACAGAGGAGGGAAATGAGCAAGAGACAGCGATTAAAGTAGAAAGTTATAGTGTTATAATGGATGCCATGTTTTATAGCTTCTCATTTCCTGCAGGATAAATTATGTTGATCCTTAACACAATAAACAATTTTTGGTATAAAAGTGGCAATTTAGATAAATACTTTGTCAATTGTACCCCAGTTGGCTATGCTTTAGGAACCATTAAAGGGAGAGTTCAACCAAAAATGAAAATTCAGTCATTGTTTACTCATCCCTGTGTTGTTAAAACCCCATATGACTTTCTTTCTTTTTCTTAATACAAAGGGAGAAAATGTGAAAAAAAATAAAAAAGTGCTCAGTGATGTCATAAATGGCAGTTTCAGTTTTTGGACCAGTGCAAATTTACAGCTCTAAATGGCCAAATATAGACCGATTAACCAGACTGGCCAAAATATTGGTATACGTATATCACTACTGTGTGTCTGTATGATAAAAGTAAACCTCCCCACTGGGTGATATTATCCAGATGCTGTATCATATGCTAAAAAGAAGGCCTCTTTGTTCCTATGTAGCAATAGCTTTGCAATTAAATCGTGAATTTTATGCTACCTCCTTTGTTCTCCACAGCACCTATGCATCGATCACGGTGAGACCGTGACATTTGACAACTGACAATCTGTTTTTGCTATCTTTTTTTGTGTGCTTTTAATGTACAGTATAACACAACACATTTACCTTAGCCAGTACTCACTTTATCGTGACATTGATCAGATGTTTGCACCACACAAACCTGTGATGCGCAGTACCCGATGTCGTAGTTTAGAGTAAACAACCTGCATGATATTAAACAAAATTGAGAGACTGAACTATGTTTGACCCACTTTGTAGAGGCTCCTTGAATAGCTAATCAGATCAGTGCTGCTGGTTTTCTGTTTCTTCATTAAGCAATAGCTAAATGGTCATTTATTGAAGGAATCTGACATGCTAATTTGGATTTTCATGTTAAACGTAAATCGTAAACCGTGATTGTGGAGAGTTCTGTAGACCTGTAGGGAAGAATTGCACAGACATGAAGTAAAGAGGAATGTGATAGCAGACAAAGAGCTGTAGTTTATCTGTGTCCTTGCTGTGACAGAATGCAACGATAGAGAAATCAATGGTAAAGACTCACACACTGGGAACGCAGCCAAGAAATGTTTTCCAGTGCTTACTGACCCACTTATGAAACGTCAGATCTCTCCCACAGGTCATTTGTCTTGGATGTCAAAAATGGATAATTTCATATACCTAAATGTGGCTTGTTAACTTGAGTTTTGGAGAGTGCAAAGACACATTCTTGCCAGCTGTGTCTATGAAACTAATTTGACACTATATATATATATATATATATATATATATATATATATATATATATATATATATATATATATATATATATATATATTGTCTAGTTGGTTTTGTTAATTAATGACACTTGATGGCCTATATACTGTACTATTGTGCATTTCCTTAAATTAGAGGGAAAGCCATTCACTTTATATTGGTAATCAAACTTGATCCTTTTTTTCTTAAAGGAATAGTTATTATCACACTCGTGTTTTTCAAATCCCCTTCGTTGTTATTTGTTCTTAAGTGGACATTTTGAAGAACCGTTATGCAGCTCTCCATACAATGAAAAACAATATCCAAAAAGGACCAAAAAACCCTACCAAAAAAAAATTGCATGTTGGTTTAGAACGATGTGAGTGTGAGTAAATAATGACAGATTTTAATTTTACACTGTCCCTTTAAATTAGCTCTTATGTGCCTTTCTTTTTTATTTATTCATTTATTTATGGAAGGAACAGAACATTTTAATAGAAATGATCAATTACATTTTATATAAGCTAGCTAGTTAGGCCAATGTGATTTATCAACTCAAGTCTCCCCTCTGTTGGTGGACATGTGTAATGTCATTTTTATGGTGTTTTGTGGGGTTTATGCTTGCATTTAGGTGAGGAAGCTTTACAAAATGAATGTCAGGGTAGTGGGTATTCGAATTAGTGAAAGGGTTATAACCCTGTGTGTTAAGGAAGTGTAAACGGCTGTTTAGATTCTGTTACAGTGACAAGAATAAGTATGTGAACCCTTCGGAACTAGCTGGTTTTCTACATTGACTGGTCATAAAATGTGATCTCCTCTTTATCACAGTCAAAAGTATAGCCAAACCCAATGGGCTTAAGCTAACAACACACAAACAATTATATATATTTCATGTCTTTATTGAACACATCCCATTAAACATTAACAGTGGTGTGAAAAAGTAAGTGAACCCTTGGATTTAATAACTGGTCGATCCTCATCTGCCCCCCACCACAAAACATTTTCCCAGTAGACTTGTGGAGTGTCAAAGTGGTCTTTGGCAAACTTCAGGCTAGCAGCAATGCTTTTGTTGGAAAGCAGCGGCTTCCTTCGGGGTGTCCTGCCATGGACACCATGCCTGTTTAATGTTCTCTATATAGTAGACTCAAGAACAGATATGTTAACCAGTTCCAATGATCCCTCCATGTCTTTAGCTGACACTCTAGGGTCCTTGTTTACCTCACTGAGCATTCTGGGGTGTCCCCAGGTGTGTTTATTTATAGAGAATTTGTCTAACTGTGGACAGATGAATATATTAGCTCTTCAAGATAACTTTTTAACCTCTTGATCATAGGTCTTCTGAGATCTCTTTTTTTGCGTGGCAGCAGATGCTTCTCAAAATATTTGCTTTTTATATGCCAAAGTAGCTCTAACCTACACCTCCAATCTCGTTTTATTAATTGGATGCCGGGTTTGCCAACTCCTGACTATAATTAGCTTATGTTGACGTCATTAGCCTATGGGGTTCACATACTTTTCCAACCTACACTGTGAATGTTCGAGTGATGTAAGAACAATATAATACTTTGTGCTTTATTAGTTAAAACAGATTGTGTTTGTTCATTATTGTAACTTAGATGAAGCTCAAACCAGATTTTAAGACACATTTATACATAAATGCAAGTAATTCCAAAGGGTTCACATACTTTTTTTTTTGCCACCTTAGATACAGTGTACAGCACAAAGCTGTACTTTTACATAAAATAGTGCAGTAGCGTTATGTAGTTACCAGCCTCACAGCACCTCCTGCCATTCTATTGAACAATATGCATGCTATTTTCTTCTGTTATGGCCCTTTTTGATTAACTGGATACCGAGAAGTAATAAAATGGCATCTTTCTATTGTCCTCGGCCCTGGTCCGGATGCTTCATAGATCCAAGCCTGAAAAAGGAAAGAGAATTGAGAATTGTGACATTGGTGATGCTGACAATTAAAAATAAGGACCATGCCTTAAAGATGATCAACAATCATTCAGATGACACACAATCAAGATTTTCTATTGTGTTCATACTCGTGGTACAGCTATCGCTGTGACTGTCTGGACCATCAAGCCTGATGTAAACACATTATGTGTCTTTTCCCTACTCACACACTGTCCTAGTGACTGCACGGCTCTTTGAACCCAGTGTTACTACCTGGGATAACTATACTTCCTTAAATGCACTCCGCCCTCTTAGTAACACTACATAGGGACATTGGCTTCGTACACATCCCTTATATTCTCTGCTGTAATATGTTTACTAGAGATTAGGAAATGTGTCTTTTTACTATTATGTGTAAATGAATTGTTGTGAAACCTGTTTGAATTGTATTTGCACATTGAAATTGTTCTGTTTACATAAAATAACACACCTTTCAGTTGGCTAATAAATGAGAAAAATGAACATCTATTCCAGGTTCTTTTTTAAAGCAAGATCAAGTCAAGATCTACCCAAAATATGAATAATTATGTAGCTTGAATATTTTATCACATGCACGCATGACCAAAGAACAAAACAGAAATGTGCTGATTAACTGCTAAATGCATATACCAACTTTATGTGGTGCCCTCATGTGGCAGATAAGCACACCCAAACAGTCTGTTTCTACAACATTTACACAATGTCTATGTGTTTTGACACAACACGTTTAATTATTACTGTTGAGGGCCAAATTTGCACATTTAATACATGGCAAATTGAACAATTAGACTACAATGATGTTGGCCTGTAATGATCCTAATCTACATTGTGATTTTTATGTTGCATAACTATTCATTATGAAATGGGTTTCAGTGTAGGGTACAATGAGGGGCAAAAATAGCAACAAAAACTACCACAGTACATTCCTAAAATATTTCTGTCACTATAAACTGCAAAATATTCCTGATCCATGAGACCATTGCATGCAATGTCTAAAGTTTGATTTTGAGGTAATTTGGTTTAATATTTAATATTTCATTAATTTTGCAAATGTATGTGAAAATCCCTGAAATCATCACAATTATTTTCATTCATATATATATAACCCTATATTACTTGTTATAAGTACCTTGCTAGATGTCTGAGTAGGGCATCTCCAAGAACAATACTGTCTTCCAACCATACCATGTGCTGTGGCCCGCAACACAGTGATGCTTGTGATCCTGATGCGGGACAGATGATTTTATTCTAAAGTTGTCTTTGAGGAGGATTTACGTTTGCTCTAAGTGAACCCAATCTAATTGAGGTTAAAAGGGTGGTGACCTTTTTCAGGCTGGACAATGCAGATCACAAGACAAATGACATAACACTAGATCATCAAATGGTCAAATATGCTTGTGTATTGTTGAATGTAGTCATTTTATTAACATCATTTCTTGTAAAAACGTATTTTTATTTGCAGCTTTAAAGTCTGACTGGCACTATCTTTATTGGCACCTCTGACCAGCATAAACTCATCATCAGGTCATGTCATGGTCAGATTCATCACCCAGTTCAGATGTATCTTATATGCAAGTGTTTCTAACTGTATAATAGCTCACACGTTTACTTTGATACAAGCGAGTCAAATTATTTCGATACTATTTGCTTAGAAAATATTTATATTTGATCCTTAATAATAGAAGTAATTAAGCCCTCATCAGAGAGCACCCCTGTCCCGAAATCTGCTCCCCAATAATGGATTCGACACGCAGATCCGGTGTGTTCCCAAACACGCATCATAGGCTACCCCCCTCTTCCTCCCTTTTTACCTCTAACGAAGCAAACAGACTATTAGAAATAATACAAATCGACTCCTTATTGGGGGGTTTATATTGAAATCATTGTCAAAGAATGATTTATAATATTTGTACAGAGCAAATAAAGGCTGCTATAATACACAATGCCTGCGCTTATACATGTTTTAATAAACTAACAAGGTAAATCCAATGGAAATCATGAAATATTGCAACGAAATAATGCAATTAATACAATAATTAGATATGCAACAAATACACGCGCGCACACACGTGCAATGTTGACTTCTCATGCCCATTTTAAACTGTTGGATCAGTGTCTCAATGGTCCGGTCTCTTTAAGGCGTTGATTTAACTTTTTAAATAAGAGAGGATAATCAAGTGTTTTGCACGTGAATGGACCCCCGTTTCCCCCGCGTGTTTCCCTCCCGCATGCGCCCCATTGTCCCCGCGCGCAGGCAGAAAGAAAACACTTGAAGTTTCTTTTTAGTTCAACAAAAGAGCCACATGTTATTGAAGTTACTCTCTCTCTCTCTCTCTCTCTCTCTCTCTCTCTCTCTCTCTCTCTCTCTCTCTCTCTCTCTGTGTGTGTGTGTGTGTGTGTGTGTGTGTGTCTGGATCAAAGTCAGAAATGATGGATTTTAATAACGCATTCTAAAATCTAAGTAAACGACCTTACTAAAAGTTTTCAAGGGAATCGGTTTGCATGCCTTTTATACGTAAATATACTTATTTTTTTAAGCAACATTTACCAGTTATAAGTAATTCTACTCATCTGTGATTCAAGTTTTGTTGTTTTTATATATTATATTATACTGAGTTATAACACGTCTTGTATGGGAGGATTTCGACTGGACTTTATATTTACCAAATGGCACATTCGATTATTTTAGTGCGCATAATTCTGCACTTTTTTAAAGTACACTAGATTAAAGAAAAATGGCTTTTAATTAACAGGCTCAAAATTGACCAGAGGAAACACTTATCACCCTCATTGTGACTTCACAACAATCTCAGATATCAACTAGCAACATCAAAACAACAATAGTCATACGAGTTATATACAAGTTTAAACAACAACAACAATAATAATAATAATAAAAATTCTACATAAGTTCCCTTGTTTTGACCAAACATACATTATTTATTCTAGCGCAAAGGTTTATGGGTTTTCGACACAGATGCAATTTTGTTCTTGATAATTTTGAGTTTGTAGTACATGAAGCTAAAGTTTAAAGAACGATTTTTTTAGTTATGATTCCAAACTGTGACATTTCAAGTACTGTTTAATTAGGACCACTTAAATGTTTTTATTAATGACAACTTTGGGATTTAGATAGTAATATTAACTTAATTAAAAAGAATAGTAAGAATTGTAAAAATAGGCTAATCTTAAATTGAGTAAATTATTTTTTTTCACAATTTGAGATTATTAGTATTTACAGTGCGAAGTAAATAATATTTAGTGATTGTGAATATCTCTGTACACTAAACAAAGATGTTTTCGCTTTTCCTACATGATAAATAACCTCCTATAAACTATATTGTTAACAATCTTTTGCTGCATGATTCTAAATCGTTTCGCATGTGATATATATGATCATATATGATTATAGCCTAATAGCAGCGAGTGAAGTTATTCGGATTTTACTTCAAATAAAATAAGTCTCTTAAATATCTTTGAAATGCATTTTGGCATGCCCAGAAAGCAAAAGTTTACTGCTTCAACCAATCAGCTCTCTGTTACGGGATCTTGAGAACCAGTCAGAAGTCACTGTTCAAGTAATAGACAAAGAGCTTTTGACAAAACTCATAAATGTCTCCTTATAGTTTGAGAATTCACGCTCATCCTTAACGCCTGTTAATAACAATAACGCACCGAGCGCATAATTAGAACAAGGAGTACAAAAGAAGAAATTAAATCGGACTAAAGGCTTTTTATTTCATCCACGACTATATTGCTCTTTTACCTTGAGGGATCAAAACTCTCGTTGGAGCTTATATTTTGTGATTTTTGAACGTGGAATATTTTCAGGTATTGGTAAAGCTCTGTTGGTCTTTCAGAGGTGACCCCTTGTTCACTTGCCCGACATAAGTTTAATTAGCGGCAATGACCGCCTTGGCAGGGACCGTTCCCAGGATGATGCGTCCAGCTCTGTCTCAAAACTATCGCAGTGGATTCCCGATGGAAGGTAAAAATGTTTTAAATACACGTTCAAATAAAACTGTTATTTAAAAGTCAAACAGTTGGTGGAATTTTTTCTGTTGTGATAGATGAGGGAACTGACGCTTTGCTAAAAACTTACGATTTTGCGACAGTTTGACAAAGCTCCACATGTTTTTAATAGGCTACATCCACAATTAATAGATCTAAAATACTAATATTTTTGGATTGGGAAAAGAGTGAAATTTTAAAGGTTAAATGTTGCTTAATGTGGTTCTCTGAAGAATTTTATTTTTGGAACGTTGTAAAAAAACAAACATTTTGGTTCTAATTGGAACCTTTTTTAAAAGTGTAATATGTGGCCTAATGAGGGGTGCACAAGTCTATTTCAAATTTTAAATTAGAGTTGATTTTTGCCTATAAAACATACTTGAACTAAAATGTAAGTTGTTTAAATGTTAAATAAACGCATGAGAAATGTCAGAGAATTAAATGCACATGTCTCAGGCTGTCCCCTTCAATAGAAGCCAGTTGTTTGGGATAGCATGATCTTTTTATTTCTTTCGTTCTTTTCTTCATTTGTTTGTTTTAGAGCCTTCGGGATGTTTAGGTTACAGGTTTTTGGCTCTAACTGTATTAATATCTCACCACTGTCTTCACATGGGGTTTCCAGTTTCCACTCCGATGGGCCAGGGTCGAGTCAACCAGCTCGGAGGGGTTTTCATCAACGGTCGGCCTCTACCGAATCACATTCGACACAAGATAGTAGAGATGGCCCATCACGGGATCCGGCCCTGCATTATATCCCGCCAGCTCAGAGTCTCTCACGGCTGCGTGTCCAAAATCCTGTGTCGGTACCAGGAGACTGGATCCATACGGCCCGGGATCATCGGCGGGAGTAAATACAAGGTGACGCCCTCAGCAGTATTATTACAGTTTTCGTTTTTTTAATTTCGATTTTATTTCTATTTTATATTCAATCTGTCATTTCAAATTAGTTTGAGTTTTTGTTAGTTTTCACAGTTATTCTGTTAGTTTTAGAAAAGTTTTCGTTTTCTCAGTTTCAGTTTAGCTAGTTGTTATTTTAGTCATTTGTATGGCTGCCAAAGCTGAAGTTTACTGGTATGTATCATTACATTTCTCGGGACAGTCTTGTGTTTCCTCTATCTAGTGGTATTATCATGTTTAATTTGGATTGTAAATAATGCAAATGTTATAATACAGGGTGAATATGGGTAAAGTGACAAAGGACATTTAAACTTCATACCCATTGTATCTAGAATTTCCTTAAATCATTATTAATCATTCCTAAATTAATCTTCGGGATGTAAGTAATTAAAGGGATAGTTCACCCAAAAATGAAAATTCTCTCATAATTTACTCACCCTCATGCCATCCCAGATGTGTAAAACTTTCTCTCCATGCAGAACACAAATGAAGATTTTTAGAAGAATATTTCAGATCTGTAGGTCTTTACATTGCAAGTAAATGGTGGCCAGAAATGTAAAGCCCCAAAAAGCATATAAATGCAGCATTAAAGTAATTCATATAACGCCAGTGGTTTAATCAATGTCTTCAGAAGTCATATGATAAGTGTGGATGAGAAACAGATCAATATTTAAGTCCATTTTTACTGTAAATCTTGACATCAGCAGTCATCTTGGCAATCATGAATTCAGGCGTGCACTATGTGAACTCTACTAGGAAGTGTAATCAAGCTTGAAATCATGATCATTCCTGTAGACTGCAATTACAAGTATAGTGAAAAGTGAGTTACATTATTGCCTGTTCTCAGCCAAAACCAATTAGATTACTTCAGAAGACCTGAATTAAACCACTTATGGACTACTTTATGCTGCTTTTATGTGCTTTTTGGAGCTTCAAAGCTTTGCACGCTGTTGACTTGTGTTGTATGAACCTACAGAGCTGAGATATTCTTCTAATATCTTTGTTATGTTCAGCAGAAGAAAGAGGTCATACATATTTGGAATGTCATGAGGGTCAGTAAATGATTAGGGAATTTGCATTTTTTTAGGTAAACTCTCTCTTTCACTTTTGAGGTTTTAAATTGATGTTTTTACTTTGTGATGTGTGGCAGAGCTCGTTTTATGACCACCAGTGGGAAAAGCAGTGGTAAAGAAAATGACACTAAACGTTGAGGTGTAATGCTTGTTAATGTTACATTATGATTTATGATGTAAAAGTGTATAAGAAAATACAAATCTGTGATTTGGTAAAAAGAGGATTCCACTTCCCAGTATTAAGCATCTCTTCATTTTTGTTTCTGACTAAAGTAGAAGACACCCTAAGCTTTCTTCAAAGGTATAATGGTAGTTTATGTGTGTTTGGATCATAATTAAAAGTGTCAAGAAATGGAAAATTTCCAAAAGTGTCCCACTTTGCCCATATTCACCCTAGAATATCAAATGAAGACCATTTTTATTTTAGTTCGTTTTGGAGTTATGACAAAGTATTTTAGTTTAGTTTTAGTTTTTTTTTTTTTTTCCATTAAGTTTCAGTTTTCGTTTACTATAATAACACTATAAAGCCTCTTTTACTGCTGGGATTCTGGATAGGCCTATTTCCAAGGAATTTTGTGAGCGAACAAACGTTAAATCAAAGCAACATGTCGATGTCAGATGATGTTATGAGCCTGAATTTGAAATAAGATTCTTTGAAATGCAATCAGGCATCTTGTTGATTATTTTAATTAAATTGTTGTTTTTTATATATTATATACAGACTACATCTCCAGAAATGGCAAAGCGCATTGAGGAATATAAACGGGATAATCCAGGAATATTCAGTTGGGAAATTCGGGATAAATTGCTCAAAGAGGGGTTTTGTGACCGGAACAACGTACCCTCAGGTATGGTGTAAAAACAAAGGTAAAATATCCTGAGATTACAAAGCTCAGTAATAAAAAACATTCGGTCCATATGCATAGATATTTTTTTTAAAAGACAAAAAAAAAGTGGATATTAGATATTTAGGCTTATTAACATCTTTTTCAATGCAGTCATTTGTCTTAAAGTTGCAAATATAAGAATGTATTATCTCAGCTTGCTGCATAAAATCTTATTCCATGTTTTCACATTTATTGAGCACTTACACTTCGGTTCTGCTCTGTACAGTGAGTTCAATAAGCCGCGTTATGAGAGGCAGATATGACTCAAAATGTGACGAAGAGGAGGAGGATGAAGAAGACCTTGAAAGGCAAGAACTGGCACACAAGAGCGGACACCACATCAAAGGGATTTTAGCAGACAGATGTGAGTGGATCCAACAACCTTTTTAAGCCTTTGTATTAATATCATACAGATATGACATGATGGCTTTAATCTGGAGTTATTTCTCTAAAGGACTGAATTAAAATGCTATATATTTTATAAAAGATTTATAAATTACTTGAACAGTTTAGGCCTGTGAATATAGCCTAATAGTGATTATTCATGTGAAGTTGAAGGTAGCCTAACATACATAACAAAATTGGTCAACAGAAATTGTAATTAACGAATTATGAAAAATTACAACACTTAAAACACATGTAACCATTTGTTCTTATAAAATGTGACAACCTGCCCTGGTCTCCCCTACTATAGGTATTGATCAGCGAGTTAACAAGAAATAAGCAATTTAATCGAATATGAAGAGTCTGCTGACCGAAATATAATTTTTCTAACAAATGTATAAATATCATTATAGTCTACTAGTTTTTTAGGTTGAGTTATTTTTGTCCAGTTGACAATCCACAAGTTTAGATAAATATTATGGCAGCACATGGCACAAGGGGAGTGAGAGACAAAAGCAGGCAAATTAGTTCATCAAACATCGACTCGCACACACAATCTGCCACTTGAGGATGAACTTGAGTGACAAAAGCGCGCGAGTCTATTGAAGCCCACACTTCTGGCAGCAGCATGAGGACAAAAGCGCACGTTCCCCACACAGCCAAGCACTGACAAAAGGCAAAATGCTATTATTTATTGAGAAAAAAGGAAGCAGGAGGCAAAAAACAAAAACTTGCAAATAGAAGGTCTAACATGGTAGCAATGATGAATTATTCAACGAATACCTTTAGCTGGTGTTCTCGATAATGTTTGTCAAAGCAATTGCATCTTGGAAAGTTCCTGTAGGGTCCACAACAGCATTGTACTTGTTCATAAAGCAAGTAAATTATGACAGAAGAGAAATATGGTGGTCTAAGTACTATTTCAGTACAGTTGTCACCTGAGACAGGGGTGCAACTACACATTTGTTGAGGGGTTTGCAACATTAATGTTGGTGCTAAGCGCTATTTTATTTTATTATGGTATTATTCAACAACCACTTGCTTGATCTGCACACAATAGGTGTCGTTTTAAAGATTAGACTCTTATCTTTACAATGAATATAGCTGATCTGACCAATTATAAATGACTACTTTTAATATTGCTGATAAATTAGAACCGTTCCGTTAAAAAAAAAAAAGACCAACAAGATCTTTGGAAAGGTCTTGATTAATAGAAAATAATGAGCAAATTTGTTTCATTTAGAGACCAAACTACAGTGAGTATTATGGTGTGACATCCTCATGTACAGTTAAAGTCAGAAGTTGACATACACTTTGGTTGAAGTCATTAAAAAAAATGTTTTAACCTCTCCACAGATTTAATATTAGCAAACTATAATTGCTTTCCAGACAGATCGTTTCACTTTAAATTGACTATATCACAATTTCAGTGGGTCAGAAGTTTACATACACTAAGATAACTGTCCCTTTAAGCAGCTTGGAAAATTCCAGAAAATAATGTCAATTCTTTAGACAATTAGCTAATTAGCTTCTGATAGGAGGTGTACTGAATTGGAGGTGTAACTGTGGATGTATTTTAAGTCCTACCTTCAAACTCAGTCTTGACATCATAGAAATAAAAAGAAATCATCCAAGATCTCAGAAAAAAATAATTGTGGATCTCCACAAGTCTGGTTCAACCTTGGGAGCAAAACACATTCATCTGTACAAACAATAGTATGCAAGTATAAACAGCATGGGACCACACAGCCATCATACCACTCAGGAAGGAGACGCATTCTGTCTCCTAGAGATGAATGTAGTTTTGTGCAAAAAGTGCAAATCGATCCCAGAACAAAAGTAAAGGACCTTGTGAAGATGCTGGAGGAAACAGGTAGACAAGTATCTATATCCACAGTAAAACGAGTCCTATATCGACATAACCTGAAAGGCTGCTCAGCAAGGAAGAAGCCACTGCTCCAAAACTGCTATAAAAATATCCAGACTACAGTTTGCAAGTGTACAGGGGGACAAAGATCTTACTTTTTGGAGAAATGTCCTCTGGTCTTTTTTACTGTTTGGCCATAATGACCATTGTTATATTTGGAGGAAAAAGGGTAAGGCTTGTAAGTTGAAGAACACCATCCCAACCGTGAAGCATGGGGGTGGCAGCATCATGTTGTGGGGGTGCTTTGCTGCAGCAGGGACTGGTGCACTTCACAATATACATGGCATGATGAGGAAGGAAAAGTTTATGGATATATTGAAGCAACATCCTTAAGACATCAGCCAGGAAGTTAAAGCTTGGTTGAAGATGGGTTTTCTAAATGGACAATGACCCCAAGCATACCTCCAAAGTTGTGTCAAAAAAGCTTAAGGACAACAATATCAAGGTATTGGAGTGGCCATCACAAAGCCCTGACCTCAATACGATAGAAAATTTGTGGGCAGAACTGAAAAAGCATGTACGAGCAAGGAGGCCTACAAACCTGACTCAGTTACACCAGTTCTGTCTTGAGGAATGGGACAAAATTCAAGCAACTTATTGTGAAAAGCTTGTGGAAGGCTACCCAAAACATTTGACCCAAGTTTAAAGGCAATCAAAATGCTATCAAATACTAACAAAGTGTATGTAAACTTCTTACTCACTGGGAATGTGATGAAAGAAATAAAAGCTGAAATAAATCATTCTCTACTATTATTCTGGCTTTTCATATTCTTTTTTTTTTTCCCTTTTATGCCAATTTGGAATGCCCAGTTCCCACTACTTAGTAGGTCCTCGTGGTGGACCGGTTACTCACTTCAATCCGGGTGGCGGAGGACAAGTATCAGTTGCCTCCACTTCTGAAACCGTCAATCCACACATCTTATCACATGGCTCGCTGTGCATGACACCGTGGAGACTCACAGCACGGGTGGCTCATGCTACTCTCTGCGATCCATGCACAGCTTACCACGTACCTCACGATTGATTGTGAGAACCCCTATTCACGACCACGAAGAGGTTATTCCATGCGACTCTACCCTCCCTAGCAACCGGGCCAATTTTGTTGCTTAGGAGACCTGGCACACAAACATAAGCTGTGTCCCAAATGACACACAATACACTATACACTTACGAAATATACAATACATATAACCATAACTGTTGTGTGTGAAAATCCCAGGAAGTCAGCAGTTACAGAAATACTCAAACCATCCCATCTGGCACCAACAATCATGCCACGGTCCAAATCATTTAGATCATACTTTTTCCCCATTCTGATGGTTGATGTGAACATTAACTGAAGCTCCTGAACCATATCTGCATGATTTTATGTACTGCACTGCTGCCAGACGATTGGCTGATTAGTTGGTAATAATCGCATGGATGAGTGTTGGTGCCAGACGGGCTGGTTTGAGTATTTCTGTAACTTCTGATCTCCTGGGATTTTCAAGCACAACAGTCTCTAGAATTTACTCAGAATGGTGCCAAAAACATCCAGTGAGTGGCAGATCTGCGGACTAAAACGCCTTGTTGATGAGAGAGATCAACAGAGAATGGCCATACTGGTTCAAACTGACAATGTCTACGGTAACTCAGATAACCACTCTGTACAGTTGTGATGAGAAGAATATCTCGTCATTTTACTCATTGGAAAATTTATCCTGTTACTGGAAAATCAACACTACTGTGAAAATAGCTGAGCTACTGTCACGGTATGAAAAAGTAGTTAAATTATTAGCTATTATAGATGCTACTACCCAACACATAGCTGCCTTTTCCTTAACATTTCTTTGTCAAGAGGTCTGAGAGATGATAAAAATGAGTCTATTTTTGCCTAGTTGCTGCCTACTGGCCATCAACTGAAGTGACTCTTTTTGATGTTCTAACAGCTCATCCGTCCGTGACTAATGAAGGTGAACGCTATTTAAGTGCCACGATGCCCTGCTAACACCACTTCAGCTCCCTAAATAATACTGATCATGGTTCCATGTCACACTTAATGATGACGGGAGTTTATTGAAGGCTATTTCCCTCAATAGGGTCCAGTGTTCTCCTCGGCTGTTCCTGCATGGCCCGGAGCGGTGGTCACAATAGGGGCGAGCCTCTCGTCATGCGTGCTGCCTCAATGGCCGCCCGTCACGTTCTGCCCGTCTCGCCATCCAAGAAAGACGAGTCCCCAAGCCGATTAAATCAAGCTCTTTATTTGAACTTCACTTTCATCTGGTCAATGAGTCAAACACGCCTCTCTTTCTCCTTCGCTCCCTCATGCCCTGTTCTACCTCTTTTTCGCTTAGCCTGCGGCACATTTTCGGTTAATATCTGTGGCCCGTTGTCTGTCTCTTCCATTCCCACCAACCCCTCCCCAAACTCAACACACATTCCCCCTCTTTGGGAGCCACAGACAGCCAAGTTGGGTTCAGTATTTACTCCCTTCTTTTGAATTTGGCAACGGTTTGATTCCTGAACCCTTTCCTTCATACTGCCTCCATATATCATCTTATAGACTAAAAGATGTTGGCCTGTTTGAGAGGATTCTGTAGCTTTTGAAATCTCACTGTGTGCTATGTTCCAAAATACATTCCTCAGAACATATAAGAGAGTGTTTTGTGCATGACTAGGCATATCGAACAGCGAAAAAGCAAGTTGCACATTTTATACGGATGTAAATTTAGATAAAATGTGTTAAAGTCATTGACGCTCCTATAATGCACATATATGCACATGTCACCAACATATGCAGAAACATGAACAGAAGCACACAAAAACAAATGCATACATTAATAATCAAGGGAAGTGCCAACTGGCCCGGTGTGGGATTGTTTGTGTGTCACCATGGATTATGCAGTCAGCAGGACTTAATTTGCTCCAAAACTCAATACAAACACACACAAATACAAAAACATATGCATGCAAACATGCAAATGCACTGCCAGGAAGTCGAGAACGGCGAATGTGGAGTAACACGTGGAGTTATGCTCTTGTATGAACGTTTAAAGTATGTATCATTTCCTTTGTCGCCTTTGGCTTGCTCACTGTGGGCCTAAAAACAATCATTTTTAAGGCATGATTTTCAATCATGTTATTGATTTTAACCGCACAATTAGGACTTTAAAATGTCACACCATCATTTTCCATTCTCTGGTACAGCATAACTTTCTGTAAAGCTTCATTGAGATGATGTGTGTTTTGAAAAGTGCTATACAAATAAAATGACTTGACTTTGAAAGAAAGAAACAGGGTGTGAGAGATTGTGGGGATGGACAATACGGGGAAACCCCAAAACAAAACCGTCTCCACTGTGTCCATTGTCAGGGTCAGCAGACTGAGGAATCTGTGTCTGCTTGCGTAAGGCCCTGAAGGCAAAACTATAATGTGTGTGTCTGTTAGCACACAGCGAGTGTGAGAGAGAGAGAGAGAGTTCAGAAGGGCTAATGCAGTAGTTTATTGGATGGTTGATTAAGATCACTTATTATACAGCTTACCCAATTACAATTAAGTGCAGTTTCCAGTTAAATTCATACTTTTAGTGATTAAAAGATTACTCTGTTAGAATAATCTTATTTAAGGTGGTAAATTAAAATTAGCGATAGCCGACAAACACTTGTTTGAAGATGCATGTTTGTGTGCGTGTGTGTGTGTGTGTGTGTGTGTGTGTATATGTGTGTGTTTTCACTTGTCATACAAACAAGGCAGTGTGAGGTCAATGCCGTTTAACCTCCAGTGAGCAAAGGTCACATTGGCGTATGTTTTGAGAGGCAGGTGACCACTTCCCATTTTAACTTGTTTTCCCTTCAGGATAAAAACAGGTGTTCTGAGTGTTTATTAGTCATGTGTGTGCTTGATGTACCCCATACATATGCCTATTGTGGTTTAAATAATTTAATTGCGAGTCATTGTTTCTACTTGAAGCTGTAGTTCACCCCAAAATTAAAATGGTCACTTTCTTCAGCAGATCAAAAATTCTTCTAATTTTCTAGAAGAATATCTCAGCTCTTTTGGTACGCTCAATGCAAGTGAATATGTACCAAAATGTTGAAGCTCCAAAAATCATATAAGTCAGTGTAATATATGACTCCAGTGGTTAAATCCTTGTCTTCAGAAGCGATATGATAGATGTGGGCGAGAAACAGATCAATATTTAAGTCCATTTTTACTATAAATTCTCCTCCATACTCAGTCAATCTCCACTTTAACTTTCACTTTTACAGTCACATTCTTATTCTCATGTTTTTGGTGATTTATATTCTTAATGCATATGCACCCTACTAGGCATGGAGGAGAATTTCTAGCAAATATTTACTTAAATCTTGATCGGTTTCTCACCCACACCTATCATATTGCTTCTGAAGTCATGGATTTAGCCACTGGAGCCTTATGGATTATTTTTATGCTGCATTTATGTGCTTTTTGGAGCATCAACATTTTGGCACCCATTCACTTGCACTGTGCGGACCTACAGAGCTGAGATATTCTTATAAAAAAATCTAAATTTGTGTTCTGCTGAAGAAAGAAAGTCACATCTGGGATGAGATTAAGGGTGAGTAAATGATGAGAGAATTTTCATTTTTGTGTGTACTATCCGTTTTACAAATCCAGTTACTATGTACTTAAAGGAATATTCCGGGTTCAATACACGTTACGCTCAATCGTCAGCATGTGGCATAATATTGATTACCGGAAATATTACCCCTCCTTTTCTTTAAAAAAAGCAAAAATGGAGGTTACAATGAGGCACTTACAATAGAAGTGAATGGGGGCCAATTGTAAACGGGTTAAAATTCTCACTGTTTCAAAAGTATAGCCACAAGATGTAAACAATATGCACGTTAACATGATTTTAGTGTGATAACATCACTTACTAACCTTGTAAATTTATATGCAATTTTATTACTTCGTTGCATTGCCGATGTAATGTCAACAAACACTAAAACAAGGACTTCACTGGGAAGAGAAATAGGCCCGGTACTTTACATAGCAACTGGGGGGGGGGGAGTTGAGAGACCGGCATTTTGTGGTCTGTTCTGCATAATGCGGCGGCTCATTTTAGCTTATCGCGGCAGTACCTCCGGCCCGCTCGGACTCCCGATGGCCAGTCTGCCCCAAAGTGCGTCGGCCCACCGGGAAAACGCCCGGTATGTCAGATTACCAGTCCAGCCCTGACGAAAACAACTGTAAAAATTTCGATTTAAACAAATTTACATAAAAATGATAAGCTTCATATTTCTGCTTTTAAACATCCAAAACTTGGCTCCATTCATTTCCATTATAAGTGCCTCACTGGGACAAGTCAAAATAATTTTTTGTGGTAATCAACATTATGACACAGATGCTGTCGTTTGAGCTTAACTTTGCATTGAACTTGGAATTTTCCTTTAAGCATTTGATACAATGTATTTATTGTGTACATAACTGTTGTTGCATTGTATTTAAATTTAAAGTACTGCCATTTAATTACATCTGTAGGTACACTGTTAACCTTACCCCTAACCCTAACCCTATCCCTACTCCTAAACCTACCCATACAGTACCTCAACCTTGTTAGCATAAAATGTAAATCTTGGAAGTCACTTGCACAGAAAACTCTTCCCTTACATGTACTGTATACATGGAACAATGGTGTTTTTTTGTTGCTGCCCTCAATTTTATGGTGTGATTTGCTCTCTTGGGCTTCGATGATTATTTAATTCCATCACACAACTGTTAATGACTTACATACTATATTAGTCTTTCTCCCACGTAGATAAACCACATTAAAAATCACAAAAATAAAATGGCTAATTATCATTTGAATTATAATTTAATTGCAGTGTATATATATTGTAATAATGACCATTTCAGGTTTTGTTTTGCGCATGGTGTCTGTTTAGAAGTGACACATTCGGTGCAAGTCTATGGGATATTTTTTCACCCATTTGATCAACCGCCAGTCAAAAATCTTAAGTCTGATTGCTTAGAAATGTACTAGCGAACCTCTCCTCAACAAGCTGCAAGATTTGAGTTTCTATCACGTCTAAAGTACCAACGGTTTAAAAATACTGAACTATAAGTATCAGCAAATGTACACGATGCTTGCTTTAAAAAGAAGCGGTAAAAAAACAAACAAACAGACGAAATGCACATGTGGCACTGAGCAGAAACGTGTGGTTTTTTAGGGCAGCTGCGAGGGTCACAGTTGCTTTTTAACAAGTCAAGTCCTCCCTCTGTTTCTCTCTTTTCCTAAAAGCTGGGGGGCAGATGGGCCCACGAGCTGTCACTCATCCTTTCTGTCTCTGGCATCTGTTAGTTCTCTATGTACTGCTTAATGTAGTCGGGCAGTCACTCAGCCAACCCGGGCCATGAAAAGGACCCGTCTTGCTCTACCCTTGCAGAAACGCTGCATTTGTTCCCAAGCTTTCTTTTGTCCTATTCTTTGTCTTTCTCTTTTGCTGTTTTTGATGGCGAGAGGGCATGTCATTGGCTCAATTAGCCCTCTTCATTACCTGCCCCCAAGAGAACTGGAACACACACACAAACAAAACACACGCAAACTTAGAGAACTACACATACACACACACATATGGCTTTAACTTGGACCTCTGCCATTTGCCCTCAACCAAAACTAAGTGCCTGCTGGTTACGCGCTCGCTATCCAGAGTATTAATGAAACTTTTTAGGTGGAGTTTTGTGTACATGAACGCATGAGGTAAATGTGCTCGAGGTGATATTTTGGGTTGGAATATTGAATTTAAGAGTAGATGGAAAGAAACGGCGGATGTAGATGCTTTTAGTGACCACACCGTTTACATAGCAGAGAGTTAAGATATCCAAGACCTTAAAAGACATACTCACGCACATATACCCGCTGAAATATCTGGCAAAAGGACTCTGTTATACTCGTGAGCTCTGACTAGATACTTGAGCTGTTTCGTTTCTATGATGTTTGCGCTCCGTGTGTCTAGAAGCCTGTGGTCTATATTTCTGGCCTATATGCCCAAATAAATCCTGTGTTTACGGTTTACTCTAATTATCTCTCTTTATTTCAACTGCTTTGCTTCTTATTCAGTCAGCAACAATATAAAACTGCAAGGATTTACTTATTGGCTACCGTTATAGTAGTTCTCTATTTACATTATAATGTACCCATTTGGCAGATGCTTTTATCTAAAGCAACTTACAGTGCATTCAAAGTATACATTTGATCAGTTTGTGTGTTACCTGGGAATCAAACCCATGACCCCGGCGTTGCAAACTCAAACGATGCAAACTGGAACCCACCTCTAGAGCAACCTTGTGTCATAAAGTCATATGTGACTCCAGTGGTTAAATCCATGTCTTCAGAAGCGATATGATAGATGTGGGCGAGAAACAGTTCAATATTTAAGTCCATTTTTACTATAAATTCTCCTCCATGCTCAGTCAATCTCCACTTTAACTTTCACTTTTACAGTCACATTATTTTGCATTTTTTTATGCATTCATTTTTATGCATTCATTGAATGCAATGTGGCAGTTTCCTGGTGAAATGGACACTAGAGGCGCTATAACAACAATGACTTTTACTCACTTTCACACAAATCACGAGTAAAATGGCAGATTACAAGTTAATAACACTTATTTTCCCACCCTGTTCCTCACAATGCTCTTTTATGACATCTTAAAAGTTTTGCTATAGTGCCTGACTTGTGGCAATACATTTTAATGTTTGCATTACATAACTAACCACATTTACAAGCTTGTTCAAACACTATCTAAATTGCGCGATAGGACAACTGCAATTTTCATTTCATGTTTGCATGAAACCATAGTTTAGGTTTAAGGTTTAGGGCAGGTCGGTTGGTTTTGTTAATTGAAAACTAGAGCATTAACCTTAAAATCTGTTTGGGAGAACATTTTACTCGCTTTTGGCGCCACACAGTGGACATTTCATGATACGCGTAAGAAACTACATGATACCATTTGGCAAAAATGTTGCTGCAGTCACATAATTTTCATGAGATCAGGCTGCACAGATCACTCGTTATTCTATTCACATTTCTTGAATCTATCTGAATAGCATTTCAATGGATCTTGAATCTTTTAATTGGTACTCTTAAGCTTTTCTCAGTGGGGTTTGAATAGATTGAGCACTTGAGCACTTAAACCACAGCCCACCCCTTTCCCATTCTACCCTGCCACCCACCCACCTTTGCCCTTCTTTATGCCCCTTACAACCCCTCCAGGGCAGGTGACGGCCTCCACTGAGGGCCTTGGATGTCATGACGGATTCCACAGATGGAGCGTGCAAATCAGTCCAACAAAGCGTGAGGGAGAGAGAGAGAGACAGAGATACAAATAGCTCATTGTCTGTAGATAGAATGAAAAATAAATAAATACAAATGTGCCTTTTTTATATATATATTTCCAATGGAAGGAATAAAGTAACCAGCATTTCATTTTGGAATATACAGTATAATTGTCAAGTTATTCCATGCTGATGATGTTTTCCACATGGATCTGTGTCCCCCTCAACCAAATCCCTGTGAAATTGTAGGAATTTCCCATAGTTCTCGCAGAGTCTTCATGGGTACATGGGCTTATTTCTGTTTTAAGAAAGACACAAACTGCATTTGACAGCTTTTTCTGCAAAGCAACAGCCTATACTTTCACTTAATAATTTGCCTGATTACGTTTATTTATTTATTTTATAACCGAGTTAATATTTGGGAGAAAATTCTGAAAATGCTTAAAATGTGACTTAGAACTAAAGTTAAATAAATGTTATGGGTTCAGTACAAAATCAACAGCATTTTTGTCATAATGTTTATAACCACAAATAATTTGACTCGTCCCTCGCTTATTTAAAAAAAAAAAAGAAGCAAAAAATCTGGGTTACTTTTAACCTCATCGTCTGGCCCCAATTCACTTCCACTGTAAATGCCTCACTTGAACCTCAACTTTTTCTTGTTTTTAAATAAATGAGGGATGAGTCGATATGATTTTACTTTTATGTCACAAGTGTTGTCAATTGAGCTTAACTTGTATTCTTGGAACTTGTATTCCACATAATTTCTCTTTCATCCTGTTTTTCTTTTACCAATTTTCTCTTATGAGTTTTATATTACCTCCTGCAGTCAGGCTCAGGGGGCAAACAGCTGTTTGCGTGCATGCATGTGTGTGCATTTTATTCTTTGGATCCACTGTATCTTTTGACAGGGTCTAAACTGTTGCACTATTGTATTTTTCAGTTACTGAGACTAAAGAAATACAACAAAAACAGCGAGGAACAACTGCATGACATTCTCGGGCCTTTTATGAAAGATGTGAATAAGCTTATCAGTCATGTGCTTTAGTAAGAGTGTTTTGGTGTCATAAGATAGCATTGTGTGAGTAACGGCAAAAAGTAAGCTTTATTGATCTGATAATATGCCTGTGGCAGGGCGGAGGGCGGGGCCGGGTCGTGATCCTACACACCCGGTCCCGTATTAGGCTAATCATGTCTCCGAGAGGGATAAAGGCCGATCGCAGAGGGTGGTGCGGGAGAGAGAGATTGTTTACGGACATGTCCGTCATGTGTGTGTGTTTTGTCTTTTAAGTTTTCATTAAAATATTATTTATGTTGTCAAGTCGATTCTCGCCTCCTCCTTGCCCAACTAAATTCCTTGTTACACTCACACATGACGGAACGATCTCTCTCTCCCGCACCATCCTCTGTGATCGGCCTTTATCCCTCTCCGAGGCTTGATTAGCCTAATACGGGACCGGGTGTGTAGGATCACAACCCGGCCCCGCCCTCTGCCCTGCCACAATGCCGTTTTACTCATGATTTGTGTGAAAGGGAATAAAAGTCATTGTTGTTGTTCATTACTCCAGGAAACGGCTGCAGTATGTACAACGAGCCACTTAAAAATTATGTCAGGATTTTACATGGCGACTGGCCCAAAACTAGTTGGGGGGGGGGGGGGTTTGTGGTCCATTCTGCATAACGCGGTGGCACTTTTTAGCTTATCGCGCCCCATTCTGCATGTTTTCCCTGCTGACCCGCCGGCCCTCTCGGTTCTCCAGATGGTCAGTCCAGCCCTGATGATGATGATAATTCTATTCTTTTTTTCTTCCCTGAAGTAATAACAATAAAAATATGCACCTCTTTTGGGATTTTATGCTATTTTGATCTTATTTACATGTACATTTCTCAATGTTATCATTATGTGGCACATTACCAATGTGGCATGTTTTGGAGGCAGATTGCTGCCATTTGGTGAAAAAAATATAAATAACATGACTTGAAATTAAATTGTGACAAAAATAGCCAGTAGATGGCTGCAGGGTCACCTGAACAGTAAGACGCCATAGTGCTGCTACAGAATGAACTGTGAGCAAGGCTCGACGAGGCCACATTTATAACCGAGGTTGCTTCTGCACTAGCACTTTTGGTGCGCACCCGGGGTCGAATGGCGAGAAAGTTCGGTTTGTTTGGATAATGTGAACACTGTTTTCCAAACACCGGGTGTGCACCCACGAACCGCATCTGGGTCTGCTTGAAAAGGTGGTCTTGGGTACGGTTCATGTGAACTCTGGTACGGTCCACTGCTGATATGAATGCAATCGTACCAAATCGCAGAAGTGAACCGCTTGTGATGACGTATAATTTGCATCTTTGCAGGCTCGCTATCACAATTGTTGAGGTATAATGGATTTCTCATACCTGCATTCAATGCATTTGCAGCAGACAAACACGTGTTGTTCTGTGGATGGCAAGTTTTTGTGTTAAATCCAAAGAGACAAACTTTAATACTTCCTTTAACACAGTGACGTCTTCTCTTCACAGTGAGTCTTTATCTAGATACAGTAGTAAACAGCTGGTGCTTGTACGGACGTTGATGACGTAATCGAACCGCAGTTCGGACCCAAATGATATGATGTGACAGGAGAACATCGGGGGCAGTGGGAGGGGGAGGAAACAAACTCGGGTTCGGTCCATGCAATCGAACCAAGTGTGAAAGCACCCTAAGATAAATGGCTTTGTTTCCATAACAGAAAGATACAATGTTTTGTCTGGAAGGTGAGGCACCTGCATCTAAAGTGTAAACCTTTCCCACAGTGGAAAAGGTGTACTCGTACATTGGGGTCAGTCAAAATTTGTTCTTTGATCTTTTTTTTTTGTGTGTGTGTGTGTGTGTGTGTGTGTGTATGCATGAGTGTGTGTATTCTCCCTTCTCTCACGCATTTATTTCTGTGTGTGTGGGTTATGATGTGCGTTCTGACTTCTGGCTGTTTTAGTCTCAACCATTTATTTGTGTGTGTGTGTGTGTGTGTGTGTGTGTGTGACTGTGTGCACGTGTTCTGCATTGTGGGTGTGTTATTGTCTCACACTCTCATTTCTGAGTGTGTATGTTGAGCATTGTAGCTGATTTATTGGTTTTATTTGACAAATAATAAAATTATCTGTTTTAAAGTCTCACCGGTTCATTTTTATGTGTGTGTAAGTGTGTGTGTGTGTGTGTGAGAGTGAGTGAGTGGGTGTTTATGTTTTGCATGTGTGGATGTTTTATTACTGTACTCATCATTTAATTTCTGTGTGTGTTTTTCTGCATAGTGATTGATTTATTGACTGTTTTTGACAGATCAAATAAAAAAATTGTTCTGTGTTATGGTCTTTCCCATTCATTTTCAATGGTTGATCAATTTTGACAGCAAAGGGGCTGCTTTTTTGTTTTGTTACGACCATTTAGACATATCAAATCATGCCCAAATTTTGTGTGTATGTTCAGATGGCAAATAAAGATAAAGTCACTAAGTCTTATACCGCTCCGATTTTGGAAACCATTTTTATTAAATCAGCAAAAGTGATTCCGGGTCAAAAATGGACGAAGACCATAGGAGTGTTAAAGTAAAATAAATAATATGTTTATTTCTGGCACACTTTCACCTTTAGGGATTTCGCCAAAAGAGGGTTTGGTCAGATTTATCTAGTCTCTAGGGACATTTATTAGCAAATTTATCCTTAAAGAATATAGATACCTAGGTTAAACACTTAAGCAGAGCTCTTTTATGACATTATTCTTTGCATTTGTGTTTCAGCGGGTCCATCCGATGAAGGTTCGGATTTGGAGTCAGAACCCGATCTGCCAGTGAAAAGAAAACAGCGCCGCAGTCGAACCACCTTCACCGCCGATCAGCTGGAGGAGCTGGAGAGAGCTTTTGAACGCACGCATTACCCTGATATATACACCAGAGAAGAGCTCGCACAGAGAGCAAAACTCACAGAAGCACGAGTACAGGTACACACACATATGCAAACATGTACTGTAATATAATTAAATATTTGCAATTTATGTTACTTGTAAATACAAATTTTACAAAATATATGGATGCTTTTGAATGGCAGTTCATAGAGAAAGATGCTTTTTGCCAGCATAATGGTGTAGTTTTCTCTTTATTCAGGTGTGGTTCAGTAATAGACGAGCTCGATGGAGGAAGCAAGCAGGAGCAAATCAGCTCATGGCGTTCAATCACCTGATCCCCGGTGGATTTTCACACCCAGCGATATCCAATATCTCCCCATATCAGCTGCCAGAATGCCAATACCCACCCACTGGCATCTCTCCTGGTAAACAGAGAATTGGCAATTAAATGAAGCATTGCAATTAACATGTATATCAACATATTGAATGGGTGATGTATTCTGTAATCATTGTTTTCAGATTCAAGTACTGTGCACAGACCTCAGCCCCTCCCCCCGCCCTCAAGCATTCAGAGTTCTGGAGGGGCAGGGCAAGAAGGCGGGGCTTCCTTCTGTCTCTCCAGTCGGAATGGTTACGCGGGATATTCTGAGACTTTTGGAGCTCACAACAGCCACTCTAACACTACCATCAATAATGGATTATCTTCTCAGGTGATAAAGGGGCACATACAACTTAAAGTAATAGTTCACCCAAAAAATACAATTTTGTCAACGGATGTTTATGATACTTTTTGGTCCTTTTTCAAGCTTTAAAGTGAGTCACTATTAACTATTGAGAGGATTGCCCAAGATATTTTCATCTCAAGATGAATTGTTCCTTTAAGCTTTATTAAAATAATCAGTTATCCATGATTTCGACTCATCCTTCAGTTAAAAAAAACGAAAAATAGTCCTTGCAAAAGAAGCTTAGCATGAAAGCAGTTAGTTACGCAAATCAAAATATTTCGTTGTATACCTATAACAAGTTTAGTAAAAAAATGAAACAAAAAAAATGACATTATATCAGGTTACTTTTGCTTTCTATCTGCGCAAGGATACCAGGAAGGGGCACGAAACAGACCTTAGTAACTATATATATAAAGCACTCAAATGCCATCAAAAGGTATTATGCTGGAAATGCATTGCCAGAAATTCATTCACCTAGAGAAGTCCCCACTCAAAATGACAATTAAGCCAACTTTACACCTTAAAGGGTTACTTCAGGATTTAGCATTAAGCTTAGTATCAGTAGAAAACCAGTAGTATTTTCGAATTACCCCCTGAGAGGAGAGATTTATGTATTTTTAGTCTGGAAAAAATCCTCAGATGACGCAAAAATCGCCAGAGACTTAAAACTACAGCCAGTATTAGTAGCTAGTTCACATGTTTTCACCACGCCCATATGGGGCGGGATCTCACTCACAGAATGTGAAGATAGTGTCAGCCATCTTTCTGTAGAAGCTAAGAAAACAGGCTCTTGCTCTGTGTAGAAAGTTTGTATACAAGTAGGCTAATCATGATGGCGGAAGTTAGTTTTGAAGTTGAAATGGCAGAAGGGGATTTCGAGTCAGGGCGAGAGTCTTTAGTTTCTGGATTTATGCTTTATTGTCTAAACTTTGTGCAATTGAGACAGACACAGGTTGTCTTGATTGCTTTTCTTTTCTTGCTGAGATCAGTAATTTACTAAACTTAGCTAGCACAAAAACACAGGTGGGTCAGTTTTGGACCGTTAGCATAAATCGACAAATAGGCTAACTCAGTTTTACAGAACAGTGGCTTTACTGTGAGAACAGTCAACTTATATACAACTTATATGTTAATTGTCTATCTAACGTTACTTTTCTAAATTTGCTGTTTTACTGCTAACAACTATAACACTATAGGCTTCTGTGTGATCAGAAATAGAGTCGATTATTAGTGAGAGTCTTACCTCTAGGCGAATGCGTTTAGTACCAGATGGCCCAGGCTGTTCGTCATCTGGGAAGGTGAATATAGATGGAATTGCGGTGTCCTTCAGAGTGGTTCTCTTCATTCGAAGGACATTCGGTTCGTAGTCTTCCTGCTTGAAATGGCGACTGCAAATCCTACGGGTTTTCAGGTTTTCCATATCGGTGTCCTCTCCAAACTTCGGGTGATTGATAGCCCGCAGCCACTGTTTACATCGCTCCAAATTTTTTAGCGGCAAATGATGGAAACTTACTTCTTGTCCTTTCCTGGTTTTGGTTGTACATCCCGGTACAACGCAATTTAGCACCATTTCGATGGAAATTTATCAACTAACTCACGATTTATAGAGTCACGATGTATCAAAGCAAGCCTAGTTGTATCAAATTTTCAGATACTGCCACCTGTAACCGGTAGGCGTGGTTTGAGAGTGGCCTCGTAAAGGCAGCAAAGCAAGTGCATTCTGGGAGTTGTTGTCTTTCAGCCACATGTGTAAAAAATACATTTTCTGCCTTTTCTCAGAATTCTTCAAATTCAAAAATAATTTCACATTTATACTATATAAATGACCAATTTTAAATTCACATTCATCTTCCCAGAGGTGAAGTATCCCTTTAAATAAAAATATGTGCTTCACATTTGTGCTTTTAAGCATTTGTGCACGAAACATACTCTATTCAAGTACGTGAACAAAGCTTGTACACAAAGTTTGATGTCATGTGTTGTTGCGTTCTGAAATGTGTCAAACCGCAGGTTCATAACACATTGCAAGTATGCGTTGCATTCTCAGCGTTGCAACAAGGGGCACTATAGCAGACATTAGTGTGAACTGCACGTTTTTACGGTGAGTTTTCTCATTCAATTCAACTACTTTCATGGTGGAGCAACAGTTTGAAGAGAATATTGCTAAGCAAGTAATTTAAATATCTAAATAATAACATGCAGTTTAAGGCAAAGACTTTTGAAAGTAGCTCTATTGCCTCCTGGAGTACTGATGTTTGTTACACCACGGTGAGGCCAAAATGCTAAGTATTACTACGTTAAGCTTGTTCAACCAAACCGTGCATTGTAAATGCATTTCCATACTTGCGTAAAGTATTTGTCTGCCGTTTGGTTTCCATTTTAAGTGTTTTCCATTAAACATGCTTTTTGTGCACAAACTGATAGACAATTCGAAATTAACAGCAGTCCACAGATGTTGTCGTCCATAGTTCTTCAGTTGTATTTGAAGTACTTTTCCTTTGAGATTGCTTAATATTAATAATAAAATGTACTGAAGGATGTCATACCAATAAAGCATATTTGAATTAGAAAAATAGTGACAAATAACATTGCATTTTCTTAATGCAAGTCTCTAAATGGTTCAAATGTCCAGTTCAAAGGAATTTCGTTGAAGTTGTAGTAGTTGATACCACCTGTTTGCCCACCGTTGAGTGTCAGTTTAATGGGGTCTTCTGGCTTCTGTTGAAACTATTACACACTTCAAGACAACGCATTACGTAGATAAATTCCACCATCTCAGGTCATCCACAGGCCATTTTTCACTCGGTTATCTTTCGCTTTTAACTGGAACAAAGAACACACACCAACACAAGCACCCACCTCTGTGTAATAGATAGGAAGGCTGACCCCATGTGTTTCTCATTTGTTAAAAGAGCACACTAATGCCTCAAAGGGACACATTTGTCAAGTACTCTGACAAGCTTTGACGGATGAAAATGTACAGTATGTGTGTTGTAGTTTGGTTCCTCATTCTTGCTGTCATCATCCAATGTGTTAATACCTAAATAACTTAGTTAAGATTCAAAGCATCCTATCACACCTATAGTTTATGATTTCAATATAGTTTAGCCAGTATAGTTTCAATTTGTGTCTTTTTGAGTGTATATGCATTTTAGTGGCGCTTGCTGGGGCAACAATCACTATTGATCATGCTTGGAGACGTGCTTGCGAACTTTGAAAAAAAGAAACATTTTCATCTATATTTTTCCATGAATTTATTTAGATTTCGCCACATATATTGCTAAAAATATAATTACTTATTTGAATAAAAAATATTATAATACACATTTAAATAAAAACATAAATAATAAATCATAATATATCACAAAATATAAATTATACAATTATAGTAATAATAAATTAAATAATAATAAAATATATTATTATAATAATTTATATAGGGGACAGTGTTGAGGCAACTGTAATTATTGCTCATGCATGGTGCATTGAACACACTTTTTTAATTTGGCACATAAAATATATTGCAGATAAAATAATCCATTGTAATAAAATATAAAATATAAATAATAAAGAAAACATCATAATATAATACATACCATAAATGATAATAATAATAAAATATTAATTAAATAATTTGTACTGGTGGCGGTGAACCATCACTTTTGCACAACAAACTTTTTTTTTATTTAAATGTATTGCTAATAAAATAATTCATTATAATTAAATGTAAAATATAAATAATAATAATAAAACAATAATATATAATAGAAATAATACTTAAATATAAAATACACATTTTTAAATATAAAAATGACAACAAAATAATTTATACTTATTATTTTGTTCTGGTGCGGGCCCAGTGACTATGTTGGCAGGGAAAGCAAAAATCTCAATTTCTGGGCCAACTGGGCCAGCAGAGTCCTGGACTGAGTCCTGCAGAAGGCCTGTAAAGTCAAATATAAAGCTTGGTTGTCTCTGGTAAGTGCTCTGTCCTCAAAAGCTCCTCCAAACAGAGAAAACACTTTGAGAAAAGCTTCCAGAGTTGCAGAAACAGAATTCCATCCTGGATTCAACACGTCACTCCCTGCTCTATGTGGGAAATGGTTTAAGTGAGACCATGTGTGTGACAATGTGTCTGTGTGTGCGTTGAGTTGCTTTGACTGTATTTACTGATGTAATAAGATCCTGTTGCTTAGAGACATGCTTTTTTCCTTTCTGTCTATATTAAGGTGCTTATTTTGTGCAGCAACTGGACCATATGTTTATTTTGGCCATAATTCTGTTGGTAGATTCAATTATGGTTCAGGAATTTTTATTCCCCTGAGTACACATGCAACATTCTTGTAATGCAACAGTGTTTTCTCGGTTAAAAAGCAATGAGAACACACCTTAGACCACATCGACACACACACACCCACACACACACACACACACACACACACACACATCAGATTAAACAATCCCCAAATTCAATGATCTCTTGCCTGATCAATTGCAGGTCACAGAGATATACCCAGGTACACACATCTGGATGTGAGTGTGCGTATTTTTTAAAGGTAAACTATATTGTTTCGGCACCACTATCTTCACTTAATGGAATTGCTAAAATATTAACCTGTTTTCAAACAGGTCTCCTGAAAAACCCCTGTCTTCCATTGGTCTGACAAAAAAGGTAGTCACATCCCAATCTCACACCATTGGTTTAGGCAACGTTGGGTTTTGAAAGGAATTAATGAAGGGCCTGATATCAACATGCAGTGATACAGATGAGAAGCACACACATCTGAAGCTCAGTAAATACAGGTACTCCACTAAAATAATGGAGAATTCAGCTCTTAACATCACGTTTGTGCTTCGATGAAATGCAAGTTTGGAGAAAGTGTGCGTTTTCTTCTTCATCGTTTACTTTTTTGCACTTATTATCATACAGTAATCCAGTGACGTAGTGATTGATGTCATCATGAAATGAGAGACCTTGTAAAGGGTGATGTGTCTCGTCTGTCCAATTGTAATAAGGTCACCCAAAATGCAACTTGCAACTTGCATGCAACTCCATTGTATAAATAGTGCCTAAATACCAACAAAAGTTATTTTTAAGAGTTAAAACAGATCCTTAAAGGGCACCTATTATGCACCTTTTCACAAGATGTAATTTAAATATTTGGTGTCCCCAGAATGTGTCTGCAAAGTTTCCGCTCAAAACACCCTACAGATCATTTATTATACCATGTTGAAAATGCTAATTTTTGGGTGGGAATAAAATTAGCTGTTTTTGTGTGTGTGTGTCTTTAAATGCAAATGAGCTGGTATGTATTCACAATAGGGCGGAGTTTTAAATGCATTTAGGTAGATTGGCGGGCGCATTCCCTTCAAAAACCAAACTAATCCACTGCGTCTTCAGCGGCTCAGATATCGGGAGTAAATGAAGACTGCTATGTTCATTCTTACATCCATCAACAAAACACCTCAATCGCTTAGGAGACATTCTTGTCTGCATCTTCTCTGGCATCGAAACAATGGCGGACTCTGTGTAAAACTTGTTCAGGGCGGGTACATCAACAGTCGTGGGCGGGGCCTGTACAATGTGACATCACATTGTACAGAATCTGCAAACAGCTTTTTCTGAAACAGCGTTTATGATTAATGGCGATTTAAGAAAAAAAAAACTGGGTGGATTTTTATCATTGTAGGGTGGTTGTGTACACACACTGCCAACACCATGTAAAAGGAATATTCCAGGTTCAATATGAGTTAAGCTCAGTCGACAGCATTTGTGGCATAATGCTGTTTATCACATAAAATAAATAAATACAAATATTGAGGTTACAGAGAGGCACTTGCAATGGAAGTGAATGGGGACAATTTTTGGAGGGATTAAAGACAGAAATGTGAAGCTTATAATTAAAAAAATAGTTCTGTTAAAACGTGTGTATTATTTGAGATGTATAGTTGTTTAAATCGTCATGTTCGCAGGATTACAGGGAATTTTGACAATTAAGATCTCTCTCTCTGTCTGTAGGTTATGGGAATAATAGCCCCGGCTGGAGTTCCACACCAGACACAGGCTGAGTATTCTCTGTCCTCTCTCAGTGGTGCTCTAGAGTCGGGTGTTTCCCCGAGCGCCACCTGCTCCCAGCGTATGGAGACTCTGTCTAGTCTACCTGCCCTCTCCAACCTGGCCAGTTCACAGTCCTACGTCCCACCTTCATTCTACAGCATGGAACACAGCAGCCCCTACCAGTACAGCCAGTATGGACAAAGTAAGGTAATTATTACTGTTACCCATTTTGCATGTACTTGATGCATTTGGTAGACACTCTTATCCAAAGTGACTTACGGTGCATTTAGGTTATACATCAGTATATGCGTTCCCTGGACCATGTGGAGTTGCTAGTGCCATTACTGTTTACTCTGAATGTGGTTGTCACTCCCAAAACTTGTCCTAAGACATTGAACCTGAACAAATAAGCAAAAACAAAAGGGTAAAAAGCTTTACACACATCAGAGTTTTTTATATTCCTGTATTTGATTTGCAGAGGTCTGATACCACTATACTTGCTCTGGGTTTGTGTGCGTGCGTGTGTGCGTGTATGTGTGTGTGTGTGAATGTCATGGTTGGATGCTAATCTCCAGTGGCAGTATTGTGATTAGAGACAGCTGGGCTTGTCTAACTCACTATTCAAGCTAACGGTCGACCGTTACAGTTACATTCTGATGAAACGACTGCGGCACAGATACTGCAGCTTTTTATTGACTCATGACTCAACGGACCAGGTCAACGTTTGTGAACCTAATTGTGTATCAAATGGATGGCACATGCTCTTTTCTAGAGTATAGAGTTCAGCGGTTGAAACAACTCATGCAAACATTAAGACCAAATATTATAAATAAAGCTTCATGTTACTGCTCTAAATCAGAAATTTTAGCAAAGTTTAAAGACTTAATATAACGAATAGTTCTGATTCAAAATTTTGATTGGGTGAGATGCGTTCAAAGCATTTTAAAATGACTATAAATGCACACCTGTGATCACACATGCTATATTAATGTGGCCTATATTAAGTCAGTACATTGCCTAGCAAGCACAAACAGCCAACTGTTACACTTATGAACTATTTAGAGAGTAACAGTCTCATTCCAGTTTTTCCATAGGGGAATTGATAATTAATGATGACTTATAAACCTGTAAAGACAGACCTACTATGAACTCCAAGGATGTTAATTGATGGTACATGCTTCTGTTGAAACCATCAGTCCATGCTATTTCAACTAAAATGTGTTTATTGGACAATTTCTGGTGAAGAACTACACTTCCCTTGATCCTGATGGGAAATGATCCACAAGTTGGTCTCCCTTCACTCTCAAACTACTTTTACATTTGTATACATCAGAATATTTTTCAATAAACTTAAAATATATTGATTCTATACTTATAATAAACAACTTTAAATCAATCGTTTGATATTTTTTCCATAGTTTTTCATTTGATTTTGAACCGTCAACTTTATGTTCTGTTTAAACAGCTTTACCTCTTAAGTTTACACAATCTAACATTTTAAAGAGGCATGAACACTTTCTTAAATTCAAACAACAAGATTTTTTTTACAGTATATAGGGAAAAATGAATGGAAAGAATACTTCTGGCTGAAAAAGTGGGCGGGCACTGATGCGCTCATTTACTTTTCAGCAATTGTCAATTCTTATTAATTAGTAAAGTCTTATCTTAAATATTATTCATTTTTCTCTTGACTTCTATGTTTTTTTTTAAATCAAATTCTCTCTTTACTTTTCTTTCAGGTACCTTTCATTATCTAAAGTGTGAAATTGCCTGAATGTGTTGTACAGCTCAGATGTCCAATGGATTGAAGGTCTAATTTGGAAAAAACTCAAGACACAGAAGACAAATAAGAACCCTTTTGACATTGTAATTTAGAAAAGAAACCTTATGTGAGCTGGAGAGTGCACGCACACACACACACACACACACACACACACACACACACACGTACTGTACTCATGTACTGTACTCATACGTAATGACTTTTAATTTGTACGAACTATAGATTCTATCCCTAACCCTAAACCTCACAAAAAACTTTCTGCATTTTTACATTTTCAATAAAACATCGTTTAGTATATTTTTAAGCGATTTGAATACCCTTTTATGTTTACCCAGTTTGTAACCTAAAAACATGTCCACGTAAACCACCCAAACCCACCCACACACACACACACACATACACACACACACACACACACACGTACACACACACACTCACAAGCATGCACACGTACACACACATGTATGCACGCACACACACACACACACACACTCACACGTATGCACACGTACACACACATGTATGCACACACACATACACACACACACACACGCACACACATGCACACACACATGTATGCACACACACACACACACACACACACACACACACACGTACGGACACACACACACACACCTACACACACACACACACACATACACGTACACACACACACGTACGTACACAAACACACACACATACGTACACACACATACACACATACGTTCACACACACACACACATATACACACACACACACACACACAAACACACACACGTACGTACACACACACACACATGTACGGACACACACACACACACACACATACACACACACACACACATACACGTACACACACATGTACGTACACAAACACACACACATACGTACACACACATACACACTTATGTACACACACAAACACACTTACACACACACACACATACACACACACGTACGTACACACACGTACGTACACACACACACATATACACGTACACACACACACACACACACACACGTACAAAAACACACACACGTACACACACACACACATGTTGGGTGTCCATGTTTTATGGGGACTCTCCATAGACATAATGATTTTTATACTGTACAAACTTCATATTCTATCCCCAAACCCTCACAGAAAACTTTCTGCATTTTTACATTTTCAAAAAACATCATTTAGTATGATTTATAAGCTGTTTTCCTCATGGGGACCGGCAAAATGTCCCCACAACGTCCAAAATTTCGGGTTTTACTATCCTTATGGGGACATTTGTTACCCACAAAGTGATAAATACACACACACACACACACACACACACACACACACACACAGCTTGAAGATCACAGAGCCTTTTTCCATCTACAACATTCCCATGAACTCTTCTTCAAAATCCCTTCCAAAAGAATCAGCCGCAATTCCAGAGAACTCAACACGACAAGCTGAATTAAAACAATGAGATTTTGACTGAACCGAGGCATGTTTAGAGTTTTCACTGAGAGACATTTTTACGTGCAATATCTGAGAACAACAAATATGAAGTTGGCCTGAGAGCGGGCATACTTACGATGCCAGACGAAAGCACTGGGCTGGATAAATACTGCTCTCCGACTATATGTTGTAAATTAAATATATATGTTTCAAAAATGACAATGAACTTCAGTGCATTATGTCTGTTTGTCTCAAAACATTCCCTGGCATTTGAATGAAAGGTTTTTTTCTTAACTGAGTGTCACCGGAAAATTCTGAATATATGGGAACACATTTGCTCTTTAAGTGAGTTTGAAAGCCTTTTGAAATCCTTATTAATAATTGCTGTAGTGGTGCGGTGTGAATGGTATTTATGGGGCTCATTTGAAGTTCTTTTATTGAATATATATATATTTTTATACTTTTCTTATCTGATGTGCTTAAGATTACAATATAAGATCAATGTGGCCATTTGATTCCCCCCAAAATACCTTAAAATTGTCTTTCTACACAATATAACCACAAGGACAATTTGTCCAACAAAATATTGTTTTATTAATTTATTTTGTATGTACGTGTGTATTTGTATCCTACAGATATTTTTCCTAATTAAATCATTTATTGTATGGAAGAAAACTTGATTTGTGTCTGTTTGTAGAAGACCTCTTTGTCCTCCCTGATCCTCTCTTTCTTTCTCTTAGAAGTTTTTTAACCATCAGATTTATCCTGTAAATGTTGCCCTTCAAACAGCGTCCTCTCCTTCACCCTGCTCCATGCAGTCCTCAATCATCTGAGGGGTCAAAGGTTAAAGTTCACAATTCCGGCACATGTTCCTGACAGATAGAGGAAGAGAGGAAGAGAAGGAGACAGTTCAGACAGATGAAAATAAAACTACAGCCTGATCTGTTTCTCATCTGATCCTCAAACATGTGTCGACTTGATTGTGTTCACGTATCAGTGAAACTCATCAAATTGTTTTTGACTCTTGTATGATTAAAAGAAAAAAAGATGTTTTCTTGTTGTTGTTGTTTTTTTTTTTAATTGCGACGCATCTGTTTGGTACATTGAAAAATCCTTTCACACAGTGTTACATTGTTTTGGTCTAATTTAAATACATGAATATGAGTTTAACATATTCCTGTATATATTTACTTTGCAAAACAGTTACAGCCTGTCTATACAAATTAAACAATACAATCATTATGTGCCATTCTGAACGCATTGTTCAACATTGCACAACGAGAATTCTCAATTCTCATCTCAATGCTGCCAATAATACTCAAAAATAATACTCCGGGTTCAATACAATTTCAACTCAATCAACTGCATTTATGACATAATGTTAATTACAACAAAACTTATTTTGGACTTGTCCCTCTTTTTCTTAAAAAATAAAAAAATGCATAAAATCTGTTCCAGTGAGGCACTTTCAATGGAAGTGAATGGGGGCCAATGATTCGTAAATGTTAAAATACTCTCTGTTTCACCAGAAAAGCAACAACACATAAACAATGTGTGTGTTAACATGATTTTAGTGTGATAAAATCGCTTACTGACAGTTTCTGTGTAAAGTTAGAGCCAATTTTACAACTCGTTGGCATGACGATTTAATGTCAACAAACCCTAAACCCTAAAATCCTAAAATGACCATAAAAATTATGATTTAAACTGTACAGCTCAAATAATACATGAGTTTTCACAGATGAATTAATGTAAGTGCTTTTATAAAATTATAAGCTTCACATTTCTGCCTTTAAACATTTCATAAATTGTCCCCATTCACTTCCATTGTAAGTGCCTCACTGTAACCACGATTTTTGCTTTTTTAAAGAAAACAAGAGACAAGTCGAAATCATTTTTTGTGGTAATCAACATAAAATAAATAAATAAAAGTAAACATGTAACAAAAAAATGATATATGAATTATAATATCTTGTTTATTGATTGAATACTTGGATTTGTTCATTTTAAAACAGCCAAAATGAGAACAAAATGATGGAAAACTAATCAAATCTAATTATTAAATTACTATTTTCCTAATGCACCTAGTTAGAAGGTCCCCTGTGTAACTAACAGCATTAGCTGGGAGATCATTTCTTTCATATGTAAGCAAAAGGGACAGAAATACACCCATATGAATCAGAATCGAATCTATCAGTATCAATACACAGTCCTAGTCACTGTTCACTTTCTTTGCATGGAAAAGTGCAACTTGACCATTCTACTGTACTATAAACACCTTTCATGTTCCTCAGGAGAAAGAAAGTTATACAGGTTTTAAACAGCACGAGGCTGAGTTAAAGATAAGTACATTATTACATTAAACAAAACATAATGTTTTCCAGCTATAAGAAAGAGTTGATGAAGACGGACATGCTCATCAGTATGCCACAGCCATCCATGTGCCAAAGAATGTCAAGAGCCCTTCATTCCTTCGGAGACTTCAGAGACTTATGAGAATGCAGCTAATGTAAAAAACAAAATGCCATTGCCGAGGAGACAAATGCACCTTTCCAAGGTACAGACCTCATTGCAACAGGAACAGTGAAGGTTGTAATCAGTCAAATGAAGCAAAAACAATCTGCTTCTGAATCCTGCTTTCAACTCACTTATGTCCAAACTCTTGAATAGAAAAAAGACAACTGCACTGTTTTCTACACCTTTGACTCTCCCTGTGTTGACACGTGTCTTGTTGAGCAAAGCAATCACGGTATTTTAACAGCTCTTGACAACTGGAAAAAAAAAACAGTGGAATTAATGCTTTCGTCTTCAGTGATTTCTGAAAGTTTTACATAAAAAAGATCTTCAGAAGAAACTTAAGGAGATTGTGGCTCGTCTTCCCCTTCATCACTGTGTCAGTGGTAATGAGTGTAACGCCTGTAATGGAGAAGGTAACACTCGTAGACACTTTCAAACTATCATTTGGTGCTTATTACTGAAAGAGAAGCATTGGCGTTGATTGGGCATTTCAACATTTGTATATGGAGTGGAGTGTAGGTTCTGCACTTGTGGTAGTGATTTCTAACCACAAGCCACTCACATTCTCACATTCTTACATTCTTTGCATAGCCCAAATCAGCATCTTATTTGCTGGGCTTTGTTTTTGCAGATGTACAATCTGGAGATCCATCAAATTCGGGCGGTGGACAATGTTATGGCCGATATGCTGTCCCGTTCCAGAAAATTGATGGAGGATAGGGCTGTTGATTGGCGAGCAGTTAGAGCAGATTGTGTTGACGTCAGCTGATTGAAAGAGTGTTCTGGTGAATGAGGTGTTATGGCCCTGGGTGTTGATGCTATTTTTGTCCACCAGATGACATTGTCTCTTTTCCAGGGTGGAGTCTAGCAACAGGTGCAATGAGTTACCTGATGAGTCCTGGATTGAGAGGCCCTTTACCCCAGTGTGTTGGCCTCCACTCACCAGCACCTGGATCTGCTTTTTGTGTTCTTTTTGGATATATTATTATAATTATTATTATTATTATTTTTTTTTTTTACAATTAATGAACGTTTAAATTTTATGTTAAATTGTATCACTGTGTGGCCTCCCCTTCATGTTACCCTACCTTGAGTAGGGTGTTTTGTAACAATTTATAATTGATTACATACATTTATTGCGTTGTATAAAATAAAGATTATACTTATAAAGTATGTCGAAAATACATGGTATAAATTTGTATTGTTCTATCATAAGTCAAATGTGAGATCTGTTGTTTTGAAATGCAAAAACAGAACTGCAAACATGTTTTAGAAATGAAAAATGACCTTTTTTCCCCACACATTGTCTAATAATAACAGTATTGTGCCACACAAAGTTTTCATTTAACAATGAAAAATGCTTGCTTGGTGCATGAACAAATGAAATGATTTTGCTTGGCAAACACTGTTTGTCTTGATTTGATTTCTTTTCAAGATCAGAGGACAAAAATGCTAAATTCATGCACACAAAATCATACAGTACATGGAGCACAATAACTGTTTAGTTACTGAGATGTTGTGTCTGTCGCCCCCTTCTGTTTGTTCGTGGTGCTACAGTAAATCAACGCCTGCTGTCTGACGTCACACAAGGACAGAAGAGACTCAGCTAAGCAGTTCAGGAATATCAGAGCAGACAGAGACCAGACAAAATATATATATATTTATTTATATATTTATTTGTGAGACATTGCGATATAGAAAGGGATTTACTAGAATTCACTTTGATTAAGCTTAAAGGGATAGTTCACCCAAAAATGAAAATGTAGTCATTGTTTACTCACCCCTGTGTTGTTATAACCCTATATGACTTTCTTTCTTTTTTTAACACAAAGGGAGAAATTGGGATTTTTTTTTGTGTGTTCTTAGTGATGTCATACAATGGCAGTCTATGGTGACCACCACTTCAAGTTTCAAAATGACACAAAAGTATCAAAAGTCTAATAAATTATTCCATGAGACTCGTGATTGCTATGAAAGCATACGATAAGGTTTGGTGTGAAACAAACTGAAATCGAATGTATTGTTTAGTAAAAATGTTCAGTGACTTTTGATCTCCTGTGTGCGTTCATGAGTCTGAACGCTTCACGCACGCTTCAGAGCTTTTTGCACGAGAGCAACAGTAGTTATACAGCATGCGCGAGATGGGGCATTCAAGCGAAAACTGATTTTGTTTTGCTTCAACTGGACCCCCAGCGATATTAACAACAGAAAACACAACGTAGCTGCACACAAACCAGAGAACAGAACTTACATACATGTCTGAAGTGTTTTTATGGAAGAATAGATACATTTCAATGTCCAGCCTTATTTGTTTGAACCAGAGCCCAACACTCACAGTGCAGTATTAATATATTACACTATATATTAATATATAAGTATTATTTACTATTAATATTTGTTGTATTTTAAAGATTCAAGTATTACAAAATTAGCTGCAAAAATAGAGGGCATCTTGTGGAGCACTTTCTTCTGTTTCACACATGACAATAAAAGACTGAGCACAAGCTGGTCCTGAATAAATTATTTAATCAATTACAATATTGACAATAGTACATGTCCAATTTATGCTTTTCATTGTGGGATTTAAATGTATGCAAGTGGTTCGAGTGTTTTGACTACGTTCACCAAAACTCGTTCAGATCCATTTAATGATTCAGTGACCGTTTCTGGTGATGCCAGAAGGTGGTGACAAATGAGTGTCTTGTGTAAAATGAGTTAGTCACTGAATCAGTGATCAAAAGAAAATGTTAATCCTTTAAAATTTGTATGTCTGCAGATCTACAAAGAGACTTAAGTAGAGGTTTTAAACATGATAAGAACTATCATCTTTCTTTTCCCTGCAGATTGTGAGCTGCTGACATGACTTTTATCAAAAGACAACACCTGTGATTGGCTGGATGGTCACTCAATCAGCCCAAAGTAACAAAACGCAAAGAAAACTGAATGCAAATGCACCATTTGAGCACTTGGCAAGTACACATTTTCCCCAGTGAGCCTTCTTGCAGGGGTGCTGTGCAAGGTCAGGGAGGATGAGGAACAAGTCATTCTGGTGGCCCCCTACTGGCCCACTCGGACTTGGTTCTCGGATCTCGTGCTCCTCGCGACAGCCACTCCCTGGCGAATTCCCCTGAGAAAGGACTTTTTTTCTGAGGAAGGGCCTTTTTCCTCTTTTCTGGCATCCGCACCCAGACCTCTGGAAACTCCACGTCTGGCCCCTGATGGGATGCGGAAGATCTAATTGGCATACCACCTGCTGTCGTAGACACGATCAACCAAGCCAGAGCTCCCTCTACCAGGCAACTTTACGCCCCGAAGTGGCGGTTGTTCGCAAATTGGTGTTCTTCCCGGTATGAAGACCCACAGAGATGCGCAGTTCAGTCAGTGCTTTCATCCCTGCAAGAGAGGATGTAGGGGAGGCTGTCCGCCTCCACCTTGAAGGTGTATGTAGCCGCTATCGCGTCCCACCATGACGCAGTGGATGGCAAGTCAACTGGGTGGTTGACACCATAGCATTGGCCTATCACACCCAGGCCGTGCCCGCCCCTTGCGGGTTTGAGCACACTCAACGAGAAGTGTGGCATCCTCTTGGGCACTGGCCAAAGGCACCTCCTTAGCAGACATATGCAGAGCAGCGGGTTGGGCAACACCCAATACCTTAACGAGATTTTACAATCTCAGGGTTGAGTCGGTTTCATCCCGTTTTTTCTCAGGTCCGAGCCGGTAGAACTCGGTAATGCCGTAACAACTTACCGGGTGTAATGCTTGCACCTAGCGCCCTTTCCCTCCATTGAGGTAATATTGTGCGCTCTTATCCCAGGAGATCCCACTAACTCAGCTCCCTGGATGACTCCTCCCTAGCCCTCTGGTCCTCGAATTCAGTGGAGGAATTCCCCGACCAGACCCACTACGAGTACTCAAATTACTCTGTACTGGAATAGGTGCTCCACAGGTCGGGCCCCTTGTACTATTGTAACCTAGACGTTCTGTCAGAAATGTGTCAGGAAATGAGGACAGGAGTCACAGTCTTTGGAATACTTTGGAATAGGGCACGGATATTTCTGTTGTTTTTCAGATTGGGAGATTTTAAACAAACGAGTGAGCAATTAATTACAGTATTTTCCTGTAAGGGCTTTCCTGTAATGAATAGTAGCACTGCCATTATATTTTAGGCTTCTATCCAAGTCATGATGCTTGTCTTGTCTTGAGCTTCATCTGTGTATTGAATGCACTGAGGTGTTTGGCAGGGCTAGAGGAAAATAAAACTCAGATGAAAGCCAATTACAGGAAGTAGGTCAGCTTTTGTGCTATTATTTCAGGGTATAATATAGACATCTGAATGCATACATTATATTATACACTATATTTCTTGAAAATGGCAATAACCTTATTATTGTTATTTGCCTTAAAGACCCCACAAAAGGCTGCTGCCCCATCTGCTACCCCACTTGCTGATGCTGGTGCCGCAGGGCCAGCAGAATCAAGCTTTAATACATTCTTTAGCAAGGAGGATGCAAAGCATGTTATCACCGACTGAAACTTATATGTACTCTACACAAAGTCATACAACTATTTACCGAATCGTCCAAATTGCTGTTGCAACTTTTTCACTTTCTTAAATGCTTTTGTCAATAATCAAGCTGCAGTATATTTATGTTAAAATCACGATATTCAGAGCCTATCTTGCCTTCTAATAAAATGGGCAGTCTATTCTGCAATGCTGTTACTGCATGGCCTTCATTTTAGCATGAATTCCCTTTCAAGCCCCCGATATACTTCATACGCATTCGAAACGGGTGTGATGACATTTAGAAGAAAATCTGGCCAAAAAGAAGGTGTTTTGCATTCATTTCGGTGATTCGTAACAGTTCTCCTGGGGGAAACATTGATCATGATTTATAACGCTGCAATAAATTGAACGGCATCTATGCTAATATTATTTTATATGTTTCCCTGTCTCAACCTCGGGACTCCTATCCTGAGGTCATCAGAACCGGCTGGATCCAGCACCATTCCTGCTTCGTGTTGGACTCCACTGCTACGTGTCTCTGTGTGATGACTAAATGCAGCCGGTGCCAGCCAAACATCACTTCAGTCTATTATGATGGAATTCAGAGGATGAACTGATGCCAACTCCAACCAAAAGACATGGGATACTTTGTCATTGTCTAAATCTTGGATTTCGGATGGACCACACCGAACCTCACCGAAATTACCGGCCAGGTTGAACTGCGTTTCACATCCCTGATCTCTGCCTGCATCAACTCGGTCATTTGATGGACTACAATCTTGAAATGGAATGCCTAGACTAACAATTGCCAATTAAAGCCTTCATCAGCCAATTAACAAGGACAATTGCATCTATGTGAACTTCTACAGTTAATCCAGGATGGACTTCAAAGACAGTCATTAATCTTATAGTTCAAACAAAATCGATGTTTAAACACTGATCCTTAACACTTACTTAGTTTAATAATATTAAACCATGACTTTAACTATACATAAGTAATACTGGCATTATATTCATGATGTTAGTCAGAGGGGAACGGGCTCCCACTGTGAGTCTGTTTTCTCCCAAGGTTATTTTTCTCCATTAATCAACATCTTATGGAGTTTTGTGTTCCTTGCCACAGTCGGCTTTCATCTTGCTCACAGGGGTTATTAATACAATTATTATTGAATTACTTATTTTTAAACATGATTAACAATCGTATTTTATCTAATTACACAATGTTAATTCATCGACATTATAAACATTATAGTTTTATCGTCTGTTAATGCCTGATCTTCTGTAAAGCTGCTTTGAAACGATGTGTGTTGTTAAAGGCGCTATACAAATAAAATTGACTTGACTTGTCTCTTACTGCCAGAGACATTTTCCAAGACCAAGTCATGCGATTATTTTAGTTTAATTAGCCTACTAAAGGAATCAAATCTACTGAAATTCTCTCAAGTGCCCATTCACTCATTTGTTTTGTGTCATCTGCATCGAAAGCCATTCGCAGAACCCAGAACATTCCTTTAACAATTCAAATTTTTTGGATTGTTAAATAAACAAAAGTGACTCATCGTTTAATCGTTTTTGTTATTTTTAACAAATTCAACAAGTAAAATATAATTCCCACTGCCTTATGTAGCTTGGCGGTCCAAAATTGTTTGATTTGTTATTACAAAATGCTCCTATGTTCCTTATTTTGGATAAAAGCATCTTTACTAAATGTACTGTGGGTGACTAAATATTTATGTTTTTCAGTTTGGGTGGAATAGGGCAATACGCTGTGGCCTTCAGAGTTCAGAAGAATGATTGTCTTGCAGAGTCCAACTATAAAGGTCAGGACTTAATAACTAAAGAAGTGAAAAATAAAATTCAAAACAATGCAGTTTATGTGAGCAATAACCTCATCACTGCTGTGACTCTTTCACCGGAACATTCCGAGTTTCGCCAGAAGAATGACCTGAAAAACATCTTAAACAGAACAGATGAATGTGTGGTTTTCTTCACTGTAAATTCACCCTGTATGAGTACATGCCTTGCAAAATATGGCCAATAGAGCATAAAAGAGAGTCTGGAATTGTTGGCAAAACGTGACAGAATTAAAGCCTTTGTCATCAAAATGATCTGGAAACATGATAACAAGGAGAAAGTGATTGACAGTCTTAAGGAAATAGCACATGGTGCTCTGCAGTTGTATCAGTGTGTGAAAAACAAAGCAAAATGTGATGTTCTGTTGAGCAAATAGTCCCATGATGCAACTTTCTTTGCTTTGTTATTGATGCAAATTTAATTTCTATATCTGGTCCTTTTGAAGAGTAAAAGATTACAAATGTTACAACTGAATCTGAAATTGGCCTATTGTAAATTGTGACATTATGTTTGTTGAGATGACAACTTGATCATTGAAAACTAACGTCTAGGTTAACCTAAGTTCCCTGATGGAAGGAACGAGACGTTGTGTTGGAGAAGTGACACTAGGGGTCCAATTGAAATCACGCCATGTGCTGAGCCGTGCACGTGCACTGCTGACACAGGAGCGAGCTGACAATGGTTCAGCCGCAACAGTGGCTCGGTTCAGCAACGTGGCCGGGAGGACACAACGTCTCGTTTCCTCCATCAGGGAATGGAGGTTACATCTGTAACCTAGACGTTCCCTGTCTGTCGCTCACTTTGACGTTGTGTCGAAGAAGCGACACTAGGGGTCCAATTGAAATCACGCCATGTGCTGAGCCGTGCACGTGCACTGCTGACACAGGAGCGAGCTGACAATGGTTCAGCCGCAACAGTGGCTCGGTTCAGCAACGTGGCCGGGAGGACACAACGTCTCGTTTCCTCCATCAGGGAATGGAGGTTACATCTGTAACCTAGACGTTCCCTGTCTGTCGCTCACTTTGACGTTGTGTCGAAGAAGCGACACTAGGGGTCCAATTGAAATCACGCCATGTGCTGAGCCGTGCACGTGCACTGCTGACACAGGAGCGGGCCAAAGCAACCAGCTGTGTCAGACTGTACGTACCCTTCCCCAATGCCCCATAAAATCAACAGAGCCTTCTGGTTCTTTATGTCGACAGGGGGAACAAGGCGACGTGCCAAGCATGGGAGCAGTCCACGCCATCTTAACGCTATCATATGCATCGGGGAAGGCGATCTTTCCCAATTCCTATTCTTTGAGGGGAAAAGACCCTGTGGTGACCACACCTGCCCAGACTGGGGGAGGTAAAGAGTGGTGAAATACATCACATGGGCTTTTAGGCAACATGTGGAAAGTGGCACGGTGTTAGATCCTGCCTATTGGGAGGGAGGAGTTGCTACAGACACGGCGACCAGGGGCCAGTGGGAACTGCCCAAGGGAGACGTGGGTCTGCTCACAAGGGGACCGTACTGCGGAAAATACAACCTGGCCGACCTGTGGAGCACCTATTCCAATACAGGGTAGATTGAGTACCCGCATTGGATTTGATCGGCTAATTCCTCCACTGAATTCGCGGACCAGAGGGCTAGGGAGGAGTCATCCAGGTAGCCGAGTTAGTGGGATCTCCTGGGATAAGAGCGCATGATCTTACCTCAGCAAAGGGAAAGGGCGCTAGGTCCGATCCACCCGGTCAGTTTGTTAGCGTGTTACCGAGTTCTACCGGCTCGGACCTGAGAAAACAAAATCAACTCAACCCTGAGATTGTAAAATCTCGCAAAGGTATTGGGTGTTGCCCAACCCGCTGCTCTGCATATGTCTGCTAGGGAGGTGCCCCTGGCCAGTGCCCATGAGCACGCAACACTTCTTGTCGAGTGTGCTCGGACCCGCAAGAGGTGGGCACGGCCTGGGTGTGAAAGTTCAGTCCCTGAACTTTTTTGAAAAGAAAGTGTCACACAGCAGGAGACTGGCCAGAGTATGTATATGAATATAAACAAATATAAATATATGTGAATCAAAATAAACATACGTATTAAAGTGTAGAACTTTGCAGATATTTTGCAGATTAATTGCTCATATTTTTACTCTTTCAGTCTTTATACAGTGTTTTAATTCCTTCCCCAGATTACTCTTGCGAAAAAGTGAAAAGTCCCATGCTTTGACAAGCACTGTTACTGCTGTAAAGTAAGCCTCAAATACTCAAATAGCTACAAAGTAATCATTTTCATGACTTATTTTCTGCATTTTGTCACATGTGAGCATTATTCAGCAAGCCACACTTCAGCTCCCACTAATGCTTTGTGGTATGAATAAATTATGCAAATGACTATGTACTGCTCATAGTTTTACTGTTTGCCCATTTCATTTATGCTGCTGTTATTGTATTTGTTGTAACTTGCAGTTATTTGTCATTTTGTGATTATTCAGAGTTCATCTTATACTTAATATGTTGTTTTTGGTTGTCACCATTATTGTGATTTGTATGTCAAATAACATGGTCCACACGCGGTACAAATATACTGAACACATGAATGTGTGCCCTAATGTGTAAGTAATTGCCTAATAAAAGACTCTACATTAATTCAAAATAAAAATGTTTGTATTACTTCAGCTGACAGATTTTATTGAATATTTGCATTGTAATGAGGTCCATGCGGGCATGTTGGAGCCCAGGGCAGGTGCTTATATCACCTGTTATATCCCAGTGGCCCAACGGGAAAACGTCTGGTGCTCCCGATGGCTAGTCCTACCCTACTCTTGGCCTTTTTTGAAATTACACAAAATACAGATTGCATGACTAAAGCATCACCCTAGCAGAATATTTCCAAACTGTATAAATGTCAACATCTAATTGAGGGATTTAACCTATAGAAATCTGGCAACCCCACAAGTTGAAATCTAATTCTGACTGCTCTTATTTAAAGTATGTTATTTATCAAATGTAGAAAATTAGGGATTGTAAGGGGGATGGTGGATTTGCAAGGGGGACTTTTTGGTATTTCTTGCAACAAAGGGGACAAAGGGGATGTCATCACCTTCAATACTCCCTAACTCGAGCCCTGGGTGTACCCCATATCCTCAACTTTGTATTCAATCGTTATTAATGCTTAAAATCTTGTCTATAGATTTTTTTAAGAAAAATAAATTCACCCACAACTAACCATGCACCCCACTGAGAGCGCAAACCACATTATAGTGAACTAGAGGAGGTTACCCCATGTGACTCTACCCTCCTTAGCAACCGGGCCAATTTGGTTGTTTAAGAGACCTGGCTGGAGTCACTCAGCACGCCCTGGATTTGAACCCGTGATTCCAGGGGTTTTAGTCAGCATCTTTACTCGCTGAGCTACCCACCGGTAATTTGCATTCTTTGAGCATATCACCACCTACTGGGCAGCGAGGAAAATTTATGGTAAAAACAGACTTAAATATTGATCTGTTTCTCACCCAATCCTATCATATCGCTTCTGAAGACATAGAGTTAACCACCAGATTCTTGTGGATTACTTTTATGCTGCTTTTATGTGCATTTTGGAGCGAACTATCACTCTATCAAGTTATTTTTCTCTGATTTTATTGTATATCTTATTCCTTACATTATCTTACCATTCAACATAAATGCTCCAGAAGTGTGACTGAACACTACTGTAACAATTGTAACACAATTGCCTAATCATTCACACATACCAAACCCAGAGTCAAAACGAAGAAGGTCACTGTTTATACATTGGCTCTTTTTTGTCTCTGTGTCATTATGACTGTTAATACAGTAGATATCTGTTCAAGGATGCTCTATTATTGGAAACAAATCCACTGTAAACTTAATGAATTAATTTAAAGCATAACTGAAGAGACAAATCCTTTAATTTCAGCAAATGCATGCCTATAATTTGGCCCCTGGATCTGCTGAGGTGGAACTTTCTCACACATATCATTCAGGATGTGCCTGTCAATCAAACCTGAACACACATATTCAGTCTGATGTAGAAGGTACAGATGGTGCCACCCACAACCACAGGCCAGTACATGATCTGACCCCTCTCAATGGAGGTCAGGTTTCCACCCTTGGTTTAAATGGAAACTATTTGATTCGGTCAGTTGGAGGTGAAAAATGTACCTCTCAGTTATGACGAGAAATGTTCACTAGATGGCGAAATAAGCTCAGAATATCTGCACAGAGATTTTGCATCGCTACTCGATACCGCGAGAAAATAATAATGTATATATATTTTTTTCGATTCAACAACAACAACAACAACAACAACAATACTACTACTACTACTACTATTACTACTACTTCTAATAATAATAATAATAATAATAATGTACTGTCTACACAGTCTATTGTGAGTAAAAACATATTTAAAAAAAATATTATTACAATTTTATAGCTCTCATTATAATACACATATTAATAATATAATATAATATTTCAACATACATTTAATATTTAAATAAAATCGTATTATTTTAAATAATAATACTTATTATTGCTTTTTTCATTGTCAAAAGCTCTGGCTATCACAGCTCACATAGCCTTGCTTAATAATTTAGGCATGACAAATTATTATTAGTATTGTTATTATTCATAGTGACCACCTCTTTCTTGTTTGATTGACAGTTACGTCGCTGTAGTAAGACACCCCCTCCAGCAGCGATCGCTGAATGCGCGTCTCGTGCACCTCTCGGTCAGTCGCGCGGAGCAGCACGAGGAATAAAGCTGGAATAACGGAGAAAAAGTTGCAGGACAAATGGCACTCATGGCCGGGATTATTTACGCGCTCACGTCGTTTTTCCTGGGTATTTGTGCAGGAATATCCGCTCCAAGGAATTATCCGGCAAATGAAGGTATAAGAGGTTTCTGGATAAGGTATAAGGCGCGTGAAAACAACTTAGGCGCACTTGGAATGGAAAACAGGCTATGAATAATAGATACATATGTGAATATAAATAAATAGTATATAATTATAAATAAATATCCATAAGCCTATCACAGATTGCCAGATAATTTAGCATTTTGTCGTTCATACAAATAACACATTTACTCTTAAATTTCAAATGTTTCTGTTAGATGCAGAGTTTTTAAAAATATTTTATGCATGCTCTTTTGAAAACCATCTTTGCACTGGTGTTTTAAAGAACTCAGAAACCAGCACACTGATCTGAACAAACTATAATGAAACATTCGTATTTTTTAATACGTTTGTATTCTACAAAGAACCATATAGTTCAAGTCAATTATCTTCAACATCAAAATATGTTATTGGGTCAGAAGAGGGTTCTATGCTAAACCTATAAACAATAATCGAAGAAACCTTGTTTCTAAAAGTCTCACTCTCTTTTATCAAAACAGCTTTTTGGTTTAAAAAAAAAAACGCTTTTGTCTTACACACCACATCAAAGAAACCACAATTCTTTCACTCTAACATCTTAAAAGCTAAATACAATACATGCATATAGTTATGCACAAGATGGAGGATTTAGGCTTGATTTTTGGGGCATTTTAGACAATTGATTGATCACATTTCCCTTTATCATTAAATATAATTTGTGTTCATAATGCTGTATATCTGAAGCAAGACTTTAGCTTTAAACTTGAAAATTATTTCTGGAAAAACAACTAATACATGTAATGCCATTAAAAACAGGGTTTATTGTTTAGTCTGGACCCTTTTAATGTGTCCATCCAAAGAGTAATAGCACTGATTACCTTATTTTCCAAATTATTTCTACAATTTTTATGTCTCCTAATTTGAATTAGAAATGTTGCTTGTAAATACAGTAAAAATATAAAAAATGTTGTGGTTGGATTGTAGCCTAGATTTTATACATTTAACCTAATGTAGTTTAATGAGTAATCAACCATCATTTTCCACTTATTTCAGTGTTTACTGTGCAAACTGCACCTTGGGAACTTCATTCCAATCAATTAATGAATGTACATTATATATCTGAGGCCTTCAAACTTCAGATCATACATCATTTTTATCCACTCAGGGTATGAACCACAAGCTATTCTCAAGTCCTCTGTCTTTTCCTTCTTCAGTCACGCTGCTGGATTCCAGATCAGTTCAGGGAGATCTGGCATGGGTCGCCAGCCCTACAGAAGGAGGGGTGAGTCAAGACCATCTCTCTCTCTCTCACTCCTCAATCTCTCTTTCCAATGTGATCTCATTGGTATTCCAAGGTATTGGTTCATAAAGTGCGGTTCTAGCACGCATACATTTATGTACATTTGGATAGTCAGTAAAACATTAAATATCAACGTATTAACATAATGTAAATTAACCCTTTTACAATGATAAACTTTAGTGGGATAAAATGTTTACGAATACTTTAAGGTTGATATAAAATTGAATTAATGGATTTCATTGGTTGATTTTATTGTATTTCTTATACAATAAGTGTAATAAATAACAGCGTAAAATTGATTTAACTCAGACTATTTGGTTACCCAATGATTAATATGCCCTTTTAAAGTGTGCACACTTACAGTATATTGCATACTTGCTGAGCTTTGACACTGATGATTAAACACAGACATACAAGGAGAACATATGTCGTTTGTCATATGAGTCCCCTCCAGATAATAATTCTCAATAATGTTTCTGATAACTGGAGGTCCCACTATGGGATCGTGTATGGGAGTACTGAATTTGGTCACCTGCATCAGTACCCTTGCAAAGGATCCGGATAGCCCTCAAAGGGTTCATAAAGTTTTGTGCATCTTTAGAAGTTTACATTTTAGATGCTGTCAATAAGTTTACATTACACATTTAAGTAGCTACCTATCCAAGCATACACTTTACGTATGAACACCTCAGAATACAAATGAGATCACCCTGCTCCCTCTCCTTCTCTCTGATGTAAATTTGTATAGCTAGGATTCTGTGACGGGCGTCAAATTTCCTAAATAGCGGAGAGAGACAGAAATGGCCTTTTGTTAGGAAACTTTATCCCCTTTTTTCTCAAAAGAGGTAAGGGGGAGACTTGGCAACACGGTGACAGAGAAAAAGGTCTGTTTGAGTATGTGTGTGTGTCTGTGTGGGAGATTTTAAATCAAGGGGTCAGCGAGTTCTGTCTGTTAATGTATGCTTCTTGGGGTCTCTCCACTTTTTCGAGCCCCTCATCACCAATTAGCCGTTAAACATCTTCGGATCAGGTGCATCTAAATTACCACATCACCGATTCAATAACACACAGAATTTCCTTTCATTACAGAAGCACTGCAGCTCTGCATCCTTTTGCATCGATCCAACTCTCTTTCAGATCTTTAGTTCCTCTCCCTCTGTGATCTTCAAGCATGATGGACAGGCCTTTGGCACAGACGGTGGGCGGGTATTCAGACTTTAATACGGCCAATTAGCTCCTTTCTACTCTGGTCCAGCTATCTACGGCTCTGGGCCCTTATCTCTGCACTGCTTCTCAGGGCCTTCGTAGTTACACAGATGAAGGGACAAGCCCAACGGAGAAAATCAGTCCCTGATGGACGCCAGATTGCTGTCCCTCTTATTATCTCACAAATGCTCAATTAGTTATAGCGTATGGGAATCATTCCTGGAGATTATTACACTGGAGATTATTACTGGCCGTCAGGCTGATGTGGCTGCGACTGATGCTGCTTATATCACTGGAGTCCAGCAGAAAAAGAAGCCTACGGTTCAGCTTTAACAAACTTGTCATATTCCTTGTTATGTCAAGCTTTAAGGTTGACATGAAATAGGATTTAAGGCTAAATCTCGGCAACATTTTGACCTATCTAAACGATGCCCCTATTGCATCCGTTAGTTTTCCGCATTCTTTGTCTTCTTCTGGCAGGGAGTCTATGGCAGCCCATAGAACCGTACGTAGGAAAATGATGAAATTTGGCACACTGATAGGGGTGGTCATGAATAGCCCTCATACCAAATTTGGTGTCTCTAGGACATACTCTGTAGCACCACCACCATTTGTCCTAGAGACATAATACTTTTTTTGTTTGATTACTCCCCTCCCGATGATTCCAATAGACCCCTTACTCTAAAACTCCGCCCATTTCAGTGGCCGCCACCTGGATTATGATGTTTACAGATTAAACCTTTCACATCCTTTAAATTTGGTCTGATTTCCCCAAACAATGGCTCAAAATAATCTCTAGACCAAGCCACCAGATTTGACAACAATTTGCAATTGTTGAAAAGTTATAGCATTGTTAAGTTAACAAGGTTTGACATGAAATAGGATTTAAGGCTAAATCTCAGCAACACTTTGACCTGTCTAAACGAAACTTGGTATGCTTCATCAGGACCATGATCTGAGGGTGCTTGCAGAGTTTGGAGACAGCGCCACTTATGGGTCAAAAAATTTGTAAAATGGCTATTTATGCCCATAACTTTTCAACCATATATCCAAATCATGAGGTTGGTGTCTATGGATTCTGTGGGTCATGAGGATTCCAGCAATACCATTTTTTCCCATATCAGCTATACTGCCTATTTTATTTAATTTTTTATATCTGTTCAATGCATTGTTGGATTTTAAAGAAAACTGGTATGCTTCATTAACATCTTGTCCTGAGGATACCTGAGCAGTTTGGAGACAGGGCCACGAAGTGGTCAAAATGCTTATTTAATTTTATCGTAAATTTTGGTGTATCATTGCGTCCTTATTAAGTCTTCAGAAAATGCTGAGAAATGTCCAATTTAAAACCTTCGGACTCTCAGCTTGGTATGTCTCTTTAGCACTTCCACAACTTGTGGTTTCATAGCACAGTGGTCTGTGCAATGTACCTGTGTGCTGTGGAGATTGAAAAGTTGCTTGTTCATGCCCAGCTCTGGGCAAGTTGAAATCATTTTAGAAGATGCAATGAACATCATATCCGAACTGTTCTTTCTGTCAGTTGTGTTTTGACTATTATTATGCAGATTTTATCTTTTTATTGCTTTGTCAGATTTGAATTAAAATTGGCAATCGTCTTCGACATCAAGTCCTGAGGGTACATGAGCTGTTGGAAAACAGCACACCTATAGTTAAAAAGATAACCCGCACTTGTGTCCTGACTCTAAACTCAGCTTTTCTCTTTGCCACTCATTGAGAATGCCAGCTAACTGGCACTGTGTGTTAAACACTGGAGTATAGAACTAAAAGCAGTGGGTTTGAATTCCCACCTAGGCAGGTCATCCAGTTTTATTTCTCTTTTACTGGAGCTCTTTGTACTCTGCTTACTGTATGGTTGCAGGGCTAATTGAATTTTGATTTTCATCTTTGTTGAAAGGCTACATCAAAATGAAGTTAATCATGGTAACCGCTGTGTTTGGCTGCGCTTACTCTCAGCATGGTATAACACTCTGGAGGCTGTCAACCACGAGGCAGCATGGTTCAGTGGATTGTGCACAGAGCTGGAATATGGAACAGTACAGGTTCAAAGCATGCTTGGGATGACTTGTGAAACATTGTGCATTTGCAAAATAAACCATAGCCAGTCTGAAGATCCCATAGGTCATAGAGGCCAAAAAAAGGGAATCTTGACCCTGCAATGGCTGCTTGCAGCTATATTCTCACTTGTTTTTGACTATAAACAATTGAAAAACAAGAAAACATCTGCCATTAAAGTAAAAAAACAATATATTCATATAAACAATGCATGATCTGAAAAAGCCTACATATCCTATGCATTATAGCTTCACAAGTACATTTATTTTATGGATTTATAAAAAACAATTTTACAAGAAAAAAATGCAAAAATTCTCATTAAGAGTGAAGTACATCTTTGACAGTTCCTCTTTGCACAAACATAAAAAACAGGTGCATCTAATGGCTAGAAATACCATTTTAACTTGACATAATGCTAAATGTTCACATGGCATTTTACACAAAGAACTATTTTTGCTGCTCCAAACTTACTTCAAGCCCCACAGAGTGTACACAACAACATCTTCCGATCGTTTGTGGATTCTGTTCATAGAATACGGCAGAAAATCTATTGTTTGTAGCTTTCTATATGATGCTACAGGCTACATCAGTTAGTATTTCTCATATAAGCATCCTTTATTCTTGTAAAAATACCCAGACCACATAGAAAATTGACAAACCATATAGCCTTGTAATCATGTATTTAATGGATTTATATTTTTATATGGTATAGAAATAAAATAGTTTGTGAACACCATTTCGTGTCGGATATACTAAAGAAATTTGCAAGTGTTAACATGGTATTTATCTTGTGAAATAAATATAAATACTGGTGATTACATGATAAAAGTGCAGTGACTTTCAGGGAATCACTGGCTGTAATACTGATTTAGCAGAACCTGAGAAGTGTGTTAGTAAAGCAGGCTGCAAAGCATTTATGACTGTCTAGAGTTGTTATTGTATCTGAGGCCAGTAGAAGAAAAATAAAAGTGCTTTTTATGAGGTTAACTCAGGCAAACTTACTCAAGCCTGTAAGAGAGAAACAGATGTTGTGTTTTTGGTCTACATTTACTCAATAATGTTTCCAAAGTTCAGTCCCGATTCTACCCAGTGCTGATGTTTCATGAGATCATCAGTACATTTCTATTCCTAAGGAGTCTGACGAACCTTATGCTTAACGCTCTCAACTTTAGTTTTTTTAGGAATAGTTAGTAATAGAATAGCACAACTCACCACGTGCTCCACGAGAGCGAGAACCACACATTATAGCGACCACGAGGAGGTTACCCCATGTGACTCTACCCTCCCTAGCAACCGGGACAATTTGGTTGCTTAGGAGACCTGGCTGGAGTCACTCAGCACGCCCTGGATTGGAACTCGCGACTCCAGGGGTGGTAGTCAGCGTCTTTTCTCGAGTTACCCAGGCCCCTCAATTTACATTTTTAACTATTCCTTTAAAGTTTGTTCATGTATTTTAAAGTTTGTTTGCTTTTAATGTATTCCTATTACTAATGTTGATCTTGTATTGTCTTCACACGCAGTGGGAGGAGGTGAGCATCATGGACGAGAAGAATATCCCCATCAGAACATACCAGGTGTGTAACGTAATGGAGGCCAGTCAGAACAACTGGCTTCGGACTGACTGGATACGACGTGGCCCGGCCCAGCGTATCTACATCGAGATTAAATTCACCCTGCGTGACTGTAACAGCCTGCCTGGGGTCATCGGCACCTGCAAGGAGACGTTCAACCTTTACTACCTAGAATCCGACACCGACAATGAGCGTTATGCTCACGAAAGCCGTTTTGCGAAGATCGACACGGTGGCGGCGGATGAGAGCTTCACGCAGGTGGATATCGGCGATCGGATCATGAAGCTAAACACTGAAGTTCGGGATGTTGGGGTGGTCAGCCGGAAAGGTTTCTATTTGGCCTTTCAGGATGTAGGAGCCTGCATCGCTTTAGTTTCCGTTCACGTGTTTTATAAGAAGTGTCCGTTAGCTGTGAGGAACCTTGCACAGTTTCCTGATACGGTAACAGGGGCGGACACGTCGTCTCTCGTGGAGGTGCGTGGCTCTTGTGTGAACCATTCAGAAGAGCAGGAGGTTCCAAAGATGTATTGCGGGGCAGACGGAGAGTGGCTGGTGCCCATTGGTAATTGCCTGTGTAATCCTGGATACGAGGAATGGAATGAGCAATGCCAGGGTAAGACCCTTTTGCCATTAAGATTTAAACAGACTTAAATAATCAAATGCTGCCTACATCTGCTACAATTGTAATCCACAGGTACTGATTATCATCCATCTATCTATCCATCCAACTATTCATTCATACATAGGTCAGTGATATGAATTGTATTGCCCAGATCTATTACGTTATTAAAAAACTACAATTCACACAAAACAATCACTTAAATACACCTCTACTATGACGAACGTGTGTTCAGTACAATTTTGATATATTTGTGATTAATGTCTAAGGGGTTTAACTGTCCGGAGACAGTAAATAATGATTAAATAAATAACAGTCTCACTGAAAAAATATTTATTAGGCATGTTACGCCAGCAGAGAAGGCTTTGCTGGCCCTGAGACATCACCACTAGTTACACTCCTTGACATTTGTACTTTTTTTTTTTTTCTAGAAAATCCTATAAAGGTTTTTCAAAGATATATGAAACCAAAGTGGTCACAAAAAATGCATTTGTATGAACTTGATCTTGCGCATGTGTTTTAAACTACACTCTTAGAAAAAAAAGGTTCTTTGGCATTCTATATAGAACCTTTTAGGGAGTTCCAAATATGAAGCGAGCCATAGAACCCTTTTGGGTTCCATATGGAACCTTTTCTTCTATGAGTGTAGATTTCTCAATTTTCTCATATCAGACAACCTTATTTGTCTGCGACCCAAATACATCCATACAGCTTTCGATTTATTCAAACATACCGTCTGTACATACAAGCGTGCATCCTGTGGTTGTCCATCCATCTATCCATCTGTTCTAATCTTTGTTTATTTCGTCTCAAGCAAGTGTCTGTTATCAGGTGGTAATTAGCAGCCCTGCTGTTACAGCTGTATACAGAGGAGAGATGACAGAAGAGGAGGCAAATCCTTGAGTGTTGTCCTAAGTGTTCTAACTGAACTAAGTTCATTAAAATCTAGTTAGGCTCTGGACTTTGTAGTTAACCGATTTTTGACAACTTTATGCCACTTAATAGGATATATTATAGGGGTGGTGATCATAAGGTAACTGGCGATACAATATAATATCGATATTTAGTATTTTTTTAGGATGCAAATGCAATACAGTTCTATATATTTTTTTGCTAGACCCTTTTTAGCCTGTTTTGCAATTGTGTGCAGTTAGCAACTTTTGATTTTTGATTTTTGATTTTTGATTGTTGATTGGAGTGGAGGTGGTGTAGTGGTCTAAAGCACATAACTGGTAGTCTGGTAATCAGAAGGTTGCTGGTTCGATCCCCACAGCCACCACTATTGTGTCCTTGAGCAATGCACTTAACTCCAGGTTGCTCCGGGGGGATTGTCCCTGTAATAAGGGCACTGTAAGTCACTTTGTATAAAAGCATCTGCCAAATGCATAAATGTAAATGATTCACAGATTCTATACACAAAATTATAATTGATTTCACCTAAAAGTTTAGCCTGTTTAATATGATACTAACATTTTTGTCATAATACCTCAGTTAAGGTTACTATTGAAAAATCATAATGCATTTGAGTTAGGAAGGGTGATTATGTGTAAAGCATGATAGCTGCACCTTCAAAGGGACTGTTGTTGAATTACTAGATAGATCTGGGAGAGAGAAAACTATTTCCCACCACCACAACATTAATGTGGAAAAATGGAAATAAAAATATCGATATATGGCGTAAAAATATCAATACAATATCATGAGGAAAAATATCACGATACTTTAACATATCGATTTTTTCCTCCACCTCTAATATATTTCAGTGTTTAGGAGAGTGTGTGTGTGTTTGTGTGTGTGTGTGTTTGAGAGAGAGAGAGAGAGTGAAAGAGTGAGAGAGTTGGAATGAGTTGAGACACGTTATCCAGAATCTAAAAATGGAGCTACAAATGGAAGAGGGCCTTGAGTGTGATGAATAGATCTGTGGAGGAGAAAAAAACGTAATTATCCCTAAAAGTGACATTTCATTCTGCCATAGATCAACCTAGATAGAGACCATGACAATAATAAATACACACATTTCACTGAAGTGTTGACAGAGAAGATTCTAGGCATGTGGTGCTATTTGAAGATATTTGCCACAAAGAACACTGCAAACACTTTGCCTGGTTTCTATAGTGATGATCAGGGAAAACAGAACCACTCTTGACCTCTGCTCTGAGAGGTCACAGATCAGAGGTTATATTCTCGCTCAGTCCTCAAGTGCAGTCACCAGCCGTTTAACATTTCCTGTGTGTCAAGTGCGTGATGAGTTTCATTTTCTTTGAATTTTAGGAATTATGTTAAAGGCAAATTGTAAGTTGATTCTTTATGACTATTGATGATATTTGAATCCATATTAATAAATGGAAATTATGAATATAAGAAACGTTGTTATATCTTTTCACCCTTTGAGTTTCGCTCTGTAGATTCTCTGTAGACTCATTGGAGTCATTTGTTCAGTAATCGGACCGTACTGGTCACACTGTGCACTACTCGCTGTAGATTCAAAAGAACCGGCTCATTGGAGTCATTTGTTCAGTAATCAGACCATACTGGTCACACTGTGCGCTACTCGCTGTAGATTGAAAAGAACCGACTCATTGGAGTCATTTGTTCAGTAATCGGACCGTACTGGTCACACTGTGCACTACTCGCTGTAGATTCAAAAGAACCGGCTCATTGGAGTCATTTGTTCAGTAATCAGACCATACTGGTCACACTGTGCGCTACTCGCTGTAGATTCAAAAGAACCGACTCATTGGAGTCATTTGTTCAGTAATCAGACCATACTGGTCACACTGTGCACTTCTCGCTGTAGAATCAAAAGAACCGGCTCATTGGAGTCATTTGTTCAGGAATCGGACCATACTGGTCACACTGTGCGCTACTCGCTTTAGATTCAAAAGAACCGGCTCATTGGAGTCATTTGTTCAGTAATCGGACCTTACTGGTCACACTGTGCGCTACTCGCTGTAGATTCAAAAGAACCGGCTCATTGGAGTCATTTGTTCAGGAATCGGACCATACTGGTCACACTGTGCGCTACTTGCTGTAGATTCAAAAGAACCGACTCATTGGAGTCATTTGATCAGGAATCGGACCTTACTGGTCACACTGTGTGTGTTTCGTTGAATCTGTAGTAGAGAAGCAGAGCTGCCACTGAATAACATAGCAGGAAACACAATTTTAGGAAAAATAAACATTCAAGAATTTTTAATGGAACAGAAAGTCATGACAATCATAGGGTTCCAGAATTTTTTCAAAATCGAACTGGTTTTTGCTTAGATTTTGTAGACACTATTGTTAGGCTTCTTGAAAGGAGTCTTCAGTCGCAAAGAGCCTCAGGGTTCTGTGAGACTTTTGTGGGTTCTCCGGTGGGAATTGGGGGAGGGGTCTAGGGCAGGTCAGAGGACGCTGACTCTTTCATCCATCTCTGACATACGGTTGACAGCTGGAAAGGAGAAATTTATTAAGACATCAAAACTCTTGACAGCTGGGGTTCCTCAGGATGCCATGGAAACGAAGAGCTGTGATCTTGCCTGCTTTCCATTGTCTATATGGGCCTATTGGGGGAAGGCAGGAGAGACCCCTCTCTGATGGGTTCTCTGCTGTGAGAAGTTTTCTCTGGTATCATTTGTGCAGCCTGTTGCACTAGAAACATCACAAATGTGATCTTTAACAAATCTAAAATGTTTCTCATAGAGAGCACTAAGAGTACATTGAGACCAAAAGGAGTTTTTTTACTCCTTGTGTATCATCTAGAGTTCAGAAAACTCACAAAATGTATTCGTTTATAGTAATAGTTCACCCTCATGTCTTTCCAAACATGCATGGCTTCATTTCTTATGTGCAACAAAAATGGGACATGTTTGAATGAATATTGTGGTTGTTTTTAATACAATGGCAGTTGATAGTGACTCACTTTAAAGCTCAAAATATGACCCAAAGAATCATAAAAGTAGTCCATGCAACTCCTCCATTTTTCCAAGAATTGTGAAAGGCATGCAATAGGTTTTCATACATTTTTCAGTTCAAATCTTGTCCTTTGTTGCGCATTCTTGATTGCTATGAGAGAAGTTTGTTCACCGTGGCACACGTGTTGTTTTTAGTGCCTAATGTCAAGATTTTAACTGAAAAATGTACGTTACTTTCTTCCGTAGGACACAAAAGGAAGGAAAATTTCAAGAACGACCACGTCCTGGTCACTCTTTTTTAATGAAAATGAATGGTTCCAGATTCGTGCACCATATTCCAAGTCTCCTGAAGCCATACGATAGCTTTGGGTGAGAAATGGGCTGACATTTAAGTCATTATTTAATGAAAAATTAATCTATTTCTCACCCAAAGCTATTCCATGTCTAGAGTTGTATAGACTTCTTTTATAATTGCTTTATGGTACATATTAGAGGTCGAAAATTCCAGTGCTCCTCAAATGGGTTTGGAACAACATGAGGGTGAGTAAATGATTAGCCTATAGAACTTTCCTTTTGGCTGAACTATCCCTTTAAGTCTAAGAGCTATAAAAAGAGCATTTACTGAGCTATACAGTTTCTTGTTAATAAAGGAAAGGACAGGAGAGGCAGGAATCAATCTCTCTCACCTTTCTTCATCACAATCTTTTTTTTTCTTGTGCCATTTCTTCTGCGCTGGTGTATAACTATGCACCATGTTCCAGCTTTTTTTGGCCTCTTTTCTCCGACACGCCTGAATGGTTTAGACACACACTCACACGCCAGGGTAAAACGAACAGGTCATAGTTTACCTCTGCCTGAAGAGCTCCAAACACCCCATTTAGAACATGCCATTGAAACCAGAGGAAACAGAGATAGAGAGAGTCTTGTATGTGTATGTGTATGAGTGGAGCATCATTACCGAGGCGTTGAGAGCTGTTTATGGGTGGTTTTCTGTTCCCAGAGTTCTTTATCTCCAACTGTCTCTCTCAACGCTGGCGCTCCTCGCTTTAAAAGGAGCGTGACAGAAATGCGAGGGACAGCGGCGCTGTAACGTTGATATAATGTTGCAGCTCACTGACAGACCCTAATATTAACCAGACTTAATGGACTCTCTGGAAGTCGAACAAGACAACGACAGGAGACGTGTGGCCTCGGCTAACCCAGATTTCACTCTTTCATTTAAGGAACTTTCAGCTCTCTTAAAGCGACAGTTCACCCAAAAATGAAAATTCTGTTATCATACACACCCTCACCCCTTTTTTAAACAATGAAATTGCAGATTTTAACAGAACTTAAATGCTTGTCATTCACAGAGTTGTGTGTTTGTTAATACTGTAAATATTTTGGCAATTTCACAAAAGTAAAATGCTAAACTGAGATATGACTGAAATAAGGTCTATGATCTGTCCCGTGACTGAGGAGTTTCTTGCATATGCTGATTTTCAGTGAAAACAGTGTGAAAATGCACTAACAGCAAAATCCACATCAAAAAAATTCAAGCTGTTTTTCTCCGTTTCAGAGTTATTTAATGAGTTTGGACTTTGTTGGATAGTAAAGGGTACTATTATTTTTACCAGTTAAACTAAACATATGTAAAGACATTTAGGGAAATATACAGGAATGTGGATGATAGATAGAAAGTAATGCCATGAAAGCATCAAAGGTAATTTTCATGGCAAAAATAGAGCAGTTTAAAGCCCAATGACAAAAAATAAACAACAAACTATCACAGCGCTGTTAAAAGATGCATATAAAAGAGATGAAAGACGTGAGGCGAAGACAGACAGTTTCTCTCTCGTCAGCAACTAAAAAATATGCATTGCACAAAAATATGTCTTATTACCGCTTTCATTCGCATGACGTCTCTGACACTCTGGTTTTGCTGCAACTGCCTTGTGTTGTTGTGTCGTTGCTTTCGGCCTATGACAAAGGTAGAAAAATACTACAAATCTCTGGTGCTATTTTGTGATTGGTTGGGACAGCCTACAGCCAATCCACAATATTTGCAACACACAGCCCGAATCAAATTGCTTTTATACAATGCACACACAAAAAAATACAAATAAATATTGGTTGTAAAACAATATTGCTTGACAAATGTTTGATTGGGTGGGCATGACTGACATTTGGGTGGGCTCAGCCCACCCCTGCCCTTGCCTACATCCGGCCCTGTTCATATTTCAGCCTTAAATTGCTGTTAATTGAGCCTGACATTTATTGAACTCAGAATCATCCTTTAGATCAGAATTCTTCAGATTTGACTCAAAATTAGCACAGGACAGTGAGAAACCCCCCTGCAGATTCTGTCTGGGCCATATGAGAACTAATGAAGTTTAATAATCTAATGCATTCATTAATTATAATGTTGAAGTATGTATCACTTTAAAAATGTATTATAATATTGATAAATTAGCATTTACCAAGATTAATAAATACTGTAAAAGTATTTTTAAGTGAATGCAAACTATCACTACTATCCCATAAAATTCAGCTCTGTTCAGTAATGCTTTAGTGGTATAAAGATTAAACTATTTCACTGCTGTTGTCATTTCCTACAATATATGGGTTGGCATTAGAATTAGTTTTAGTGTTTTAGTCATCAATGGCCGGTTTTGATTTCTTACTGGAAAATCAAATGAATTGAATTGTTTTCGCTAGCTCTCATTTTTCCTCTGCTGTTAGAGAGGGGGGAAAGATATATATATATATATATATATATATATATATAGAGAGAGCGAGAGAGAGAGAGAGAGAGAGAGAGAGAGAGAGAGAGACGTGAGTAAGAGGGAGAGTGAACAACAAAGAGTGATACATGGAGAATTAAAGAGGAGACTGGAGAGAAAAACAGATATATCTCCACACAGGGAAGGTCATCACCCTCTTCTTATAATGAACAGGGGGTGATGTCTGGAGGAAGAGAACGTTTTAGCTTGTCTTTGATTTCTTTTACTTCTCATTCACTTTACGTTCCTTTAAAACTCCCTTTGATGTGATGACAGACACTGCCTCTCTCTTTCTCTGTCTGTCGCTCTCTTGTAACAATAGACTGTGATTGCGAGGTTTTCACTTGCAATGTTAAATTCATCAAACTGTAGGAGGCGTGTGTGTAGGTGGTCTTTTCTCAGTTTTACTCCTCTCGGTGATGTTACAGCATGATGGACGTAAAGAGGTGTTAAAAACAATGTGCTCTTACACAGACAGATACACACTGGAATATAATGAAGCACATGGTTGTTTCTGTCTATGATGCATTAAAATATTGTCTAGGTAGGCAACTTACTAGATTATGAAACAGAGAGAGTATTTGGTTACACAAACTGGCATCAGCGTGGTGCAAATTATAGCAACTGACCCAAAGATGCTTCAGGCACAAAGAAATTCAATATCATCCCATATATGTGTTTGTGTATGTGCACATTCTCCTTATCCAATGATTTACAGTAGAATATCAGCATAAACTGAGCACATTACTGCATTTGCATACATGTCCAGTTAGCTGCCTACAAGTGGTAGACTTGTATTGTGTTTAGATGTGGCTAATTATAAATACTACAGACTAACCCTAACCCAAAATTCAAGCCCTTAAAAAACTTTTTTGCATTTTTACAATTAAAACAATAGCATTATTTTTATTATGTACTTTCTTTTTTTGTGTCAGTTTTATACTGAACACTTTAATATAAAATAGTTTTTGTTCCCTCACAATAGAATGCAAACGTTGCATTCATTAATTAATCATTTAAAAAAGGATTTAGGATTTTTAGGCTATTCTCTTACTGCTCACTCCCGTCCGCACATCATGGAAGTATTTTCCACTACCGCCTTCAACTCGGAAATTGAATCCTGTGCCGCAAGAAATCGAATCAGGTCCCATGGGTCCTTCGGGAGTTCCGTGGGAATGCTGACCTCTAGTTTGCATTCTCTCACAAAAAAACCTTTCCCGGTTTTGGACTATTCAGACAATTTGCTGGACATTTTAGTCTAGAGGTGCAGTTGTGTTGTTAAAGTGCCCTATGAGATGCAAGCGAGGGATGCAAGCCGGCATGCTGGTCAAGCTCAGACAGTGCGGACTTTGAACAGTACTGCCAAGTATTCATCTAGCGAATCCCAGCTCTCTACATAACAAAACAGACAAACTGCATCTCCTCACCCATACAAACTCTGCTGCCTTGTGCTTCAAAGAAACCAGGCTGAGTGAAGCCATTCCAGACAGTGTATTACTGTTCAGAGTGGATCGCATCTCTGAGTTAAGGGGGAAAATGAGAAGCAGTAGAACATGCTTTGACATCAGTGAAAGTTGGTGTACAGATTAAAGAAGATGTGCTGTTCTAATTTGAAATCGCTCTTTATCAACTGTAAGACTTTCTTTCTTCTCACTGCGGGAGTTTTCCTCGTTTATTCTGGTGAGTGTTTATATTCCTCCACAAGCATGTGTGAGGGCAGCGCTGCAACAGCTGGCTGATCAGATCACAGACATGGAGCAACAATACCCGGACTTACTTATTTTCATTTTAACAAAGCCAATCTCACCAAGGAACTGCCAATATACAGACAGCACATTACATGCCCCACCAGAGAAAGAAATATACTGGATCACTGCTACTCTGTCCCTAGATCAGCTTTTGGACTCTCTGATTACTGTCTGGTTCATCTTCTTCCAACCTACAGGCAGAAACTAAAATCAGCTAAACCTGTAGTTAAAAATGTAAATAATACACCAATGGAGCAGAGATGGAACTACAAGCCTGCTTTAACTGCTCTGATTTGAGTGTTCTTGAAGCTGTGGACACCGATCTGTACATGCTCACAGATAGTGTGACATCATATATCAGTTTCTGTGAGGATATGTTCATTCCTACTACGACTTATTTAACATACAACAATGACAAACTATGGTTTACAGCAAAACTCAGACAAAAATTTGTCATGCCAAAGAGGATTTTTACAGAAGTGGGGATAAAATCTTGTATAATCAGGCACATTACATGCCCCACCAGAGAAAGAAATATATTGGATCACTGCTACTCTGTCCCTAGATCAGCTTTTGGACTCTCTGATTACTGTCTGGTTCATCTTCTTCCAACCTACAGGCAGAAACTAAAATCAGCTAAACCTGTAGTTAAAACTGTAAATAATACACCAATGGAGCAGAGATGGAACTACAAGCCTGCTTTAACTGCTCTGATTTGAGTGTTCTTGAAGCTGTGGACACCGATCTGTACATGCTCACAGATAGTGTGACATCATATATCAGTTTCTGTGAGGATATGTTCATTCCTACTACGTCTTATTTAACATACAATGACAAACTAGGGTTTACAGCAAAACTCAGACAAAAATTTGTCATGCCAAAGAGGATTCTTACAGAAGCGGGGATAAAATCTTGTATAATCAGGCCAAAAACACACTGACTAAGGAAATGAAAGTGGCTAAAAGAAGCTACTCTGAGAACCTGAATCACAAGTTTTCAGCTAACGACCCTGCATCAGTGTGGAGAGGCCTGAAAGACATTACTAACTTCAAAACACCATCCTCCAACACTGTAGAAAATCAACAGCTGGCTGACGACCTGAATGTGTTTTTACTGTAGATTGAAAAGCCCAGTCTCACACCCCACACCCATTCTGAGCTTCAATTCACACAAACACCAACACCTCAAAATTAACCCAGCTCTCTTTTCCCATGTCTATCTGTCAGCGGAACAACAGCTTTCTGATGGACAGGCAGCAGCTAGTGAGACTGGGGAAATTCACTTCCAGCACATGCATGATCACCACTGGTGCCTCCCAGTGATGTGTGCTCTCCCTACTACTCTTCTCCCTGTTTTCCAAAGACTCCACCGCCAAGGACCACTCTGTCAAGATCCTGAAGATTGCAGATGACACTATTGTCATCGGCCTCATCCAGGATGACAATGAGTCTGCATACAGAAGGGAGGTTGAATGGATGTTTCACTGGTGCAGTCAAAACAACCAGGAGCTCAACACGCTCAAAAGAGTGTAGATGAATGTGGACTTTAGGGGGAACACCCCATTCTTTACAGCAATGTGGCAGCAGTGGAGTCATTCAGGTTCCTGGGCACCACCATCTCAGAGTACCTGAAGTGGGAGACCCACATTGACTACATTGTGAAAAAGGGTGTACTTCCTTCGCCAGTTGAGGCCACAGGCGCTGCTAATCCAGTTCTACTCAGCAGTCATTGATTCTGTCCTCTGCACTTCAATAACTGTCTGGTTTGTATCAGCTATCAGACATCAGAAGACTACAAAGGACAGTTCCGTCCGATGAACGGATTATTGGATGCCCCCAGCCCTATCTTCAAGAACTGTACACTTCCAGATTGACGAAAAGGGCTGAAAAAATCACTATGGACCTCACTCACTCACCCAGCCCACTAACTTTTTGAACTGTTGCCTTCTGGATGGTGCTACAGAACACTGAGCGCCAGAACCCATTGAGCAATAAATACGTGCAATATACAGCTTAGACAATTATATTTATTTAACTTACCCTACCTCTTCTGCATTACATTTACATTTATGCATTTGGCAGACACTTTTATCCAAAGTGACTTACAGTGCACTTATTACAGGGACAATCCCCCCGGAGCAACCTGGAGTTAAGTGACTTGCTCAAGGGCACAATGGTGGTGGTCATGGGTTTGAACCAGCACCCTTCTGATTAGCAGCCCTGTGCTCTAGCCACTAAACCACCACCACCTCGACATTACATTCCCTTGCACTGTATATAATAGATTTGTATTTGCACATATGTATATTTCTATATATACTTGTGGGAGTGGTGATGGTGGCATAGTGGGCTAAAGCACATAACTGTTAATCAGAAGGTTGCTGGTTCGATCCCCACTGCCACCACCATTGTGTCCATGAGTAAGGCACTTAACTCCAGGTTGCTCTGGGGGAATTGTCCCTTTAATAAGGGTTTTGTAAGTCACTTTGGATAAAAGCATCTGCCAAATGCATAAATGTAAATATACTTATATTTTTGTATTTCTGTCTTATTGCTGTGTTGTTTGTTCACTGGAAGCTTCTGTCACCAAGAAAAATTATTTGTATGTGTTCATTCTGATTCTGAAAAGTTTTGCATTCTGTTGCAATTGTTTGCATTCTCTCACTAAAATATTTGTGTTACCTCAAAATAGTTTGCATTCTCACAATAGGTATTGCACACTCTTGCAATAGTTCGAATTCCCTAAAAATAAGCTGTTTTCTCACAGACGTTTGCGTTCCCTTACAAGAAATGTAGCTTTCTCCACAAAACGTTTTGCATTTCATCGCACTCCCACACAATAGTTTGCATTCTCACAATAAATTTAGCATCCTCTCACAATAGTTTGTGTTCTGTCGCAATAAGTTGTGTTTTCTGACAAAACTTGTTGCGATCCATTGCAATAGTTGCCATTCTTTACCAAAAAGTTATGAATTCCCTAGCAATAAGTTTAGCATTCCCTCATAATAGTTTGGCATTCCCACACAACAGTTTTGTGTTCCATCTCTATAACGTTATCCATTCTTTATGAAAATGAATCTTGATTTTACTTCAGTAACCACAATTTAACTTAGTATTTATAATAAAACCATAGTGATAATACAGGAAAACCCATCAAAAAATCAAATAAAACATGATTATTATATTGAAAATGTTGTAAATTGTAAATTTACCACAAATTAACCATATTGTTACTATAGTAAAACAGTACTAACCATGTTTTTTGTTTTTTACAAAAATGTGCCATCTTTAATTTTGTAGGTGAATGACAATGAGATAGTGAGGGATAGAATAACAGTCTCCTCAATGGGTTGTACAATTGTTTAAAGTGTTTTGGATCGTTCCACTGATGAAACATTGAAAAGTTCAATAGACAAAAAGTAGAGAAAACACGAGTCGTGGAAAATTGGATGTTATGTGGGAACTTTATACAGCTTTACATAGTGCATGGCATTGAAGACACTTTAAGTCTATCACTCACAGCCAAAGATGGCGCTACTGTGAAGGTCTATTCCCACCCTGTACCCTTACGGCCTCAGTACTTTTACGTGTAAGGACATCCCTAAAGTATAGCATATTAAATCCATGCAAACACACATAGCAGCACTGCAACAGCAACTTGATGTGTACATGTTTGAAGATGTGGGTGCTTGTTTTCTGAGCAAGCCAATTGAAACCTGATGTTAATGGCTCTCCTGTTCACTTAGTTCCCATAAATACACACACTCACACACAAATACACACACACACACACACACACACACACACACACACACGCACACACACATGCACAATGGTAGGTGTTGCAGCTCTAGACAGACTGTCGTCCGAGCATTTCCAGCAGTTTAGATAAACAACCTAAAAATACATGCATTTTTTTTTCAGATTGACTCTATAGGTCTCACACACACACACACACACACACACACACACACACACACACACACACACACACACACACACATTGGTGTACCTATCATTATGAGGACTCTCCATAGACGTAATGATTTTTGTACTGTACAAACTATAGATTCTATCCCCTAAGATTAACACAACCCCTACACCTAACCCTCACAAAAAACTTTCTGCATTTTTACATTTTCAATAAAACATCGTTTAGTATATTTTTAAGCGATTTGAATTATAGGGACACTAGAAATGTCCTCATTAACCACATGTATAGCATAATACCCTTGTAATTAACAGTTTGCAACCTAAAAAAAGTCCTTGTAAACCACTTAAACCTGCCCACACACACAAACATAGTGTGTGTGTGTGTGTGTGTGTGTGTGTGTGTGTGTGTGTGTGTGAGAGATTACAATTTAAGCTAAATTTAAACATGCACCCGTTATAAATTTGTTTATGTATATACCTGCATGTGCATATTGTGACACATGGTATGTAATATCTGTGTTTATGTTTGAAGTGGTTATTTATGAAGAGTTGTGCCACTCTTGAGTATTTATAGATTAACCCAGTTTGACCTAAACCATGTGGCGTGTGTGTGTGTGTGTGTGTGTGTGTGTGTTTCACTACAAACTCAACAGATCTATCCTAAAAAAAATAGTGTATGGAACTAATTTACATATCCTCCTCAGCCAGTACTTCCTGTATTAGAAAATTGGGCTGCAACTCTTCATGTTTAACAATAACTGCAAACCTTGCCAGACATACCCCCCTCTCTCTAATCTCTCCATTCTTTTATTTTCCTGACAGTTCCTATCAAAATCCAGAGGCTTTATTAATTGCTTACGGATTTAAGGCCTACAGGGTGTAAAAGATCCAGCTACAGATAAACTGATGCTAAATTTTGGGAAATTCCTCTCTTTGAATGGATGAAGTTGTTGCACATGGTTCAGTGAGCATGGAGCTCAATTCATTTCATGAACCCACCAAATCTGTTATATATATATATATAAACTTTCTTTGACACAACACCAACAATGACATTTTAAATTCATTATGTTTATCAATAAATATTTCACCCACACCTTAGCTTCAATGAAGCGAATGATGTATTCACGTGAATTAATTTTAATGAGATGTCAAGTTCAGGTGGTTTAAAGTGATAGTTCACAGAAAATGAAAACGTATATAATTTCAAATAATTTACTCACCCTCATGTCGTTCCAAACCTGAATGACTTTATCTCACAAAAGGAGATGCTTAAAGAGAATTAAATTTTGTAAAGCTCCATTAAAAAAATGTAAATGCCATAACAATAGTGTATTTGACTTATTCACTGTATACTGTATACATCTTCTAACGTCCTATAAAACTGTTGCTTTATACGAGAAACAGACCGAGACTTAAGTCGTTATTCACTCACAATTTTGTCCTCAACCGTTGGTCTGAAATTCTAATTCGTACTTCCACATATTGAAACTTGACGCTCCGTGATCAGTTACAAGATATGCTACAATGACGTTCGCCATCATTGACATCAATCCTTGAGCTACATGACTTCACATGCCATTTTTGAATGAGATTTGAGAGCTACAGCGGAGGGCATAGATAATTCATTTTGAACTATTTCTTTAAAATGTGGGTCTGGTATGAAAGTCAATATTTGAGAAATTAAACCTTTATTCAGTGAAAGTTTATGGAAGCCTCATTTACTTGCTTTAACATGCTCTAAATGCAAGATGAATATCATTGAATTTGCTTCGGCGACCCTAAATGTATCTTTATCAGCTGTCAGAAAATCTTAAATGAAGGAAAAACCCTGAATGTTAAAGTAATAGAAAGCATTTGAATTATCCATCATTGCAATTCATTTAAAAATAGACTTAGTTTAATTCTCAGTTACCACACAGGCTCTAATGTAATATGTTAGCATACGGATGCCGCACGATCACAGTGGAGACGCATTTGACTGCAAGCTGTAAATACAATCCAGTGAAAGAATATCCAGATACCATCTGGATGTGAAACGCGTGTTAAAGGGGCCTAGACTCTCATTAGATGTTTGTTATGGGAAAATTAGATACTGGTGTTATTCCTTCATATATTGAATAGCTTGCAGATCCAAGTTGTTCTGTGCTGGTTTAGTGATTATTCCATGCTTTTTGCCATACTGGAATTGTCAAAATGTGTTGTCAAGTTTTGCTGGTTAAACTGATCAGAGGAAATGTGTATTGCTCAGAGCTCCAGTCCAGCATGTTTGATCTTTTAGTATTTGGCTGAAAAGTTGTTGAGTGCATGGCTCACCAATATATGTGATTTCTTATAATACATAAAGAAAATTAGGCTGGACCAAAGTGCTTGTGCTGGGCCGATCTGACAGACCTTTACAGCTATAGACAAATGTGGCACAAACAAGAGATGCAGTACTGTTAGGATCTCAGCTGCTGAGGAAAACCCAGCAAATGGTTCTCCTTTGATCAAACTGTCTCTGTGTTGTTCTGATTTTATGGGCCTTTTGGTTCACACCTTAACAAACTTACAGATGCAGTTGGTCACAATAGCTGGATTTCCATCGAAATGTTTTATATATTTAAGTGCATTAATAAAAATATTTGCACATTTCTATCCACCGCATCATGCTTATTTTCTTCAGGGAAGCCCGTCTTGTCATGATGGAGCAGACGAACAATCTCCTTGCTTTGGGAGAGTTGTGTTTGCAGTACTGGAGCAATTGTACATTGTTTTAAAATAAGTACTGTCCGAAAAGGGCTAAGGAGATCACAACTGAGATTTTGTTTTCATACAGGAAGTACTAAAAATCTTCACTTTCAAACAGCCCTCCTTAGCGTTCTTCTCTCCAAAGAGTTCTTCTTTGCATTCTTTGTGCATATCGCCACCTATTGGGCAGGAAGGAGAACTTAAAGTAAAAAAAGGACTTAAAGGGATACTTCACCTCTGGGAAGATGAATGTGTATTTAAAATTGGTCATTTATATAGTATAAATGTGAAATTATTTTTGAATTTGAAGCATTCTAGACTGAGAAAAGGCAGAAAATGTATTTTTTACACATGTGGCTGAAAGACAACAACTCCCAGAATGCACTTGCTTTGCTGCCCTTACGAGGCCACTCCCAAACCACACCTACCGGTTACAGGCGGCAGTATCTGAAAATATGATACAACTAGGCTTGTATTGATACATCCTGACTCTATAAATCGTGAGTTAGTTGATAAATTGACTGACTACGCAGGAAGAACATTATGATAATTCCGGGTGTCCAAACTCTGTACATGACGTCTTAGTAACAAAAAGAAAAACAAACAAAATACTCACCTTACACTAAGCCGTCCGTTTGTCCCTGCGGGCTTTGGCTGGTGTTTCCAATTTATCTTTGGGATCCTAAAATAAGTTTCCAGGACTCCCCTGTCCATGTGTGGTACAAAACTTGGGTGCTCAGTTATACATGCTCAAGTTAGCAGTGCAGTTTCATCAGCGGATTCAGCGATGTCGTCCAGAAGAAAACGGCATCGCTGAAATTCGCGACAGCAATAGGACACTCTATCTGTTTCCATAGGTGCACAGCGAGAGCACTGACACCACCAGTCCGCCCCAACTCGAGTCTGAATATAATTTAACACTCTTCCTCCTGCCTGCCAAGCAGGTTTTGCTCCCCTGATACAGCAGCTGCTCCAGCCTCTGTTCATCGCTGTATTGCGGCACATACCGGTAGCCGCGATCATCAGATTCTCGCAACAGATCTTCGTAATCCCCTTCTGCCATTTCAACTTCAAAACTACCTTCCGCAATCGTGATTAGCCTACTTGTATACAAACTTTCTACACAGAGCAAGAGCCTGTTTCTTAGCTTCTACAGAAAGATGGCTGACACTATCTTCACATTCTGTGAGTGAGATCCCGCCCCATATGGGCGTGGTGAAAACATGCAGAATACTGGCTGTAGTTTTAAGCCTCTGGCCCAAAAATCCTCCGATGACGCAAAATGACGATTTTTGCGTCATCGGAGGATTTTTTCCAGACTAAAAATAAATAAATCTCTCGTCTCAGGGGGATATGAGGGGGGGGAGCTCGGTAATTAGAAAATACTACTGGTTTTCTACTGATACAAAGCTTAATGCTAAATCCTGAAGTAACCCTTTAAAGGGGTTGTTTACCCAAAATGAAAATTCTCTCTTCATTCACTCACTCTCATGCCATCCCAGATGTGTATGACTTTCTTTCTTCTGCTAAACACAAACAAAGATTTTTAGTAGAATATCTCAGCTCTGTAGGTCCGCACAATGCAAGTAAATGGTGGCCATATCTTTTAAGCTCCAAAGTGCACATAAAGTCAGCATAAAAGTAATCCAAAAGACTCCTGTGGTTAAATCAATGTCTTCAGAAGTGATATGATTGGTGTGGGTGAGAAACAGATCAACATTTAAGTCCTTTATCCCTGTAAATTCTCTTCCTTGCCCAGTAGGTATGAAGAATGTGAATCAACAAAAACAAAAGAAGAATTTTAAAGTGAAAGTGGAGATTGATAGTACAAATTGACTTAAATATTGGTCTGTTTCTCAACCACACCAATCATATCGCTTATGAAGATATGTGATGTGTCCGAATATCCATACTTCCGTACTATATAGTATGCCAAAAACAGTATGCCAGTGAAGTTGTATGTCCAAATACACAGTATTCATGAAGCAGTAATCAAGAAATACCCAGATGGCCTTCTACATTTGAAGTCAGAAGTTTACATACACTTTTGAAATAATCCACAGATTTAATATTAGCAAACTATAGTTTTGGCAAGTCGTTTAGGACATCTACTTTGTGCACGAGAAGTCATTTTTCCAACAATTTTTTCCAGACATATTGTTTCACTTTTAATTGACTATATCACATTTCCAGTGGGTCAGAAGTTTACATACACTAGGTTAACTGTGCCTTTAAGCAGCTTGAATAATTCCAGAAAATTATGTCAAGCGTTTAGACAATTAGCTAATTAGCTTCTGATAGGAGGTGTACTGAATTGGAGGTGTAACTGTGGATGTATTTTAAGGCCTACCTACAAACTGAGTGCCTCTTTGCTTGACATCATGGGAAAATCAAAAGAAATCAGCGAAGACCTCAGAAAAAAATTGTGGACCTCCACAAGCCTGGTTCATCCTTGGAAGCAATTTCCAAATGCCTGAATGTACCACATTTGTTCTGTACAAACAATAGTACACAAGTATAAACAACATGGGACCACGCAGCCATCATACCGCTCAGGAAAGAGATGCATTCTGTCTCCTAGAGATGAATGTATTTTGGTGCAAAAAGTGCAAATCAATCCCAGAACAACAGCAAAGGACCTTGTGAAGATACTGGAGGAAACAGGTAGACAAGTATCTATATCCACAGTAAAACGAGTCCTATATCGACATAATATGAAAGGCTGCTCAGCAAGGAAGAAGCCACTGCTCCAAAACTGCCATAAAAAATGGGTCTTCCAAATGGACAATGACCCCAAGCATTCCTCCAAAGTTGTGGCAAAATGGCTTAAGGACAACAAAGTCAAGGATTTGTGAAAAACTGAGTTTAAATGTATTTGGGTAAGGTGTATGTAAACATCTGACTTGAACTGTATTTCTGGCGACATTCTGAAGTGCAGATTGAGTGGACATTCAACGATCCCATAAGTCACATTCAAAACACTGGATTTTAAGGAACAGCGATGAATTGCTAGGCGGACGGCTCTTCTCAACTGTAAGTGCTATATATACCAAGATAATTGTTGCTTGTGCTTAGATGGTGGTTGTTTAACAAAACCAGAGCAGATAGTTTTCGTGGTTGTTGTTCTTACAACATTTATTCAGGTCAAGAGACAATGCCCATGAAGTACAACAGTGCCCATGAAATACGTCAATCTATTTATACCACTCACATGTATACCTGAAAGAACATACTGTTTTGTCGGGCTTCATCAAATACAGTACATACTGTGAAAGTATGTGGTTTTGGATGCAGTCATGGATTTATCCACTGGAATTTTATGGATTACTTTTATGCTGCTTTTATGTGCTTTGTAGAGTTTTAAAGATTTGGATCCTGTTGACTTGCATTCTGTGCACCTAAAGATCTGTGATATTCTTCTAAATATCTTTGTTAGTGTTCCCAGCAGATGAAAAAAAGTTATACACGATGGCATGAGGCTGAGTAGAGGATGAGAGAATTTTCATTTTTGTGTGAACTATTCCTTTTAGAAGCCTGATAGGGACACCAGCATGCAAACCAAAGCATATAAAGCAGAAGGAATCTACACATACGAGTTCACCATGATTTGGTGATTGTGTTTTTTGTTCAGATTAATATTATTACTAGAGCTCTTTAGATCTTCTCGAGCTGACATTAGGAGATGGACGGCTTCCTGTGGGAATCAGAATAGAGTTTGTTAAGGTGAAGTCGGGCTTCTATGAATCAGTGAGTTTTGTAGCCCTCAGGGTGGGATCAAGGTCAACATGTGGGGCGAGTGAGTCATCAATCAACATGATCTGCCCTCCCTCCGAATGTTTGTCATTAATCACCATGATGGGCTCTCTGTTCGTGTGTGTGTATGAGGGGGGTCAGAGGTAATTGTTAATTAGTGACTGAGCCTTGTAGAACCACAGATGCCAGACCATGAGACAAGAAGCCAATTGATGTTTTCTTTTAACTGTGTGTGCGGGTGTGGGTGTGCTAGAGAGATCTTCCTTGCCCTAAGGAGAGGAAACTGATCTTGATGTTTTGTTAAAAAAAAAAAATAAATCCTGGCACTCTGCAAACTTAACACACACACACACACACACACACACACACACACACACACACACACACACATATTCATGCAGGTTTGTTTAGGTATCTAGGTTCCCATTGATTTAGTTTTCTCCAAGGGAGAGTCAACCAAAAATGACAATTCTGTCATCATTTGCTCACCCTAATGTTGTTCCAACCTGCAAAACAAAAACTGTGGATACAGTGAGGCACTTACAATGGAAGTGAATGGGGGCCGATCCATAAACATTCAAAAGTATAGCCACAAGATGTAAACAATATGTGTGTTAACATGATTTTAGTGTGATAAAAATTTCACTGGAATAAAAGTATTTTTTGGTGATGAGACAGATAGAATGAGAGAGAGGAGAAATAGGCCATGTGCAGACTGCAGTGTTTTGTGAGCGACAACTGGATTTTAATGTATGAGTGAAATAATCGTAAATTTTCTTCTTTAATGAAAATACAAGATGGACTTTAGTGTGTGTGAGTGGATTCTGAAGGGAAAATTTTGACCACCCACTGATGTAGTCCGTCTCTCAGCGTCTCACTAATGAAAAGACGTTAATTTGAGGTCTGTCTTTTAGGGGTCAGAAACATGACAGATTTACAGAGCCTTATATCCATTAGACATTATAGAATGTAGAGGGTGTTTCTTCAACTTCAGACACTTTCAAGTCCCAGGGGTTGATTTTTATTAAAACTAACAAATTTAAACTTTCTTCTTTTTTTTTTTTGTACTTTTTTTTTTATGAAGGTCACATTAAAACTGACTTGGAAACTTTTAATAATTTATAATTGGTCGTTTTGAAATGCCTCTTATGTACACATTTTCCTGTTTTTAGCCTTGTTCACCATTTACACGCAGGGCTGGACTGGTAATCAGGCATACTGGGCATTTTCCCGGTGGGCCGACGCACTTTGGGGCCAATCAGGGGTGGACTGGCCATCGGGAGAACCGAGTGGGCCGGTGGGTCGGCCACGAAACGGGCCGAATGGCAGCAAGCACTAGAAATTATACTTTTTTTCTCTATCACATTCCATCACAATATACAGATCTGAAATGTAGGGTGCATACTAACGCATTTTAGCCCTCACAGATGTGCTCGTCCATAGACATTCAGTCTAATTTTCAGTTCATGCATGACCCTCATTGTTTCAATTAATATCTCGGCCTCTGAGTGGACTAGAAGCTCAATCTACAGTAAGTGTCATTATAAAGCTTAGTTCCCCTTTGCGATGATATATAAAATTTTATCATCAGTTGTCGAGAACATAATTTTTATGTTATTTGTTTAGCACGCTTTTCCTGCTGGATGGCATATTTTTTTCTGAACATATAAGATACAACATTGGATTATTCACACAAGCAAGCAAACATTTCAACCCGGGGGGGTATTTGCAATACAAATGTTTTGAGGCCTTATTTTGTTATTTTATGAAACATAAATGCATGTTGTAGTTATCTCTGAAAAGTTCAGATTCTAAGATCCCAAATGAAACCTCATATGCCTGATTTATGTATACGGGGGCTTTAACATTTTAAGCGTAAACGTTTTTACGATATAGCGAAAAGTCCAGAGTCCAGAGAGTTTATGGGATTCACTATGAATCTAAAGAAAGAATTAAGCAAACAAATACCATTTCAAAATGATACCTATCAATTTTGACTAAATTACGACTGTCCCACATTTTTAAAGTTGACGTTTTTACGTTTACTTGTTTACCAGAAGTTTCAGTTAGAAGCATGCTAGAAAATTCAAGTGTAAAAATATTATTTAATTGTGTGTATTTAGATACATTAAATATGAGCTTTGAAATTAGCCTCAGCCTGACAAAAGAGTCATTTTATTAAAAAAAAACAAAAAAACATTTAAAATGTTGTTTCCATCAGTGTCATTTTTACCACAGAGTTAAAAAAAAAAAAACACAATACAGAATTTAGGATGTGGTGTAAATGACACTGAGTTGGGAATTTTCATGACTTTTAGAAAAAGATTATAGAAATGATACAAATCTCCAGTGAAGCATGTCCATACACTGTTGGACATTGTTAGTAGACAAATAAAATTAGTAAAAAAAAAAAAAAATTTTTTTTTTTTTTTTTTTAAACACTATTTTCTTAAAGTCCACTGTGTTAAAAGTAACCAACGTTGACGCAACACCCAAGAATGTGTCTTAGAAACCAAAAAGAGACTTTTTGTATGTTATCTGAGTGCGTTTGAATCAATCTTAAACACACACAGACAGACAGAATATATTAATTTTGCATTCCAATTTGTTTACTATCCATACTATACAGTATGGATCATCTTAAATAAGTGTGTTCGATGAATCAGTGCATTAAAAGTAGTATTCCAAAGGTAACATAATGGCTTACTTTACATATACTCAAAATTGGGGGGGGGGGGGGGGCTGGGTCGCTCAGCGAGTAAAGACGCTGACTACCACACCTGGAGTCGTGAGTTTGAATCCAGGGCGTGCTGAGTGACTCCAGCAAGGTCTCCTTAGCAACCAAATTGGCCCGTTTGCTAGGGAGGGTAGAGTCACACGGGGTAACCTCCTCGTGGTCGCTATAATGTGGTTCTCGCTCTCGGTGGGGCGCGTGGTGAGTTGTGCGTGGATGCCGTGGAGAATAGCTTGAAGCCTCCACACACGCTATGTGTCTGCGGTAACATGCTCAACAAGCCATGTGATAAGATGTGCGGAGTCACTACGCCACCACGAGGACTTCGAGTGTATTTGGAATTGGGCATTCCAAATTAAGGAGAAAATAAAATGTACAGTATACTCAAAATTATGTGCTTTTTTACCACCAGTGAAATACTTCTAGTGCATAGAAAGAGATGGGGTTTGTATACACACCATGTGTTTGAAGGTAAATGAAGATGAAAACCAGATTGATATTTTTTAGGCTGAAGGAGTAGGAGGACACGACACGCTAGATTATTTAAACATCACGTATTCTTTGATTTATGCTGTCAAAACAAATTTAACTCAGATGTGTGAGACAGATTCTCAAGATGTATGGACGTAAGAATTAAAGAGCCGACTGGTGCTCTGTGTCTTAACCGCTTCATGCTGAGAAAATACCCAGAATTCCTCATTCATCATCATCCCCGCTCCTCCGGTCGCTCTCACCTCCCCACATTTCTCTCCTCATCCCTTCTCTGTCCACCATAAATTCATATAATTTGTTTTGTTGTACATAGAAAACTGGCAGATTTTCATGTTCTATCTTTGTCTAGTCATATAGTTTATAATAATTTCATGATTTCATTGTATAATAATCTAATAGTTTAATTCATACTCCTGTGGTTTCAGAGCTACTTGGATATAAGTGTAACTGATTTAAATCTGATGTGTGCAATGTTAAAAGTCTTGTATCTCAGCTTAATATCCACAGTTAACTATAAGTAAGCCATTTGTGGGTTGATTTCAACTAAAAGTGTAACACTTTGGAGCTATCAAAACATTCCTCTGTTTTTTTGAGCATTCCGACCATCCCGACACACCAACAATAGTTCAACCAATGTTGTGAATTTGGAGCAAGACTATCTGTTTGTTACACTAAAAGAAGAGTTTTCTAAAATCCATAAAAAGTCATTATTTTTGCACTTTGGTTTGATGATGCTAGTGGTATTGCAAATATACACTTTAGCTTTAACTTTAATTGTTTTACAAAAAATGAACATCCTCCTTTCTGTCTTTTCTCTTGTAGTTTGTAAAGCTGGCTACTACAGATCTCTGTCTTCAGACGGCAGCTGTCGTAAATGTCCTCTGCACAGTTTTTCCAGAAATGAAGGAGCCACTTCTTGTGATTGTGACAAAGGATATTACAGATCAGAGACCGACCCTGCGGCCGCACCTTGCACACGTGAGTTAAACACGTACATACACACCAGTGTGTATCAGCTGAAGTACAGAGGTGCCCAAGAAACAGTTTCCATCAGTACTTACTATCCTACCTTCATAATTTGTATTCTATTCTATTCTATTCTATTATGTTCTGTTCTGTCCTATCCCATCTTATCCTGTCCTATCCTATTCTATTGTATTCTACTGTATTCTGTCATATTCAAGTCTATTTTATTTTATTCTATTCTATTCTATCCTGTCCTGTCCTATTCTATTCTGTCCTGTCCTGTTATATTCTGTCCTGTTATGTCCTTTCCTTTCCTATTCTATTATATTCTATTCTATCATGTCCTACCCTTTCCAGTTCTATTCCATTCTGTCCTGTGCTGTCCTATCCTATTCTATTCTTTTTTTTTATGCTATTCTATGCTATCCTAACATTTCCTGTTCTATTTTATTATTTTCTAATTCTATATTTCCCTGTTCTATCCTATCCTATTCTATTCTACCCTGTCCTATCCTGTCCTGCCCTTTCCTATTCTATTCTGTCCTGTCCTATCCTATTCTTTTTTATTCTATTCTATTCTATTCTATCCTAACATTTCCTGTCCTATTTTATTCTATCCTGTCCTGCCCTTTCCTATTCTATTCTATTCTATTCTATTCTATTCTATACTATACTATACTATACTATACTATACTATACTATTCTATACTATACTATTCTATTCTATTCCACCCTGTCCTATCCTGTTCTGTTCTTTCCTATTCTATTCTGCCCTTTCCTATTCTATTCTGTCCTGTCCTGTCTTGTCCTATCCTATTCTATTTTATTCTATTCTGTTATACTTTCCTATTCTATTATTTCCTGTTCTATCCTATCATATTCTATCCTGCCCTATTCTGTTCTGTTTTATTATGTCCTGTCCTATCCCATTCTATTTTATTCTATCCTATTCTATTCTATTCTGTCCTGTTCTATCCTATCATAATCTATTTATTCTATTCGATTCAGTCCTGTTCCATCGTGCCCTGTTCTATTCTATTCAAGTCTAGACTAGTCTAGTCTAATATAGTCTGTCCTGATCTGCTCTGTTCTACCTTGCTCTATCCTATCATATAATATTCTTTCCTATCCCATCATATCCTGCCCTATTCTATTCTGTCCTGTTTTATCCTGCTCTATTCTATTCTATTCTGTTATATCCTGTTTTGTCCTATTCTATTCTATCTTGTCATTTCCTATTCTATTCTATTCCATCATGTGCTGTCCTGTCCTTCCTTCCTATCCTATGACTATGTGTTCAGAGATGAAGACAATCTAATGATGAAATGAAAGCGTGCATGTCTGAGTATTAATAATTTGTGATAAATGATGGTAATCAAGAATTCCCCCCTGTAAGATAAAAGGGACAGAATGAGAGAATAAGAGTTTGAGACATGAGATCATTTGGTGTTTAATAGTTACAGTTGCCAAATTTTTTAATGTGCTATTAGATTTTTTTTCCTGTTTTGCATGACTGCTTTTTTTCCAAGAACTACTGAATTAAAAAGGAATGCCTTTTTATGAAGTAAACTGCAAGTGTCTCTTGATATAAACCAGTGATGTATGACAGTTTGGTTGGCTTCTCTGTGGTTTCATATATCAGCTGAGAATTTGTGCTCTCCCACGCCATAACCAGGCTGTGGAATGCAAAGAGAGACAGGTGTGTGTGTATGTGTGTGTTAATGGAGTCTTGGAATCTGTCTTTTAAATGGTTTTGTGATAAAAATCATTTTCGACAGGCTCTCTTTACAACAAATGCATTACCCTTTTTGAATTGGACATAGTGAAATAACTTTATAACATCTTTTCCATAAACTGAACTGAAATAAAAATCATTTGAAAACATAAATGCAAAATGCCTTTAAGTTAAAAACTAGAAGCTAACTAACAAATATTGTCTTACTGAAGCTAAACTGATATTAAAATATTGAGAAATAAAAAATCAATCAAAAGCAAAAATCTAACAGTGTGTCATGCATGGGCATGTGATTATTTTTGTTTACATCTGTTTATACACAGCAGATGTTCCTCACATCAGATAAATGAATTTAAATGAGACTGTATCAGTCTCACTCTGCCAGCTGTCTGTCCTCTCTCTCTCTCTCGCTCTCTCTCTCTCTCGCTCTCTGTCTCTCTCCTCCATATTAATGACCAACTCTGTGTCTCTGTAGAACAGACGCTGTTTGTCTTCCCCTTCTGTTGTTGTTCTTTCTCTCTGTCTCTGTTTTATTCTCAAATTCAATGTGAATGGAAAGGGTTTAAGCACACAAAACAGTAGACTTACACTCACTCGCACGCACACACACACACAAATATACAATTTAATATATAGATATAAATAATAGAAAACATTCAATATGCTTGTAGCAAAACATAACTTTACATAACTTTCCAAAAGAGGGAAAAAATAAAGAGAGTTATGAATTATGGCAGTCAGAAGAAAGATGCCAAATTTACTGTCACTTTTTTTTTTTTTAAATGAATGCCATGGTAATATAACACAAAGTATAATGTTATGAAATACCATTAAATAAAAAATAAAAAAAGTAAAGTATAAAAATCACAGTCCGTTGGATCCAACTATTTTGCGATATCCCACTCAGACTCATTTGATGTTTTTGTGTGTCTCAGGTCCTCCATCAGCGCCTCACAATCTGATATCCAATGTGAACGAGACATCAGTGCTGTTAGAGTGGAGTCCGCCTCTCTCCTCCGGAGGCCGTCAGGATCTCACCTACAACGTGGTGTGTAAGCAGTGTGTACGGGACATGCAAAAATGCACACCATGCGGGGACGATGTGCAGTACTCTCCGCAGAGGCTCAGTTTGCGCTCCACTCGTGTGTCTGTACACCATTTGCAGGCGCACACCAACTACACTTTCCAGATCTGGGCTGTCAACGGTGTATCCAAGCACAACCCCAGCCCGGAGCAGTCGGTGTCTGTTACACTCACAACCAACCAGGCCGGTGAGTTTGTGTGTGATTGGGTTTGTGGGTTTACTAATGTAGCTATACTATATGTCCCTAGAAGTGCGCTAAATCTGACAAAACATCTCATTGGGGGACATCCAGGGACATCCTCAAAAGTAAAAATGATTAATAAATAATGTAATTGTAATTAGGTTTATTTAGCATAATATAAGTCTATGGAATGTTCATGCAGCATTTAGATATCTATGTAAATGTGTGTGTGTGTGTGCATGTGTGTGTTTGTGTGTGTGTGTACATACTGTACACTCAAATTCAATCTATAATTAGTGGTGCTTGCTAACGTAAGCATTACTTTTACTATAGAGCATTACATTCTAGTTCCAGAAGTAAAAATCCCATAAATGTTAATATGTATATGTATACTTCTGTTAAAGCCATTAGTCTGTGTTATTTCAGCTTTTTGAATTTAGAAAAAAATCAACTTGTTTAATAGAGGATTTTCTGGTGAAGAACAACACTACCAATGATTCTGAGGGAGAAAATTCACCAATCAGAGCGTAGCAGCAAACAAAGTGCGCTAAAAGAGTGTGCCCACTTCTATGATGCACTGCAAATGACGCAATCGTGTCGGCCTCCCTACACTCTCAAACTACTTATATTTGTATGTTATATATGAATATTTTGCTATATACTTTAATTATATTGTTTTTAGACTTAAACCGATGAACCAAAACATTACGACCACCTGGCTAATATGCTGTTGGTCCTATGCATACCGCCTAAACAGCACCGACCCGCCGAGGAATAGACTCTACAAGACCCTTGAAAATGTCCTGTGGTATCTGGCAACAAGACATTATAGCAGCAGATCCTTCAAGTCCTGGGAGTTGCGAGGTGGAGCCACCGTGAATTTGACTTGTTTGTCTAGCACATCCCACAGATGCTAGATTGAGATCTAGGATATGTGGAGGCCAGGGCAACACCTTGAAATCTTCATGTTCCTCAAACCATTCCCAAACAGTATGTGCAGTGTGGTAGGGCACATTATCCAACTGAAAGAGGCCACTGCCATCAGGGAATACCATTGCCATGAAGGGGTGTACCTGGTCTGCAACAATGTTTAGGTAGGTGGCACGAGTCTAACTGAAGTCAACAAGAAAGGCTGGACTGAGGGTTTCCCAGCTGAACATTGCCCAGAGCATCACACTCATTCCACCGGCTTGCCATCTTTCCACAGTGCATCCTGGTTCCATCACTTCCCCAGGTAAATGGCGCACACATACATGGCCATTCAAGTGATGTAAAAGAAAACAGGACTCATCGGTCCAAACAGGACACTCGCTTGCCTATTATAGGAGCTTTCAACGGTGGACAGGGGTCATCATGGGCACTATGACCAGTCTGCGGCTATGCAGCCCCATACGCAGTAGGGTGTGATACACTGTGTGTTGTGACACATTCCTTCCGTAAGCATCATTAAAGTTTTCTGACTTGAGCCACAGTACACCTTTGCACATCAATGAGGCTTGGGCACCTAACACCCTGTCGCCAGTTTGTGGTTTGTTCCTCCTCAGACCACTTTCAGTAGGTACTCACCACTGCTGACCGGGAGCACCCCACAAGCCTTGCCTTTTCAGAGATGCTCTGACCCAGTCGACTGGCCATAAAAATGTGTCCCTTGTCAAAGTTGCTCAGGTCTTTACTCCTGCCCATTTCTTCTGCATTCAACTCAGTGACTACAAGAACTGATTGTTCGCTTACCATCTAAATTACCCAGACCTTGACATGTGGCCTTGTTAGGAGACGATGATCATTATTCGCTTCACCCGTGAGTGGTCATAATATTGTGGCTCATCAGTGTATAATCAACAGCTTAAGGGTTCCTGTAGCTCAAATGGTAGAGCAAGGTGCTAGTACTGCCAGGATTGTGGGTTTGATTCCCAGGGAACACTCAATCTGATAAAATATATACACTGAATGCTGTAAGTCACTTTGGGTAAAATTGGCTGCTAAATGCAGAAATTTAAACTTTAAATCAATTTTCCATCTTTTTAATTCAAATAGATAATTCACAATTGGTAATGGGATAGGCTAGCAGTTCATTCCCTCATTAAAGATGAAATACCTTTGTAAAACACTTAAAAAGCCAAGATGGCTGAAAAAGACAGCACTGTTGCACCCTATTGCTCATACTTTGAGTTAGGGATTTAAACAAACCCCTAAAAACAATTATGAAACTTCAACATAACTTGTTTTACTAGTACAATGCATAAAAGATACCTCAAATTGTGCGGCTTGTTTAGAAGAGGTGTGTTATTACTTTTCTAAGCGATCAGACTTAAATTTTTTCTCCTTATGGATGGTAAAACCAGCAAAAAGCTCCCATAGACTTACATTGAAGCAGGCACACCATATTAAAAGCACATGAATATAAAAGAGACATGGGGATGGGTGCTTTTGACTTAGTAACCGCCTTGTAACACCCTAGAAACAACCGTTGCAGTCAGTAGCAATGCACTAAAAAACACTCAGCAACACCTAAGCAACAGCATAGCAATGCCCTGGCAAACACCCTAACATAAGTTTACCACTCATATTTTCTTCAGAAAATGTACAAATCTAGTTCTCACTGATAGGAAAATATTTGTGCATGTATGTTTGCATAGGTTTGTGTGCGATGGACTATATTTCCTTCTAATCTTCATTGAAAAGTTTTCACAAGTTTCTATATCACTTGCGTAATCACCTATAGTGAACTTTGGTATGACCTTTCTGCTCCATTAAAACACAAATGGAGCCAAATACACACTAGTTTTGATTTATGATGGAGTGTGTATAATTTTGGATGTGTGATATGTTCTCTGAGCTCTTGATGGTGTGTTGGGTTTCAGTCAGAATGGAGCGTTCGCTGGAGTTCTAGAACTTTCAATGACAACCGATGCTTGTAAATCACCCTGAGGGATCACAGTGTGGAGTTTAGAGTGGAGGTTGTGGGGTGGGGTTTCGTAATGCGTTGACATGCCTTTGGCTATAGAAAAGAGGTTCTGAATGCATGTGTCCTACTTAGACATGTTCTGGGTTGATGTGTGAGTGTGCGTGCAAGGCGGTAAACACTTTCCCAGACTTTCGGTTTCACTGTGCCTTGTTGGTGGAATGACCTTCCCAACTTCATCCGTGAAGCAGACTTACTCTCTGTCTTTAAAAAAAACAGGTAAAAACACATCTTTTCCAAGAGCACTTAACCATGCACATATTGTGTGTATGTGTGTGTGTGTGTGTGTGTGTGTGTGTGTGTGTGTGATTTATTTGTTTTTATTTTATTACTTAAAGCAATGAACACACTTAATACCCTATATAAAGTGGTAACATGCAATTATTACCTTAAAGGTGCAGTCAGTAACTTTTGTCTTTGTGTCATCTTGAACTTGGACACTGACACCTAGCGGCTTGGATGCAGCATCATTTCAAATCAATCGTTTTCAGTGTCAGATGCCATTGCAGAAATGTAGAATTCACAATCAGCCACGATTACTTTAATGAGTGAGTGAAAGTGTCCAATAACAGGACGGTTACTGAGATGAAACGAGTAGTATTCTGCTGGTCATGTGATTCTAACATGGCCGCCCCCATGTGTGGACCCTCTCCATGTAGAATAAAACAGCTTTTATAAGGTTACTGATATACCGAGTCTTAATTTTAATGTGAGTGCTCATGATTTCATACATATATTGCAAAATAACAATTTATGTAAACTTTTTTTTTAAAGGAATATTTCAGGTAGAATACAAGTTAAGCTCAATCAACAGCATTTGTGGCATAATTTTGATTACCACAAAAAAAGAAGAAAAAAAGCACAAATTTAGGTTACAGTGAGGCACTTACAATGGAAGTGAATGGGGACAATTTTTGGAGTGTTTAAAGGCAGAAATTTGAAGCTTATAATTTAATAAAAGCACTTTCATTAATTCTTCTGTTAAAGCTCATGTATGATTTGAACCGTAATGTTGTTTAAATTGTCATTTTTACAGTAGTTTTAGGGTTTGTTGACATTACATCATCACGGTAACAAAGTTGTAAAATTGGCTATAACTTTACACAGAAAAGTTTTGTAACTGATTTTTTCACACTTAAGTCATGTTTACACTCATATCCTTCATGTCTTGTGACTATTCTTCTAAAAAAAAGTATTTTACCATAAAAAATTGGCCCCATTAACTTCCATTGTAAGAGCTTCACTTTAACCTCTTTTTTTTTTTTTTTAAGAAAAATTTATTTTTTTATAAATAAATTTTTGTGGTAATCAATATTATGCCACAAATGCTGTTGACTTGAACTTAACTTGTATTGAACCCGGAATATTCCTTTTAATGAGTGCACATTTAAGAAGTTATTATTTGTATTTATTTATTTATTTTTATGCAATCTAGCCAATTTTTGTTAGTGTAACCTTAGGTATTCGGAATGGATCAGTCATTTAATTAATATTATGATATATTTGATTTATTGTTTGATTTATATTTTAATTTTTGGGTGAACTTTTCCTTTTACATTGCTCTTGCAAAGCTGTATCACTTTTTTATTCACTGTATTTTTGACTATTTTGTAAAGTATATCATTTAATGGATTCATGTATTTTTGTCGCATAGTATCCAGAAACTAGAACAATATAGGCCTAGTGTTAAAATTAATTTAGTGTATTTACTTTTTAATGAAGTGTGAAATTTGAGTGAAACAAGAAGGGATACGTTGTTTTCATTGTGTGTGTGTGTGTGTGTGTGTGTGTGTGTGTGTGTGTGTGTGTGTGTGTGTTTTTTAAATATAAAACTGGTTTTGTTATTTGTCGATCATATTATGAGGGATATTAGCTCTTTATTAACAGCTAAACTGTTAAAAAATGTCTCTAGATTAGTCGTATTCAATATACTGTGCTGCATATTATGTAGAGACACGCTACATTTGAAATATTGTAAAGTAAATTGGTCTCGATCAACAGGCATGGCAAAAAATAGAGACGTATACAAACATCACACACACGCATGCACTAAATACTTTGATAAATGAACCACGCCGAGTGATGCCTCTAAATCGGTTTTACTCTGCGTCTTTCGCCACTTGAGTGTTTACGATGAACCAAGATTCTCATCTTTTCTTTCACGTTATCTCACCCAGACACACACCCACATATCCATTACGGCCCATATCTGTCAGAGCAGACAGAGTGATGGATGTGTGTTTGAGATGAGTGTGTTTGGTGTGTGAAGGGGGGCGGTGACCCCTGCGAGTTCGGCTGGAGGGGGTCGTCTCATAAGCCCCCTGAGGGACGCCCCTAAATCACGTTTGGTCTGTCTGGTCTGGTAGAGGAAGACGGATCCGTGAGAGGAGAGATGACTGCTGGCGAGCTGCTGCCACAGCTGGCATGGGATCGAATTATTTAACTGAGACAAAATACTTAAGACAAGCTTGCTCTCACACACACACACACACACACACGCGCGCACACAAATCCTTAGAACTTAAACTAATGGTTTAGATCAAATGAAGTCATGGGAATCTTAGATTAGTAAGTTAAGGCTTTAGTACTATAACTCTGGTTCCTTTTTAAGAATGTTTCTTCAACTTTGGACACTTTAATGACCCAGGGGTTGATTTTGATTCAAATGTATTTCAGATTCTTTTCTTTTTGTTATAAGAAGATCTCATTTAAACTAAATTGGAAACATTTTACCAGACATTTAACTATTATTTTTGGTACTTTTCAAATGTCTTTTAAGTACAATTTTTTACAGTTTTAGCCTTGTCACAGACTCAGACTTTCAATATTAAATTATGAAAATCCATGATAAAAATACTAATTATTACATGTTTAAAACTATGAAAACATGTTCTATAAAATTATGTTTTTATTCAAATTATTATTATTATTTAATCACGCCTGTCCCAAAGTTGTTGCCCCTAAAAAACTTTTTCCAGAAGTTAGTGTATATGTTAACCAAAAGTCAGTTAACCCTTTAAGCTCTGCAGATTTACTGTTTCAGTGGCATACCTTAAATTAAAGTCTTGTAATTTTACAAAAAAAAAAAAAAGAAATACAAAAAAATGAGGGTCAACTGTTTGGGATTATTTTAAAGAAAACTTTTCAAATGTCTTAATGATATATATTATGATACATTCTGAGAACCTCAGCCTGAGAAACTACAAAAAAAGTACTTTACCCCCCATTTTTTCTGACTTGACATTAATTATATCTGGGTGTAAATAATATGGCTCAGAAAAAATACTTTTGTTTTGTTCCCAATCATGTCAACTCTATCTGATCAAATGTGTTGTGGTGATATGACTAAGCAATCAAAGTTATAGTGTATATATACAAATATAATTTATCCTAGTGTCCAAAAACGTCTCAATGTGTGAAAAAGCCTCTCTAAACAAACAGAAGATAATACATACATTGTACATAAGAACTAATTACACATGCAAACACAACAATGACTAAAGGTTTTCACAGCATACAGACATGATTTTAGAAATGAGTTTCATTCAGTGCCATTTGTGTCATCATTGTCGTGTACTAGCGCCATCTCCTGGTGGCCATATGTAACATTGCACTTCCTGTGTGTTATCTAATAATCTGTGCATCTGATTACCTTGTGTTTGAGTGTGTTTGAAAGATAAACACCTCCTCTAAGCAATGGTATGTGATATGTTATTATTTTTCGTGAAGGTATAAGTGAAAACACGGCATATAATTAACACCAACATAATTGTCAATGATACATACTTGGCTATATTCGCTATATCATTGTCTGTGAGTAAAACAAATATGCTGTTTGTATTATACACTTTAAGAGATTTCCAGCCATATATGACACATGGCTATTTGATGAGTTTAATGTTTTTACTGATTGCAATAAGTAAAATAATTAAAACTGCATTTTATTTCAAAAACATCAAAAATACAATTTCCATCACCATCCTCCATACATCCAACTCAATACCGAACTTGAGATTCGCTTGAAATGACACGGTGATGGGAATTTAAAGAAATTGTAAGAATTACATATGAAATGAACTAGTGAGATTTTTTAAAAAAAATATCAAAATAAAAACGTTAATGAGTCCATATTGCAAAAAGTGCCGAAGTTTAAGAAACACTCATAAATGCATTTCGATATCCAAAGTTGTTATAGAAAAAATGAATTCACATAGATCTCTGAGCCATCTTTTCATTTTATTTTTCCTTTGCCTCCCTCAGATTTGTCTTTGCATTCCCTCCGTTTTCCATTTCTTTTGCTGCTTTTTCCTTTTCTTTCCTTGTTTCGATGTGTTGTGTTTAGTTTTCGGCTCTTCGAGCAGTGTGATGTGTCTTTAGAAAAGCCAAAAAGAATTTGCACATCCCTGTTTTGTCTGAATCTCTGTTTGACTTTCTCACACTCAAGAAAAACAGTTTTAAGGAAAAAAACAAAAAGCAGACTTAACTTCGAATCCACAGTTTAAAAGAAAGCAGGAACATTCTGGGTGAAAGAGATCTTCTTGTCCTCTGTGTCCTTTGGTTTTGTCTTTGCTCTCTGCTTGTCTGTGATGTGATAAAAGAGCAACAATGGGGGTGACAGACAGATGACGAACCTGACAAAAGTGACATTTAGTAAACATAAACCTTTTATGAATATTAACTGACTCGTGCTTTCTCTTTCTCTTCAGCTCCCTCCACGATCATGTTAGTTGAGAGTAAGGACATCACCCGTCACACTCTCTTTCTGTTCTGGCAGGAACCAGAGAAACCCAACGGTGTCATACTGGAATATGAGGTCAAATATTACGAGAAGGTGAAGGATGTAAAACATTGTGTTTTCTTATTTTAAACTTAAGGGAACAGTTCAACTGATGATGAAAATTCTGTCACCATTTACCTACCCTCATGTTGTTCCAAAACGGTTTGACTTGCTTTCTTCTGTGAAACACAAAACGTGATTTTTTTTTTTTTTTTTTTTTTTTTTTTTTTTTTTAAAGAATATTCTGGACATTCATATCCATATAATGAAAGTGAATGGGGACTGGGCCTGTCAAGCTCCAAAATTACAAAAAAAGCATCAGAAGTATAGTCCATATGACTTTGTGAAAGGAACAGAATAAAATCTAAGTAGTTATTCTTTGATAAACTTCCCCTCTGCTGTAGCTCTTAAATCAAATATGATATGTTTGGTTACGAGACACACAAGAACCAATTGTCTTTTGTGTCAGTGGTGTTAAACATGCCATTTTTTAATCCATATGACTTCTGCAGTACTTTTTTAGAGCTTAAAGGAGGGAAAGATTATCATAATGACTCAAACTGTGCTCTGTTCCTTACACAAAACTACTTCAGAGAACCCGAAAAGTAGGTCACTTTTTTTAGCGTTTGACAGTCCAAGTACCTACTTGCTTTTATTATATGGTAAAGAGCAGCAAGGATTTTCTTTAACCTTCCTATTGTGTTCGGGTCATTTTTGACCCGGGAGAGTAAAATACTAATTTTTAAATATCACATACCAAACTTTGAGACTTTGTCAAGACTATCAAAATACACATAATGTATTAATTTTTTATTTTATCAACTTTTTTCAGATTTTTTTTTATGTTGCATTCATGGGTCAGTTTTGACCAACACACTTGTGGCTTTACACATGATAATAAGTAGATTTTTAAAAAAAAAATTGTACATCTATGAATTAGACTTTTACTTATAAACACTTCACTTACATTTAGCCTCTTTCCCACGTTCACATATAGGCACACACAAACACACACATTCCTGTACAAAAAAAGACGTGACAGACATAACAAACATAACAAATAAACTAAATCAAAGGTACTACTGTCTAAAGGGGGTGTGGTGAGAGGAAAGAGGAAATTGTTCACATTTTACTCTGCAGCCATCTGATGCCAAACCAGTTTACAGTATACTCACACATCAACATTCGGCAGTTCATGAGAGTAAATTATGGAGCCAGAAATATGACAAAACTGTTTGAATTAGAATTGTGTAAATTTGAATTATAGACTTTTGAATTTGAATTATAAGTGTGATTTTGCCAAATGTAATATTACATTGTATTTTAAATAGGTTTGAATTTGAATTTATTAAACTCAAATCCTGGACATTTCATATTTAACCAAATTGAATAGTTTTTTTTTTTTTTTTTATGGCACAATTTTATAAATGTATTTTCAAACAGCAAATTTTTGGTTCTAAATTCTTACACTGTAAATATTCAGTTTTAAAAAATACATATTTTTTCAAAATGAAGAAGAAATTCAGAACACCGAATTCAATATTCTAAAATTCAAACCGCAGAAATTCAGATCTACTGAAAGTGGGTCAGAGGTCAAGCTTCCGTGTTCCGCAGGGTAGAGTAGAGGGTCTCGGAAAAGTCGAACGGAGCATTTTGGCCAATTACAGGTCGAGGTGCAATAATTCTCTGGCGTGAGCGTGATTCAAAAGGTTGCCATTCTGACCATGAAGTGGTTCTTAAACTTTTATGATTTATATTTTTATGGTTAGCACGTAAATATACATAAAGTATATTTAGTATGAAAGTGATTAGTATGCGTAAGAAAAAGCATCACATATAACTCAATAAAGAATGTAATTCTGCTTCATTCTGTGATCGGAATCCACATCAGATCCAAGTCGAATGTTATTTTTTTGAATTGTCACAAAAAGTGATCGTAATATTACATTTGGCAAAATCACACTTATAATTCAAATTCAAAAGTCTATAATTCAAATTTACACAATTCTATTTCAAATAGTTTTGTCATATTTCTGGCTCCATAGTAAATAGAATAGATTTAGCTGAAAAACATAGTAAAGATGTATTAATGTTGTATAGTTGAGTTGTACAGATGTTTTGATGATGTTTAGTTGAAAAAGAATTTGTTGGTTTCATAACATTTGACCACCACGTTGTATTGAGCAGTTATGAGTAATAGGAAATACATTCAAATTACTTGTTATTCTCACATTAGATGTTAATATAAATAGTGTATTATTATGTTATATTTAGATGTCAGAGCATTTCTACATTTTATTATTTAAAAAGAGGCATATTATTTAATAATTTTTATATTTGTCAGTTAACATAACAAAAAAATGTAAGAACAGTTAAGAACCCATTAATGACTTACAATATAGTTTTAGATGAAAACCGACGGGTTATGAATGATAAGCTTGAATTCCACTGGGTCAAAATTTGACCCACGAAAGCAAAAGGTGTATGCAGATTCTGACCGCAATGGGAGAGTTAAAGAAGGCACTTTTTGTGTTCCACAGAGTAGAGAAAATAATACCCATTTGGAACATATGAGGGTGAGAAAATTCCTCGTAAATATGTCAACTCTTAACCATATGTGCATATGAGTGTATGCGGTACAGTAATCCCCTTTGGTCTTCCGTTCTGACTCTCTCTCTGTCTTTATTTATAAATCTCAGGATCAGAATGAGAGGAGTTATCGCATCATAAAGACAATTTCTCGTAATGCTGATATTAAAGATCTGATCCCGCTGACCTCATACGTGTTTCACGTGCGTGCTCGCACCGCTGCGGGCTACGGAGAGTTCAGCGCTCCATTTGAGTTCAGCACCAACACAGGTATGTGTGTAGTTCATCTTCAAGAATATGTGCTAAAGGAATGTTCTGGGTTCAATACAATCAAAGACTTTCTAGCAAGTCAGTCCACTGTCGGCCATCTTTGGAATGCTCTCAGAGGCTATTTCCAGTCATGCCAGTGCCGCTCCTATCTACTTGAATGGAGAAAGACCAAAATCTCAAAAACGTTTGGTCAAGATTACGATCAAAGAACATATTTCAAATCAGCAATAAATTTGACAATACTGAAATCATACATTGTGATTCTCTACCTCACATTACGCCAAAAAACTACATTTTCCCATTTTGCATAGCTAATGCGCACGTACATTCTCGAGTTGATTGACAGGTGATGTCTGTATCTAAAAGGTGATTGGCTCTTTTAAATGTAAGGCAGTACTTCCTTTCTACATTTGTTGGCCATTGGGCGTCAGAGCTTCTTGGTTGAGCTTTCCAATTTCTCCCATTAATTTTAATAGAAGTGGCCCATGTCTGTGAAATAATCTCTGATACAAGTTTAACTCAATCGACAGCATTTGTGGCATAATATTGATAACCACAAAAAGTATTTACTTGTACCTTGCTTATTTTAAAAAAGCAAAAATCGCAGTTGCAGTAAGGCACTTAGAATGGAAATGAATAGGGCCAGTCCGTAAACACTAAAATACTCACGTTTTCAAAGGTATAGCAGTAATATCTAAATATTATACATGTTAACATGATATTTGGGTGATAAAATCGCTTCCTAACCTTATCGGTAAAAAGTTATATCCATTATTACAACATCGTTGCCATAACGACGCAATGCTGTTAACAGTTTAAGCTAATTCATCACATTAAAATCATGTAAAACAGAGATTTTTTTTCTCGCTAAATTCATGTTACATGGCAATACTTCTGAAAGTATGTATTTTAGCGTTTATGGACTAGCCCAATTCACTTGTGCCTCATTAAAACTGCAATTTTTAAATTAATAGGCGACAAGTCAAAAATATTTTCTATGGCAATAAACTTTATGCCGTATTTTTTAGTTTATATTATGATTTAAGATGGTATTTAGATCCAGTCAGGCTTCCTAAGCAACCAATTGGCCCGGTTGCTAGGGACGGAAGAGTCACATGGGGTAACCTCCTCGTGGTCGCTATAATGTGGTTTGCTCTCGGTGGGACGCGTGGTGAGTTGTGCATGGATGCCGCGGTGAATAGCGTGAAGCCTCCACACGGGCTTTGTCTCCACGGTAACGCGCTCAACAAGCCACGTGCTAAGATTCGTCCTCCACCACCTGGATTGAGGCGAGTCACTACACCCCCACGAGGACAGAGAGCGCATTGGGAATTGGGCATGCCAAATTGGGAAGAAAAGGGGAGAGAAAAAAAGATATTCAGTGAGAACAAATGTAGAGCGGGGCATGATTTTGGATATTTTCCCTTGCAAACAAATCAGTAATAACGTCAAAACTAATAAAAACTCAGGATCATTTTTTGCAAAGTGAAATTCAAGTAATAATAAAGGTTTGAGACTGGCATATTGTCATGCGCTGTTTTAAACTCTCAGTCGCAGCTTCGATTATTGGAGGTGTGATGAGTTCTGCTGTGTTGTTGCTGTTGGTGGCCGGTTGTGTGGTTGTTCTCCTCCTCATCCTCATCAGCGCCTTCATCATCACCAAAAAGTGAGGAAGACAAAATGTTAGTCAGCATTTTTGTCTGGTTTTCCAGTAAAAATGTCTAAACATCCTTAAAACGAGATAGAGCTGAGAAGCAAAATTACATTAGAAATGTAAGAGTGCTTTAGTTTATTTTTCTTATCCCAATGGCAAATAGTTGTTTTTTTGTTTTTAAATATACAGTAGCTGTACTCTATGATTATAACAAGAAAAATCAATATGCCAGTGGTGTAAAAACTTAATTCCAGAAATATTCTCTGAAAACAAGTCTTAAAATATTAAACAGTTTTGCTTCTCAAGCTCATTAATATTTTTATGTATAGATATTTTTACCTGAAATAAACAAAATTGTTGATTCTAATTTTTTTTTTTTTTTGCACTGCAGTTTTGTATTATAGACAAATATAAGAATAATACTGAAAAATCATGAAATATTTTCATCTCAGGAGGGGCAAATACAGCAAAACTAAACAGACCGAGGAGAAACACCTGCAGCCAGGTAAGCATGACTTCTCTGCTGCTCTGCTGGTACAAACAGGCAAAATATTTCTCAAGTGAAACCTTCTGTTAATGTGCGGTTAGGTGTGAGGATATATGTGGACCCCTTCACCTACGAAGACCCAAACCAGGCCATCAGGGAGTTCGCTAAAGAGATCAGCACCTCCTGTATCAAGATCGAAAAAGTGATCGGCATCGGTGCGTAAACAACCCCTGTAACTGCGATTACACCTTACTTGTCGTTTAGTTTAAAAATAGACGTGTAATAGTCGCTATCTGTGTCTGTAGGTGAGTTTGGAGAAGTTTGCAGTGGTCGTCTGAAGCTTCCTGGAAAGCGAGAGATCTGTGTGGCCATTAAGACGTTGAAGGCGGGGTTTACCGAACAGCACAGGCTGGACTTCCTGAGCGAGGCCAGTGTTATTGGCCAGTTTGACCATCCCAATATCATTCATCTAGAAGGTGTTGTAACCAAATGTAAGTCAAAGTTGATGGCAATGGCTATTTTTTTTCTCTCTCTTCTGCAATATGTTTCATTCTGGATGTACTATATGATGTACCTTCAAAATCAAATGTTAAGACGTTACAAATGCTGTGTTTACTCTTACGAAAATCAAGAGTTCATCTGCAAATTCGCCACTGATAATTTTCACATGCATATGAGCTTTGTCCATTGTTGCCAATGGTTCACCACTACTGGCAAAGAGCTCCAAACTTCAGGCAAACAATTGCGGTGAATCACAAGCTCATTTCAATTTGAAAATAACGAGCGGCGAATTTGTGCAAAGTTGCTGCGTGTTTGTGGCAAGTTTCGATTTTTGTTAAGGGTAGGGCTGTGTGGATACAATCATATATTTAATATATCGTAATACTTTCTCCTCATAAATTTATATCAATACTTTATATACCCTGTATCAATATTTGTATTCACATTTTTGTGTATTCATATCATGTGCAACATTTCAGTTATTAAGAAACAGGTCGTCTAAATAAACGTTTAAAGCTGCTTTAGTGACGTGACAGCAATTGAAACCGAACCTGCATGATTCACTCTTTCTCTTGCGGACACGGTGGTCTCTCTCATGCATATAGTGCAGTTTCAAGATATATTGAATTGTGACGTGTATCACCATATGTAATGTATTGTTAGGGTAGTTGCCGATGCCCAGTAGAAGCTGCAATCCATTCAACTCAGAAACGTACTATTCAGAAGATGAATGCGTGATAGAACGCCACTTGAATTTGAACGTCATGCACACCAAGATACGGGCGTATAACGTCACAGGAGATAACGATGCAGTGTTAATGATAAATAATGAAACTTTTAAGTGAATAAAATCTATAAACAAGTCAAAGTTCCTGCATTAAGTTAAAATAGAAGGCTTTTTAGCAAACGTTGCCCTTGGCAGTGCCTGATTTATTTATTTTTGGATGGCTCTTAAAAGTTTAAATAAATCAGCCAATCAACATTGTCAGGATGTCTCTTTTTTTTGTCATTTTTTTTTTAGTAAATGTTTTTGGTCACATTGCACTTATGTTTTTTGTGATTGGCTCAAATAATCAGGCCAGAATGGAGTGCCATTGAGATTAATGGGAATTCAAACGGATAGATTTACAGACCTCCTTGTAAAATAACATTAATGATACTTTCTGTTGATAATCAAACATCTGCAAAACAAATGATAGCACTGCCAATTTATATGTCATCTTCCGTGCATCGGGCAACAGAACACAGCATGGTTGGACAAGTAGGAATATCCTGCATCTGACTTTAAATGGAACAAAGTGTAAAGAAGCTGCTGGTACAACATTTATTTTTCTTTTTGATATGCTAATGTGAGAGTGTGTTTATATATGCATGTTCAGTTTAAATGTATGTTTGCTAGCTAAATGTGCCTTGACAAAGACTCCAAAGTTGCTCTCTTGACACACACACACACACACAAACACACACACACACACACTCTTGTGGTCTCCAGATGGAGTGGGTCGCTGTGGTGGGCTAATGTAAGCTAAAAAGCACAGCAGACGCAGAGTCATTAATCACAACGTCATTCCTAAATGTGTTTGGGGGTTAGAGTGTCACGTTATATCTCTAACCTACAGCCACACAACACCACTGATCTGTCTGTGTGTGTGTGTATGAGAGAGAGAGAGAGAGAGAGAGAGAGAGACACTCATAGTGTAACTGCTGTGCATGTTTCTTTTTTGATTTTTGCTTTCCATCTTTTTTTCTGTTTACTTATTTTTTAAACTTATTTAAATTTTTTAGCAGTAAACTGATGCTAGTTTATCCCTAAACGAATGCATTCATGAATTAATAAACACCTTTACGACATTTAAATTCACTAATACCTCTGAAATTCTTTTAAATGTGATAAAAGGATTCATAATAAAATATCTAAAACATTCTACAGTGTTATAATGGAAAATTCACAAATACAGAGAGTGAATTCTCTGATGTTCTTTTTAAATGTGATAAAAGCATTTATAACGTTTTATCAAGTCAGAAAATAAATGGTTCTTTTTTTATTTAAAGTCTACATGAGATTAATATTAACTGTATTTACTTTCTAATTGCACATTCCTTATTTTTATTTATTCATTGCTGAATTATTCCAAAGGGGATTGTTTTTTAATCAAAATATAAGAACTTTTTTTTTTTTTACATTGATGTCACTTAGGCGCACATATTATTAGATTATTGATCCAATCAATGCCCGATGGATAAAATCAAGTCCCGTCCTACTATTTGTCCCATTGAAGATTCTGTTTCACTCAGAAATGTGTCGCATTACAGGATGAAAAAGGGTTTGTGAACTTTTTGTATTTTTTTATAGTTTAAAATAGTTAATTTATCACACTTAGTGGCATCTTAAACATTGTGGATTATAATTCCTCAATAAATTACAATAAAATGAAATGGTGAGAGAATTGGATGTTTCTAACAGGTGGCTGTCAGTCAGCACTCATAAAATGAGTAGCGATGTCATTGTTTAATTTCATTTTAGCTCATAAATGTCCCCATGAAACTATAAAGCTGTCTTAATTCTCCGGCTTTGTGTTACAGCAGAGCTAATGGAGTCGAATGCTTCATTTACATAATGTAAATGAGTATGAACTGAATATAAATATGTAAATAAGGCGGTGTGGGATAGCTGGGCCTCTCAGTGTTTCTCATCAACAATTCAACACAATATTTCACAACTAGCTGTACTCAGTTTATGCATTTTACACACATTTTCCTGATTCTTTTTCATTGGAGTAATTTTAATAATTTTCAAATTGTGAAGGCTGTATTTTTGGTAAGTTTTGGTGAATATTACAGATTATATTCCTTGTTGTGCAGAGTTCATTGTCAAATGTATGCATACATGACTATGTGCATGTGCGCATATACGCAAAACTAGACGCAGTCAGTGAACACATCATTAGCATTCTAATAGGGTGGGCGTAAAGGGGCGGGACTGGGAAGCACCGACAGTGAGGGGGAGGGGTCAGAGGTCACCTGCTCTTCAGGCCCTCTGGAGGAGCTGTCAGTCAAATTCGCCTCAAGGTCATCTGAAAGGCCAGACCAACAAAGATGGCCGACAATGTGTCTCGTAGAGCTCTATTTACCACACTTCCTCTATATGACAGGACTATTGGCTAACTGTCAATCAGTCAGCCTGGGTCTGCGAGTGTGCTGATTCACTTTGAATAACAGATATTCATGTGTCTGGTGTTTACACCTGGTTGTTTAACATTGAATGACAGTTTCATATGCTCAGCACATCTTTGGCATTCAAATACAGTCAAGTGTGAATGTTTTAGTGCTTGTTAATGCATTTTTGTATTTTTCTTTTAAAGCAGTGAAACTTATCATAAGTTATGATGTTTGATTGTTTCTTTCATTATTGCTCTCTCTGATTGCAGGTAAACCAGTTATGATTATCACAGAGTACATGGAGAATGGCTCACTGGACATGTTTCTTAGAGTAAGTGTGTGTGTGTGTGTGTGTGTGTGTGTGTGTGTGTTTACCTGTTTAAATCAGTGTATTTTTCTCTGTGCAGTACTTTTGAAATTTGACTAGGTGTGGTGTGATAAAGTATTAAGCTTCTTCCTCATGCAAATCGCTCAAACAAGCCATTTTATCGCTCTGTCTAGTTCAGAAAAATTATTCAAAATAGTCCAGATGTGTCCCCTTTTGATGTTTGGAATAGTTAGCCACACAAGGCCAGCTCTATTGGCCTGCGCACCAGTGGGCGGGGCCAAGGGTGTGATAACGCATGTTGTGGGATGTGTAAATGAGCAATGTTTTGTGAAGTCAAGAACAAACAGATTTCCAAACGAGATGTTTCAGCAGGGAGCCAACTAAAAAATCTCTTTTTAGACTGGGGAGGAAGTTTTGAGTTCTGAAATTTACAGTATGTTTTTATAGTACAGTTACCACTTATATGTCTAAATATCAAGGAAATTTTGATTCTCCATTTCATGACCCCTTTAAAGCAATAGTTATTTGCAGTGCTTCACAGTATTGTAGTTAAATCCTTCATGAAAGATGTTAAGGACGCAGTCTTGTATCTTTGTCTTTTTGTCCTGTTTTCAAATACTTTTTTGCTTCAGATTCAGAGTTTGTAATGTTGTGATTCACCTCAGAGCTTGTTTGGTTTGGTTCATTTAGAACTCTAGTATGAAGGATTTTATGAAATATCTGTGGGGGAAAATGAATGGGAAAAACACTTCCAGAACCAAGTTGGCTGTGAAAGTGGGCTGGGCATTTGTGCTCTATTAGTCACCAAATTGGCTAGGTGATTTGAGAGCGTCTTTTTACTTTCACTTTGAAAACAAAATAAATAAAATGTTATAAATTACTAAAAAGCTGACAGCTTTTGCATGGTGCCTGATACAACACATTGAGTGACACTGAAACTGCTTTTTAAATGACTTATAACATGCCATTTTGTTTTTGGCAAGATGTCACTATTCAGGTTTGTCGTTTTCCTTCCTCTTTCAGAAGAATGACGGACGCTTTACTGTAATTCAGCTGGTGGGCATCCTAAGAGGTATCGCATCTGGTATGAAATATCTTTCCGACATGAGTTATGTTCATCGGGACCTTGCAGCAAGGAACATTCTAGTAAACAGCAACCTGGTGTGCAAAGTATCAGACTTTGGGATGTCCAGAGTGCTTGAAGATGAACCAGAAGGAGCGTACACTACCAGGGTAAGAGTGTGTAATTTTACAGTTATTCATTTACGTTTATTATTATTCATTCATGCAGCCTTGTGCCTCAATGCCTACTTAACCTTTATTTATTTAAAAAGAAATAAAAAATCATGACAAGTTAACCAGGACCCTGACACAAAGTGGAACTTATTGGTTATTAATTCCTTGTAGTTAAGTGTTGGCAATAATATGAACTTGTCAATCACAGGGAGGGAAGATTCCCATTCGCTGGACGGCTCCAGAAGCCATCGCATACAGAAAGTTCACCTCGGCAAGTGATGTGTGGAGTTATGGCATCGTCATGTGGGAAGTGATGTCGTATGGTGAACGTCCATATTGGGACATGAGTAACCAGGATGTAAGTGGCACAACACTACAAATCTGATTCCTAAAATCTATTAGATATGCTTCTGCTCTGTTTTTCCCATAGTATGGTTTTCAACAATGCAACCCAAAATAATAATACTTAATTTTAGCGTATTATTGTGTACCATGCCAACTTAAACTAGTTGAATGCAACAGTTTAGCAAGATTAGCCACTTATTTCCTCTCCTCTGTTTCCTAGGTGATAAAGGCAATAGAGGAAGGGTACCGGTTGCCACCACCCATGGAGTGCCCGCTGGCTTTACATCAGCTCATGCTGGAGTGCTGGATGAGGGAGCGTGCAGAGAGACCCAAATTCAGCCAGATAGTCAACATGCTGGACAAACTCATACGCAATCCTGCATCACTCAAGAGGACAGCGGGAGACACCTGCAGGTTGCACACTTATAGTGCACACTACAGAGACACATATACAGTCTTGTATATCCTTGTAGGGAATTGCTATTTACATTTGATTTCTTAATATAAGCTACTTATACAGTAATTGCTGTAGACTTACACTAAAATATTTGGTTTGTAGATACACAGGCATTATTTAGTTCCTTTAAAAATCTTAATTAGCTTTAACAAACTTTTCTATTCTTTTGGGGACATTTTCAGAAATATGGTCTCAAAAAGGATAACAAAATCTGCACATATAGACACTCAAGTCGCACTTAAAGGTGTATGAATGTCATTGCGTTAGATAATAAATATAGTATCAAACCAGTTGGCGATAAAGATAGCACAAGAACACTTTTCAAGCAAAACATTTGACAAAAAGAGGTTTGTTATAGTAGTTTTTAAAGGATAAAACAGTAGATAATTCTGTTTAAATTGAAGACATGTTTGGACTCATTCTGGTTGACCAATGTTGGTGGAACTAGTAAAGTTTAGCACTTAAAAACAATTCAAGTTCTCGCCTGCCTCTGTCAACAAGCTTCTCTTATAGCGCTCCACAAGGTTTTGTGTCAAGATGTTTGCTGAAAAATGACTTAAATTCCATTTTGTTTCTCACCATATCCTGTAGCATGACTTTGGTAGACTTGGAATATGATGTACAAGTCACATTTATGATACCTTTGGTTTCTTTTCTATGCTTTAAGGTTATACTTTTATAAAACGAAGGGCCACAGTATTCATTAAAACATCTCATTTTGTGTTCCACTTAACAAAGTAAGTTAAACGTGTTTGGAACAATAAGAGGGTGGGTAAAAACTATTCCTTTAATGTGATGTACTCTACCTGTGGTTACTCTGCTTACCTGTGTAAACTTGAGGGGTACATCCATTAAAAATGATCCTACTATGAAACCATTTGATTAAAAGTCATTGAGCAAAAAGCTCTATTATAATTTGTTTGCAGATACCACTTGGTCTGATATTATGCTATCTAATGCAATGACATACATAATTCTTTAGCATGACTTAAATGATCAAATACATTTTACTGCACAAGCACATATACTATATGGCCAAAAATATGTGGATACCCCCTACTAAATAAAGTGTTTGGTTACTCCGTTAATACCAGTGAATACTGTAAAAATCCTAATTGTACTCCAGACAATGGCATTCTAGGGTATTCGGTGCTTCCTTTCCTTTGTTGTGACTTTATGGCAACAGTTTGGGGAGAGCCCTTTTCTATTCCAGCATGAAAATGCCCCTGTGCACAAAGCAAAGTGCATAAAGAAATGGTTTACTGTGTCCGTAGTGGAAAGAAATTGACTGTCCTGCTCAAAGTCCAGACTTGAACCCTACTGAACACCTTTGGGGTGAATTGGAATGCCAATTGAGAGTGTCCCCCTGTCTTACATAAGTGCCGGACCTCAGTGGTGCACTTGTGTCTGAATGGGAGCAAATCCCTGCAGCCATGTCACTACATACAGTGTAGTGGAAAGCCTTCCCAGAAGAGTGGAAGTTATTGCACCAAAGGGGGAAATTGATGCCTATGGTTTTGAAATTGAAGGTTCATCAAGCACATATGGTGTCCACAAACGTTTGGCCACATAGTGTACAAATCCCTACATAAAAACACTGATGCAATTCTGATGCAAATTCATTTTCTCTGAGATGGTGTAAAATCTATTCATTTGATGTTTTCGCCCACAGGCCAAACCCCTCTACACTTCACCACGCCCCCTCTGAAGGCTCTGCCACATCGTTGGGTTCTGTGGACGAATGGCTGAAAATCATTGGATTAGAGCAATACACAGACAACTTCATCACAGCAGGACACTGTAATTTAGATAGTGTTATACACATGAACCAAGAGTAAGTATCCACACATTTACACTCAATGAAATATCACAATGAGCCTGAAGACAACTGTTTATCTATAACATGCTTATTTTTTTCAGGGATCTGGCCAAAATGGGAATTTCATGCAGTGCACATCAGAGAAAGATCCTGACCAATATCCATGATTTATTGTCTGGAATGCAAAGACAAGACAAAAAGGTTCCTGTTTGATCCAGGAAAAACAATGTGTCATGATGTTTAACATGAATTTCAAGAGGGACGGAATATTTCACATCACTCTTGCACTTTAATGGAGAATGGTATGAAGATCAGAGCATGAATGAGTTAAACTGCACTTTTTCTCGACCTCTTTGTGATTGGGATTATTTTAAGTGATCTTTTGTTAATTAAAATGACTTTGATCTCTTTGGGCTCTTTGGATGAGATTTCTGAAGATGTTTCTGAGTCTTTAGTTTGAAGTTTGAGGCTGTAAAGGTATATTTTTGCCAGGAGAAAGAGTTGTCCTCCTTGAGTATGCAGAAAGAACAGTTTAAATTTTAAGTGCAAACAGACTACGGCATATTTCTCCTCAGGTTCTTTTCAGGATGGGCACTCGTCATCGACAGGAAGAAATTGTTCTCTGTGGATCAGATCTGAATGTTATATTCAAACAAATCTTTTGCCTCAGGAGAGTTTGAGCCTTTTCAAACTAAACTAATAGACCCTTTGGATTGTGTGTTTATTTTATGAAGCCCAGATGGAGCAGAGGCATTGCACGATGGGAAAAATTATTGTTTTATTTGTAGAAATCTGAGGAAAGACAAGATGAAAGATTAGATTTAAGTTACTCATGTTCAGTGTATCCAATTTTTGCATTTTTAAAATAGCAAAAATAAATGAATTTCTTTCTTTCTTTCTTTCTTTCTTTCTTCCTTCATTGTCCCTATCCTGTTTGTTTCCCTTCTTTCCATTTCATTGACTTCCATTTTGTTGTCTTTCAAGACAAATGCATGTCACTTTTGAGGTCTCTCATACTATTTTTAATTGACTCAACAACCAGAGATTACACAAAAATGGAACCAGACCGTATGTTTATATGTTTACTATGTGTCAGTCATTTAAAAAAACATAAGACTGAATTAAGTGATTCATAGCAAGAATTTTTATAGTTACAAATCTATTTTTTGACATTTATTTCAGTACCTTGTACATAATCTAGAATTCTGTGTGTACATACAATGATTTCAATGTTTTTTCTTTATGATGTACACAATACCAGCAGACTTTGCTTTGTACAGCTTTTGAGTTCCTGATATTTTCTTCTTTTACATTTGAATGTATTTAATTGAACATAATACTAATTTTGACAATAACACATTGTAAGACAGCAGCACATTTCAGAACAGTCCTATAACATGTTGAGGAATCATTTAATTTCATTCTTTCTGCTTTTTCTCTTTAGGTGCACTTAACTTATGACCTTTATTTATGACCTTTTGTATCTAGTTCATAAAATAAAATGTGAAAGAAATTGTTTGTATTTGTCATTCTGTACATTAGTAAAGAAAACACAGATTTATCTAGAATGAAAATGCATATTCATTATCTAGCATTAACATAAGAGTACTATTTATTGTACTAATCATTAATTAAAATATCTGTCAGTGTTTTATTTTAGAGTTATCTTAAACTAGTGTATCTTAAAATATGGGTCCATAAATGCTAGGTTGTGCTGTGTATTAATGTGTAATTATGCCCTTTAACTGAAATTGCAAATGCACTCTTTTCAGTCTGTTCTTCCATGCAGTTTGTTAAGGCATATCAATCCACTAGTCATTATGCACGCTCAGCTGAAAAAAGTTCCTGGTCATGCACCGAACTGTCACCGTTCGTCATTCATTTTATATAAAATAGTAGAAAGGGAGAGGAGTGCCCAGAATACATTATATGCCCAAATTCAAAATAATGAGTGGCTAAGCTATTAATAACTAAATAAGATGACATCTTCTTGCACAGCACACTTAGCTTGAGAAAAGCTATGGAATTTCTGCCAAAAGAAGAATAAAAGTTAGTAAGATAGTTAAGAATAAATTTGATGGTGAATTTAAACAGAAAAAAGTGAGTGCTGTCAATCAAGGTGGAAAAAGTGAGTTGCTTTCAAATAGTAACTTTGTATGTTGTGTGTGTGATGCAGTTAATTTTTCATTGTCCACAAACTATAAATAGTGTACAACAGTATGAAGATTAATAGTCAGCTTTACACTGATAGATCTAATCCATTCTGTTGAAACAGATATCCACAAAATTGTGTATTGAGACATTTTGCCATCGTAACCATTGTTTCTGCCAAAATACTCGCTACTGCATGTTCAAATGTTTAATTTCAAACTTTGAAAGAATAGTAATGATTTCCAAAATAATCTGTTCATAAAAAAATTGTTTTTGTCATAAAAAGCATATCAATTAGGCTAACTGGTATAGCAAATACAGCATATCGGCTTGTATGGGTCCCAAGTAAACACAAAATTCCTTATTTGGTCCCTGGGCTGAGAACGTTTAACCCCCGTCTTAAAATTTTTTTTAGCATTGTTTCCTCTCTTTGATGACTCATCCTGTATCACAAAGAGAAGTTTAATGTCTGACTCTTCCAGATGATTCTCCAGCAGATTGAGCTCTGTCAGGTGAGAGGGGTTTGATTTCAGAGCTTCAGGCAGTGCTGCTAAACCTTCCTTTATGACATTACAGTTGGACAACCTGAATAGAGGGGAGTATATTTTTTGCAGGGCATTTGTAAGCATTGCAAGTTTAACAAATAACCATATATGTTAGTTCTGTTAGAGCTGTTTAGTGTTTTTGTGTTCGATGATTAGGACGTAAAACAATGATTATGTATAAATCTGATTTAAATGGTTTCAGATGTGATGCACTGAGTAATACTGAGGTAAGATGTTTACCTGTGCTTCTCTAATTTACAGTGAGAATTCTTCAGTCCAGAACAGAGCAGCTTCACTTCCGAGTCTTGCAGATCATTAATTCTCAGATCCAGTTCAATCAGGCAGGAGGTCTTTGAGATGAGAGCTGTGGCAATGGATTCATAACTTTTCTCTGTCATTCCACATTTGTCCATCCTTAGAGACAAAGTCATTATAATATACACTGTTTTTTAAAATAAAATGTATTCACTTATTACTATACATTTAACTCAGTGTTTTCTATCTATAGTTTAGATGATCAAGAGTTTCAGAGAGCAGCTTTACTCCTGGAACTCCAGGTATGTTGTTGCCCAGATTCAGCTCTTTCAGGTGAGAGGAGTTTGACCTCAGAGCTGAAGTCATGAACATGAAACCCTGTTGAAAGACAGTATCATGTTTTCAATGTCTTTGAACTTTTAAATGTTTTATGCATTTTATATTTTCTTTTTTCTCTGCAATTTGTGTTCTATCTCAAAACTTGCTAGTTACCGCTTTAAAAACAATGGTTTCCCACAAGAATATTGCCTCTATAAGCACTAGCTTTGTTGTTCTAACCTTGTTTGGCTTGTCCAATCAGGTAGGATATTTAACTGTGGGATTCTTAGTCACTTCAGGAGAAGCGATCTATCAATAGGAGTCTGCAGTAGTGTGTAAGTGTGTGTTTATTACAGTGTTTTCACTTTGTTTTAGAGTAGTATTCATTGCTAGGCTAGAACTGTTTGTTTGCTGTGTCGTGTACTGTGTGTTGAACTTGCATCGCTTAAGTGTGTTTTTAACAGTGTTTCACTTATTTTAGATTATTATTCGTTACTATGTTTAGCATTGTTTGTTTACGGTTTACTGAAATCATGTTTGTGCCCGGGTTTGTCATCTCCCCACAACCCTTGGTTTTGGTAGCTTTGGTAGCCATGCACTAGCTTTGTTGGGATTTATAAGCCATTTCTGCACTGATCAACCTTGGATCAAGTAACCCAAAATCCTAAACTAAAAGGTTACAAGTCTGAAAACGTGCAAACTTGTTCAGACTCTGATCACTGATTATATTCCTTAAGTATTTCTCCTTCTGTGGCTCATTAATGACACATTCAAAGGGGATGAGATCAGCTGCTGCTGGTCTGGAGGTGATCCAGATGAGAGCAGAGGAAAGCAGATTCCCTTCATGAAGTTTGTCAGCAGCGCATCCACTGAGGTCTCTTTGGTTACATCATGTAGTCTAATTGCTGTGAAAATGTAAGGGAAGACGGCACTCGTCAAAACCGTCAAAGATGAAAACAGCAGAGGATCTTTCAATCAGGGTTGAAACTTGTTTCATCCAAAAAGAAGGTTTGTAGGAGATCAGCTAAACTGCACTTTTTGTCAAACATAAGATTGAGCTCTCTGTAAGGAAGTGGACATATGAGGTGGATGTCCTGATATGCTTTCCCTTCAACCCAGTCCAGAATGAACTTCTGCATACAGTATAGAGTGTTTTTCCAATGCCAGCGACTCTGTCTGTCCCTTTGTCAGCACAGTTCTGATGGGGTTGTCTTGTCCATGTATAAAGGTTTAAAGATGTCATTGCATTTGATTTGGAGTTTCCAGTCTTGCTGCTATTAGTGTTTTCTCTACCTGTTTCACCTCACATTCATTATTGATCTCTCCATTTCCACCCTACATGATTTACAGTAGATTGCTGTTTATATCTCATTGAGGAATGTTGGGTTTCCATCCTTTGCCATCAAAAAGGTACTGATACATCACTTTTAAGTATGATTTCAATCTCTGGTAAAGGTTGGCATCATGTGTTTCTGATTCATATCTGTTTTTTATGAGTAACAAGTGAATATTACTTGTTCTCAGTTTTTTATGAGGACAAGTAATATTCACAATTACTTAAAACATCAGATCGTGAAATGTGTTTAACTCACTGATAATCAATAAATCATCCACTGTTGTCTGGAAAACTGCCAGTCTTAGCATCTTGGCATGGTTTTCTCTGTGAATCTCTTGTAGACAAACAACTTCTAAATACCAAAATAATAGTTTGTTTTGAACATGAAAAATTAAATGACGTGCAAAGCAAATATGGAAACTTTTTTAGTTTTATGAATTTAATTTAGTAAAAAAAAAAAAAAAAAAAAAGACAATTATTTAATTAAATTTCTTAATTCGGTTTCATTGAAATTAATGTATAATTGAAATGTATAAATCTAAAAAATAACAAACAACAACAACAACAAAAACAATAGGCTGAAATGTATGTGTTAGAGTGTATTTACATAAATGTATGAACAATAAATGTAAATGTTAATGTTTGTATCTCCTCCCAACTTGGAAATTTCTCTAAGTTCTCTAAGCAATGTCTTGAGGGGGCGTTCATGTGCAATTTCCAAGTAGGAATCTAATATTTATTATAGTTCTGATAGCACATGAAGGCAGTATTGGCGCGTGTCTCCCGTGAGCACTTAAGTTCAGATTTTGAGAGGTCTCTTATTTCATGACTACAAACATCACTCACTACGTCAGTTTATAACTCCATGAAAGTTTTTAAGTGTGTATCAACTTGAATTTTGTCCTGTTAATGAAACAAAGCTATTGTATGGCTTTGGAAGACTTGGAATGCAAGTGTGTATGGACTCATTTTAGAGTAATTTTTTGTCTTTTTTTTTATTTATTATTTGACAGCCAGTGTTGTCACTTTCGTTGTATGGAAAAAAGAGCAGCCTGAACATTCTGCTAGATTAGTCTTTTTGTTCCATGGAAGAAATAAATCATGTGATTCGGAATGTGGTGAGTAGATGGTGTTAGAATTTCCATTTGGGGTGAACTATAACTATAATCATTTACTCTCAGGCTTTCCTGAATGTGTATCTCATGAGGCTTTTTGTGCAGGCTCACTAAATTAGATCACTTACATGCAGTACTGTATTTTGTGGTCTTCCTAACTTTTGAATCTATGAATATCAAAAGTAAAAAACTTGTAATGGACTTTCTAATAGGACCTTTGCTCAATATCTGAAGTTGCTTTGCTTTGCTTGTTACTCAAAATGTATATTTGTCACTTTGGCCTAAAATGTCTGCTATAAAAAAAATCCATTAATTGCAGATGTCACATCGTAGGCTGTTACCTTTTTAAAAGTGGAGGTAATCAATTTTTTTAGATGAACTGGCATCTGCATTGATTGTCACTCTTCATGGACGAAACACGGGGGCCAGATGAGTCTGATATTTCCTGCTGAAAACTGTTACAATAAAACCCATTTGCTCATTTATTGTGAAATACAATTTGTTTCAACTATTTAGTAATTTCACTAAACTACAGTATAATTATTGCTTGAGCAGAAATGATGATCAAATAACTGATTTTCTAGATTTTTTCCCATGAATTTGCATTTGCATTGAATGGTCACTCTTCATGGATAAAACAGTGAGGGCAGATGAGTCTGATCTCTCTCACTGAAAATAAAAAATAAGACGCATTTTCTGATGTAACAGAGGATTATACTTATTTAATATACTATAAATGATCCAATTAACACATCAAATAATAGGCTTTTTACACTTGATATTCTAACACCTGTTTTTATGTAATCTTGTTTGACACTTTAATACTGTACTTTATTTATCCTTGGTATTCACATTTTGAGACACTGTACATATGTAAACCCTGAATTAAAGTTTTTATTTGCATATTACTGTTGAATTTCTGATTGGCATCACACCTCATCATTTCACATTGCGCACTTTGGCACTGCAATTATGGCTAGCAGTGTTAATAAAAGCATTGCTAGCCCCCTTATTGCATGTGTGAAACGTTGCTTCACACAGGGTTCACAAGTTCACTGGTTCATAAAGTCCTGGAATACATTAGGGTAAACAGATTTGTTGTGCTATCCATGACGGATATTAATCAGCAAATCAGTGAAACCTGGAGGAATACGTTCAGTTTTCATTGTATTTTAAAAATAAAGTTTTTCTAGTTTCAAAGGGGGTGAGACCAAACAAGTTGAGAACATCTGGACTAGAGCAAGGAATATAAAGACAATATTGAAATAATTATTGGTATAGGCATTATGAAATATAAAGCTGGAGATGGGGAAGTGGAGGGATGCTGGAAGAATCGTCACCAGAGTGGGGGAACCAGCTAGTTTTATATCCTTGGGACAAGATTGGCAGTCCTAGATGAACAAGCTCCTCTCAAACTTACATTTGCAACTTTATTTAACAAGTTCATCTGCCCAAATAATTTTTGTGTGGTAAAGCGTAAACGTATGTGGCTTGCTGTCCACAAAGAAGGGGCTCGAGAATGAGGCTCGACTCGAGCTCTGAATTTACCCCATGTACAAATCTGTAAAAATACCCCTGGTTTTAATTGTTACATTGCTCAAGTGAATTGGCATTTGCATTGATCGGTCACTCTTCATTAACAAAACACTGAGGGCAGATTCATTTGATTTCTCAGAATTCATGTTTTAATATTTTTGTAAACATCATCAAGATTGAAAAATATAATTTGCAAAAGAAATAATTTAAATAATCACAGCTGTATCAAATCATATTCAAGTAGTTAATTGTACCTTTGTTCAAAGACGGAATAACCACTAAACTCTATGGGGTGCACTATATTGCAGAAAAAGTTTATGCTTAAAGCATTAATGTTTCCATATACATATGTCAGGCGTATGAGGTATCATTAGAAAGCATAGAATCTGTACTTTTTGAGATAACCATCAATTCTGCATTTATCTTATAGAAATCTGCGTTTATCTTATAGAAAAAAACTAAATAAGGTCGCAAAACATGTGCATCGTTAATTAGCGCCCCCTACGGGTAATGTGGTCAAAATATTTTTATTAAAATAAAATTCTTCCACATAGCACCTAAATAGACAAGTCATGTATCAAATTAAAGCTCACATTCTCGGGAATGTGACTAAACAGTTTATTTTGTTGCCCTTATACCACAGTTTGAAAGATTTCTAAAATAATTAAAATGTGATTTATGAGAGTTGTCAAATACAGTGTCTGTCATTGCTCCTGTAAGCTTGGCCGAAAAATCTAATGTTATATTTTAGATATCCAGAACAGAATATGCCATCCAAAAGGAAATGCAGCTAAACAAATCATATACAGTATGTTATATGTCATCGCAAATGGAAGGATCTCAGCTTTTTAATGACACTTAGATTGAGCTTCTAGTCCACTCAGATGCTAAGATATTCAATGAAACATCTAGAATGCTGCATAAGGTGGATATTAGATTGAATGTCTATGGAAGAGCACATCTGTGAGGGCTAAAATGCGTTATAGCTCCACCTACATTTCAGATCTTTATTTTGTGATGGAAGGTGATAGAGAACATTTTCATGTTCCTAGATAGTACCGATATAAGACCTTTCGGTAACACTTTACAATACGGATGCATTAATATGCATTTAATTGGGAGCAGTGTTTGGAGCGTGACCAAATACATTTTAGAACCACTGCTCTACAGTGAGTGAAAATACAGGTACAACTTTTTTCAGTGAAGCACTGACAATTAAAGGCATTAAAAAGACTTTCTCTCAGAAAAGTTTAACATGTTGATGTAGGTATGACATATTGAAAGGATTACTGGTCTTGGCAGACTAGATCTGCTACGCTGCTAATGCAGAGCAAGTACAGAGACTTGCCACTGCTAGAAAATACACATAAATACTTAGTTAGTATATGGTAAGTATCTTGCACAATTAGATAAAACTTAAGATAATGCTCACTGCATCGAACATGTACTGTAGGACATGCTGCTTCGCAAAAACATGTATCAAACAATCCCTATGTAGCAGATCTATATAGTTGCAGCTGGGGTGGGGGAGGGTTTCAGAGATAAAACTCTCACAGCATACTGCAGTAAAACTGGCTCATCTGCTAAAATGTGCCATTTAAATGTTATGCAAAAAGAGAGATGAAATTTGATTGGCCACTCGGTTACAAGCTTACACCATGCGACCCAGTTGGCTTAACATGTCACATGTGAGCGAGTCAATTGGCTAAACAGATACCATATACAGTAGAGAACCACTTGCACCACATAGAGTTTCATTGCTGAACTTTTAGTCATTTAATTATCACAGCTTGTGTAATATTTACTCTAATATGTAAATACACATTCTACATGAACAGCACAGACATATAGCAAGCTAAAGAGTCTTTTCATTTGACACTTTTTGCCTTTATATTCTTAAGGTGCAACTTACTGTAAATCTTATGTATGTTTTTTTATGATCTTTTGTATATAATTATTAAGGAAACAATTAATAACCCTTTTTGTATGTTTAACACTGTATATTGTGAAGATAATCCATTGATTTGAGTTATCACAATTAAAGCTGGAGTGTGTCATTTCTGCACAATCCAACAAAAACACATTTCTATTACTCCTTTTTCTTCTGTTTGTTTGATGACTCTGTATTTTGTTGGATGATTCTGTATCACAGAGAGCAGTTTAATGTCTGATTCTTCCAGATGATTCTCCAGCAGATTGAGCTCTGTCAGGTGAGAGGGGTTTGATTTAAAAGCTTCAGCCAGTGCTGCTAAACCTTCCTTTGTGACACCACAGTTGGACAACCTGAAGAGAGGACAGTGTATTTTCACACTGAATTTACAAGCATTGGACTGTGGAATATTTAAAAAATAATTCTACACTATATCTTATATCTATTAGCACTGTTGAGTGATTAAGTGGTCAGTGATTATGTCTTAATCTGATTTAATTGGTTTCAGATGTGATGCACTGAGTAATACTGAGGTAAGATGTTTACCCAAGCTTCTCTAGTTTACAGTGAGGATTCTTCAGTCCAGGACAGAGCAGCTTCACTCCTGAATCTTGCAGATCATTAATGCTCAGATCAAGTTCAGTCAGACTGGAGGTCTTTGAGCTGAGAGCTGAGGCAATGGAAGCACAGCTTTCCTCTGTCATTCTACATTTGTCAATCCTGAGAGAGAAAGACATTATAATATACACTGTGTTTTCAAAAATAAAAAGCATTCACTGATTTCTATATATTAACCTCAGTGTTTTCAGTGTGCAATTTGAATCAAGAAGAGCAGCAAAGAGCAGCTTCACTCCTGGATCTCCAGGTCTGTTGTTGCCCAGATCCAGCTCTTTAAGGTGAGATAAGTTTGACCTCAAAGCTGAAGTCAGAGATTCAAAGCCCTCTGTTTTGATTTTGCAAGATGACATCCTGTTGAAAGAAAGCCCAAATGTTCTGTGTAATCTGATTTAGTGGCAAAGATGTAAAATGTCCTAAGTAAATGTTCTAAGTAAAAAAAGTAAAAAAATGTCTTGTGTTTGTAAACAATATCTTTTCATAGGTAATTTGTTTCTACCATAAGGATTCACCAGCATCTCACCTCAGTATCTCAAGTTTACATTTTATATGTTCCACTGCAGCAGAGAGCTGCTTCACTCCTAAATCCTGAAGCTCATTCTTGCTTAGAGAAAGTTCTTTCAGATTTGAATCTGTCTGTAGTACTGCAGCCAGTTCTTTACAACTTTCATGTGTTAGGTTACAGTTATTCAACCTGATAATATAACAATTAAAGGGCCTTTTAGTGATTATGAATTTCACATACTGTTTTGTATGATGTTTTAGAAATAAATTTCCTTTAACTTACCTCAGTGTTTCCAGGGCACACTGACATTTACTTAGAGCATCACAAAGATGTTTCACTCCAGAGTCTCCTATGTTATTCCAGCTCAGATCCAGTTCTCTCAGATGTGAAGGGTTTAGACTCAGAGCTGAGCTGAGGAAACCACAGCCTGCCTCTGTTACACCAATTTTCTTTAGCCTAAATAAAGATATTTAAACAAGTTCAGTCTAAAGCTAAGGGTGGGAGTCCATGGCACTATTTTTAGATCCCCTAAACCTAACCACTTATAAAGAATATAAAACATGTAACAGACAATAAGTTATTTACACAGGCTAAGGCTAAGTTTGAAAAGTACACAAACACACACACATATTGGGTCTGTTTCAAAACCTAGTGAGCTACATCCGGAGGCTGCACTGTAGCCATCATAGGCACTCCCATCACGAAGGCTGCTCCAAAAGTTAAGTATCTTAATTGTGCTGCCTCCTAAGATATCTTATTTTGACCAAATTTGGAAGTATCATCATATGTATCCTTCCCCAGGGAGGCAATCTCATAATTTACTGTGACGAGCTTCCTGGAAAAATACATTTAAGATGGTGGGCGAACAGAGAAATTTTAAGTGTGTGTGTGTGTTATGCATTTTTATACAACAGTTAGTTCCGGTACTCGAATATGATTGGATGAGTGGTGTTTCAAGAGTGCTAATGAACGAGTCATCAGAGGACTAAGACTTTTTAGTGTCTGCATCACTCCACTTCAGTTTGTGACATTCTAAACCAGAGTAATGTGGGAGATTTTGATTCATCCCTGTGAAAATACACATGTACACAAGGATGACAAATTACCATCTTTTGTGTTATGAGTGAGCTTCCGGTGAGTTTGCATTGTCAGTAAGCAGATTTACTCAGTTAGAACAACGGCATTGTCTCTCATACTGCCTTCATCGGAATTATGATACATGTTTACTTAGAAGATACACATGAACACATGAGGATAATGTGAGGAGACATAACCTGTCAACATGTCGGAGGAGAGTACGGTTTCTGTGTCGGTGTCAAAGTAAGAGCTTCCCATGAAATATGTAAGAATGAACCAGTTATCATTTATGTTTTCTCTCCGACAACATAACAATTGTAATTGCGACTTCAGAAGAGGAAAGTAAGATAATTCCGATGGCAGCATCAATCCACAATCACTCTGAATGGATTACTACCACCCAACAGCTGAGGAATAGAGTTAAACTAACAGTTTTAGCATTACTGTTTATCACTGCTTGCAGGTAATCACACACGCTCAGTTGCTCTATCACACACACACACTTTACACACGCATGTCTTTGTTACTCCAATAAATTGTTAGAAACAGTGCAATTTGTAGTTACTAGTTCTAAAGTGTCACTTTCAAATAAGGAACTGAGGCTTGTGTGCAGATCCTGCTCCATGGTGTGAGTATGTATTTTCACATAGTGTTGTCACAATACCAAAAGTTCTGTAGTCAGCACCGATACCAGTGACATTCCACTGTGCTTGATAGCAATTTCGATACCACAGCAAAAATACAGTATGCTAATATGGTAATTTGCTATTGGACACACATCTGTAGCCTATTTAAAGTTACATTTCCATGTAAATATTGCATTAAAAGAAATGCATGTTTCCTTCCCAAATCCTTTTTTGCTTTTGAATTTCTTTTTTCATAATTCCATGTTTTAAAGTTTAATTTCATTTCGAAATCAAAATGGTGTTTAATCAAATGAATTCTAAAATCTTTAAACCAGTTAATAATGCAAGCTTTTATTCTGTACAACTGCACTCTTGCTTGTGATAACCTATATTGCCTGATGATGATTATTATTATTATTCTTATTAATAATAATTATATATTATTGTTAATAATATTACTACAGTGAATATAACATTTTATTAGACATTTGTAAAATGTAATTCGGTTGCGATTTCTTCGATTTGAGGCGTCTAACTTTTATTTTGACATGTGTTTTATTTTAATGTGTGGTTTGATGAAAGCTTCACTTCTTATGGATAAATGTTTTGCTGCATGGTTCAGTGAATGTTAAAGTGCAAATGCTGTGATTTAATTATAAAATATATGATTTTACTTGTGCTGCACACTTCACAGTGGATTATCTCTGCTTTGTCTTCTCATGCAACGCAAATGATTCTCAATGTCTGTGGAGTTTCCAGTGTATGAACAGTCTGCTTCACACATTCATTTACAGCTGCAGCTCATGCTGAATAAGATTGCAGCCTTTTGCAACTGAACAAATCACAGTTGGACTTGTCATGATTTTAATTTGATTAATAGTGCATTTCAGATTAAAGGAGGAAGCTCACTATGTTTTGGAATGGACCAAATATATTCATATACCTATTTCTAGGCATAGCTGAACGAGCATAAGCGAAAAGATTCAAGGCAGATGTGGGTGACAACGTTGATATAACATACATCCATTTGTTGCACCCCTAATCTTACAGAGGGAACATAACCTACTTTAGAGATTCCAGTCTACACTCTGTGTCCTGTAGTCCAGCCATGGGACATTTAGAATAAATCTCTTCATCCTGCTCTTGCAGATCTGGTGCACAGGGCAATGATTCTTGGTTTTGACTTTTGTTAGTCAATATACTTCCCCTAAAGAGAGATCAAAACTTTGATTAAAATGCTTGCATGTGTAAACAGGTCCCACTGTAAGACAATGTTTCAATATTCCGTTGTTCTCATACATTACAAGTGTTATGCAGTAGGGTGATCTTTTGATTCCAACACAGAGTATCTCCACTCCAGGGTTTTGCAGGTTGTTGTAGCTCAAGTCCAGCTCTCTCAAATTGGATATTGATGAAAAACAAGGACAAATCATCGCACAGCCTGCCATTGTGATACCACAGTCATGCATCCTGGCAAAACATAAATCCAGAATTATCATAAAAAAAATGTTTAAAGCGTTAACTTTAGTTTAGCCATTTAAAATTGTTACATTTAATTTTTAACACAATTAAATGTATTTCATTGAACACATTTATCTTATTAGAAATTACTACCTTGCAATCTAGTAAATAATTTATTTATTCATAAATGAAATGTATAAAAGATGTGTCAATATATGTTACATTTTATTTTATTTTCTGTAGTAAATGCACACATTAAAACTGAATATACTTCATTATACCATATTGAATGCTTCTCACCTGACTGTTGTAGATAACTTGATTATAGGATTCAGCCAGAGCAGGGCTACATCTGATCTGCCATATTTATGAAGATCAAACTCATCGAACTTCTCGTCTGATGTCATTAAAATATACACCAGTGCTTGCCAGAGCTCTGGGAGCAAGATTTGTTTTCTTAATGTTTCTGTGGTCAGGTATCTTTGGATTTCATCAGTGAGAGAATGATCATTGAGTTCATTTAGACAGTGGAAAAGAACCAGAGACATTTCTGAACAAGAAATGCTTTTTATTTTTTCCTTGAGATGCTCAATAGTCCCCTCTCTCTCCAGGGGGCTACTTGCTTTTTTCACCAAAAGCCCTTCTAGAAGGGTCTGATTTGACACCACTGAAAGTCCCATGAGAAACCGAAGGAAGAGATCCAGATGTCCATTCTTACTTTCTAAAGTTTTATCAACTGCACACTTGTGTAAGCTCAGAATTGTCACAGAATTGTCTTCACCCTGGTCAAGAACATTTTTGTTGCTGTTGTGAAAGGAGAGGTGCACATATAGAGCTGCGAGATGTTCCTGAATGCTAAGATGAACAAAGCAGTACACTTTCCCCTGATACAAGCCAAACTCCTCTCTGAAGATCTCAGTGCACAATCCTGAGTACACTGATACTTCTGTCACATCAATGCCACACTCTCTCAGGTCTTCCTCGTAGAAGATCAGATTACCTTTCACAAGCTGCTCAAAAGCCAGTTTACCCAGTTTGAGGATCATGTCTTCATCTTTCACTTTCTTCTCATAGTCCTTCTCATGTTTGATGTTTATCTGAATGATCAGGAAGTGTGTGTACATTTGAGTGAGAGTCTTGGGGATCTCTCTGCTCTGTGCTTCACTCAACATTCTCTCTAGAACAGTGGCTGAAATCCAGCAGAACACTGGGATGTGACACATGATGTAGAGCCTCCTTGATGACATCAGGTGTGTGATGATTCTATTGGCCAGTCTCTGACCACTGATTCTCTTCCTGAAGTATTCCTCCTTTTGTGGCTCATTGAAGCCTTGTACCTCTGTCACTCGATCAACACACTCAGAGGGGATGAGATCAGCTGCTGCTGGTCTGCAGGTGATCCAGATGAGAGCAGAGGGAAGCAGATTCCCCTTCATGAGGTTTGTCAGCAGCGCGTCCACTGAGGTCTCTTTGGTTGCGTCACATATAGTCTCATTGCTGTGAAAATTTAAGGGAAGACGGCACTCGTCCAGACCATCAAAGATAAAAACAACAGAGGAGTTTTCGATCAGGGCTAAACTTGATTCATCCTTAAAGAAAGTTTGTAGAAGATCAGCTAAACTGCACTTTTTGTCAAACATAAGATTGAGCTCTCTGAAAGGAAGTGGAAATATGAGGTGGACGTCCTGATTTGCTTTCCCTTCAGCCCAGTCCAGAATGAACTTCTGCACAGAGACTGTTTTTCCAATGCCAGCGACTCCCTTTGTCAGGACAGTTCTGATGCGGTTGTCTTGTCCAGGTAAAGGTTTAAAGATGTCGTTGCATTTGATTGGAGTTTCCAGTCTTGCAGCAATTAGTGTTTTTTCTATCCGTTTAACCTCATGCTCTCTGTTGATCTCTCCATTTCCACCTTCTGTGATGTAGAGCTCTGTGTAGATCTCGTTGAGTAATGTAGGGTTGCCTTGCTTTGCTAATCCTTCAACAATGTATTGATGTTTCACTTTTATGTATGATTTAAATTTCTGGTGGAACTCATCAGTTGCTTGTAAATCGTGTCTAAAAAAAAAGTTTTTTCAATCATTATTCATTTCTACAGACACTGTCAATGTCAGTCTTCAAATGAGTTACCTCCATTTCTTTTGTCACTTGATATATTTGACAATAGATATTTCATCTGACATAAATCTTCCAGAGGTTTTTGTGTCAGGAGAAATGCTACTTCAGGACTCAGACTTCTGTGGGTGTATTACAGTAAATTCTTATCTTTAAATGCTTGATTGTATTACACAACTTTAACACCGATTTTAGCCAGGATTTTAAGTAGGACTGAGTCGATGCTACTGTAATTGACGCTAGTCTGTCCTAGTATAAATTGTCAAATTTTTAAAAAACTATTTGCATGGAACATGATGGGCAACGACCAAATAATTTGGAGTTCCAGGACTTATCTTTGGTGTTTTTCTCTTGCCCATTTGACGCCCCTTCAACCCAATGGAAAGATTGCACCTGAGAATATCTACTGTGACCAGGCCATTGATGCTTTTTTGTTCAAACTTTAATGATGCTGGATGAGACCACTGCAGATTTAAGCACTCATGGTGATTATATTGCTCACTCTTACCACATGTAATAATCATCCCCAGTTTTGTCTGTAATGTTGGTAATTTGGTAAATTGTGATGCCAAGTATTATAAAATCTGTTTAGACTTTAAAATGTATTTAGTGTAATTCAGCCTTAAACTGCACTATGTAACTTTGGGCTCTCTTGCTGTTGTTGAAACCTAAAATTGCAAGTAATTTGAGGAGAAACATTTGTCTGTTGTGTTTGTTCGACACTGCTGTACTGGCGAATGAATCTCGTGGATTGAGGTTGTATCTCTGAGATTAAATATTATTTTTACAGAGATATTACTTGCTTTGAGGAAGATAAACAACACTCTGATTTACTTTATTTCAATATGATTATTATGATTATTTAACTATATATTGATAATTATTTAATGATTTAATATGATTAAATTACAATGTAGAGCCTTAGAACGAATGATATAAGTCGAATCCATCCTGACAGCTCAAAATGTTAATCATTATTGTAGACTTTTTAACATGGATATTTTTTGCTCAGCTCAGTAATGGACCTTTGTTTATTTTGAAGTAATCTTCCATAGTGCAGCTTTAAGTTAAGATCAGACAAGTCTATGAGATCCTAAATGAAACTGAAATCACCACAGGTTACTAAACGTAATATAAGAAACATAAGAATCTACAGTTTGGATATTTCTTTAACACTGGTGCAGCCCTAGTCTACAACGCACCTAACACATTATCCCTTCTACAACTACAAGTCATCATCGACTGATTATTCAAACCTGATAACTTTGATACATGCCATTTCACTTTCTCATCCAATATTACATCCATATCATAACCCCCAGATCTGAAATGAGCCAGATTCCAATCTGTATTTTGTTGCAGCCTGAGAATGCACTTCTTTAAAATTCTAGAACTGATTCAAGAAATTCTAGCAAGACTGAATACTAGATGTGTATGTACCTTTTTTCCAGTTGAGATATTCCATTTTTCAGAGGAATTGCATTTTTTATTGATCTGTGAGCTAATGATGAAGAGGCTGATGAGTACGATATCTCTTGCAGAACACTGGCAGAGAAAATTAAATATAAGTGAAGGAAAATCAATTAAACATCTGTAACTGCTTATGCTCATTAACTATTCTATTTGATTGAATGAAATTCAAATACACAAAACTGTTCATACCTGTCTCTTTAACAATAATAAAACCTAAATGTTTGTAAATGTCTGTACTTAGCAAGTTTGTATGATGCATTGGTGAACATTTTTCAGACAAACGTGGTTCAAATATGCACCATTCATCTTTACACTTGATTGAAAGATTGAAATATAAAAAAACAACAGGCTAAATACATCTTTATATGCAAAAAGATGTATTTAGCATGTTGTTTTTTTATATTTCAATCTTTTTAGCAGCTACACTAGTTAATATGTACACATAAAGGATTTACCCCTAATCAGATGAAGATTTTCTGTCTATTAACTGAATTGGCATATTAAATTATCTGTATATTTTCATGGATAAAACACTGGAAAGAAGTGAATCTGGTCTGATTTTTAAATGTGCATAACAATACAACAGTAAAAAAAAAAAAGGAATACATTTAGATTTGATCCATGTAATTTGTAATGAAATTGTAATCGTGGACATTCTAAACTGTAATGACGGCTTTGCTACAGTAGTTCATATGCACACACAAAACTAGTCTGATTTACCGTTGATCAGAGGAAGAAACTCCACCTTTAAATTTGATTGGCATTTTCATTGATCGGTCACTTTTCATGGACAGAACACTGGGGGCAGGTGAATCTGATCTATCATGTTGTAAACTGCAAGATACAACACATTGTCATTATTCAAAACAATGTAACAGTTTTCAATCAAATTATACTTAGACTAGTGCAAAGCCTTTCTAGCAAGTCAGTCCACTGGAATATTTGGAAGGCTCTTGGGAGGCTATTTCCAGTCATGCCAGTGCAGCTCCTATCTACTTGAATGGGGGAAAACCGAAATCTCAAAAGTGATTGGTCTGTACTACGATCAAAAAACATATTTCAAATCAGCAATACAATTTTATAATATTGGAATCAAAAAGTGGGCTTCTTTACCCCATATTTTGCCTAAACACACAATTTTCCCAATGTGTATTGCTCATCCACACGTGCGTTAGCGAGTTGATTGACAGGTGATGTCTATATCTGAAAGGTGATTGGCTCTATTAACTGTATGGTCGGTCTTCCTTTCTACATCCATTGACCGTTGGGCGCTCAGAGCTGCTTGGTTGAGCCGTAGAATTTCTCCCATTCATTTAAATAGAGGTGGCCCATCTCTGCCAAGTAGTCTCTGGATTGGTGTCAATATAATTCTATAATTATATCTCCGGGAACCAGCACCTTATCGTGGTGGAGAGGTTTGTGTGCCCTTATGATCCTGAGGGCTGTGTTGTCTGGAGCCAGGTGCTCCTGGTAGGGTCTCCCAAGGCAAAGTGGTCTCAGGTGAGGGGCCAGACTAAGAATGGCTCACAAAGATTCCATGGAAAAAACGGCAAGAGGAGGAGTTACCCTGCCCGGAGGAAGCCCGGGGCCCCCGTCTGGAGCCAGGCCCAGATGGAGGGCTCGTCGGCGAGCGCCTGGTGGCCGGGCTTGTCACGGAGCCCGGTCGGGCACAGCCCGAAGAAGCAACGTGACACCCCCCTCTACATCCCTTGGGCCCACCACCCATTGGAGAAACCGCAGGAGTCAGGTGCGCTGCCATATGGGTGGCAGTGAAGGCCGTGGGTCTCGACGGACCAGACCCGGGCAGCAAAGGCTAGTTCTAGGGACGTGGAATATCACCTCACTGGGGGGAAGGAGCCGGAACTGGTGAGAGAGGTGGAGCATTACCAGTTGGATCTGGTGGGGCTTACTTCGACACACAGTTGTGGCTCTGGATCCGTACTCCTGGATAGGGGATGGACTCTATTCTTCTCTGGAGTTTCCCATGGTGTGAGGCGACGGGCGGGTGTGGGGATACTCACAAGTCCCCGGCTGAATGCCGCTATGTTGGAGTTTACCCCGGTGGACGAGAGGGTCGCCTCCCTTCGCCTACGGGTTGTGGGGGGGAAAACTCTGACTGTTGTCTGTGCATATGCACCGAACAGCAGTACAGAGTATTCTACCTTCTTGGAGACCCTGAATGGAGTCCTGAATAGGGCCCCAGTAGGGGACTCCATAGTGATGCTGGGTGACTTCAACGCGCACGTGGGAGATGACAGGGACACCTGGAAAGGCGTGATTGGGAGGAACGGCCTCCCCGATCTGAACACGAGTGGATGTTTGTTATTGGACTTCTGTGCTAGTCATGGATTATCTATAACAAACACCATGTTCGAACATAAGGATGCTCATAAGTGTACGTGGTACCAGAGCACCCTAGGCCGAAGATCGATGATCGATTTTGTAATCGTGTCATCAGATCTGAGGCCATATGTTTTGGACACTCGGGTGAAGAGAGGGGCAGAGCTGTCAACTGATCACCATCTGGTGGTGAGTTGGATCAGGGGGTGGGGAAAGACTCTGGACAGACCTGGGAAGCCCAAGCGAGTAGTGCGGGTGAACTGGGAACGTTTGGAGGAGGTCCCTGTCCGCGAGATCTTCAACTCACACCTCCGGCGGAGTTTTTCAGGCATCCCTGAGGAGGTTGGGGACAATGAACCAGAGTGGGAAATGTTCAAAGCTTCCGTTGCCGAAGCCGCGGTGGAGAGTTGCGGCCTCAAGGTTTTAGGTGCCTCAAGGGGTGGTAACCCTCGAACACCGTGGTGGACACTGGTGGTCAGGGAAGCTGTCCGACTGAAGAAAGAGGCCTTCCGGGATTTGTTGTCCCGGAGGTCTCCGGAGGCAGTTGCAAGGTACCGACAGGCCCGAAGGGCTGCGGCCTCAGCCGTGAGGGAGGCAAAGCAGTGGGTGTGGGAAAAGTTCGAAGCCATGGAGAAGGACTTTCGGTCCGCACCAAAGTGCTTCTGGAAAACCGTCCGCCACCTTAGGAGGGGAAAACGGGGAACCATCCAAGCTGTATACAGCAAAGATGGGACGCTGTTGACCTCAACCGAGGAGGTTATTGGGCGGTGGAAGGAACACTTTGAAGAACTCCTAAATCCCTACTCTATCCCTATGCTAGAGGCAGAGCCGGAGGCTGATGGGGGATCAGATTCTATTTCCCTGGGGGAGGTCACTGAGGTAGTCAAACAACTCCGCAGTGGCAAAGCCCCGGGGATTGATGAGATCCGACCAGAAATGCTGAAAGCTTTGGATGTGGAGGGGGTGTCATGGATGACACGCCTCTTCAACATCGCGTGGAAATCTGGGACAGTGCCTAAGGAGTGGCGGAACGGGGTGGTGGTTCCTCTCTTCAAAAAGGGGGACCAGAGAGTGTGTGCCAACTACAGGGGTATCACACTTCTCAGCCTCCCTGGTAAAGTTTACTCCAAGGTGCTGGAGAGGAGGGTGCGGCCGATTGTCGAACCTCAGATTGAAGAGGAACAATGCGGGTTCTGTCCTGGCCGTGGAACGACGGACCAGATCTTTACTCTCGCAAGGATTCTGGAGGGGGCCTGGGAGTATGCCCATCCGGTCTACATGTGTTTTGTGGATCTGGAGAAGGCGTATGACCGGGTCCCCCGGGAGAGACTGTGGGAGGTGCTTCGGGAGTATGGGGTGGGGGGGTCCCTTCTTAGGGCGATCCAATCCCTTTACGTCCGAAGCGAGAGCTGTGTCCGGGTCCTCGGCATGAAGTCGAGCTCGTTCTATGTGGGGGTTGGTCTCCGCCAAGGCTGCGCTTTGTCACCAATCCTGTTTGTGGTATTCATGGACAGGATATCGAGACGTAGTCGGGGTGGGGAAGGTATGCGGTTCGGTGAGCTGGGGATCTCATCTCTACTTTTTGCAGATGATGTGGTCTTCATGTCATCATCGGTCCGTGACCTTCAGCTCTCACTGGACCGCTTGGCAGTCGAGTGTGAAGCGGCTGGGATGAGGATTATCACCTCTAAATCTGAGGCCATGGTTCTCAGCAGGAAACCGATGGAGTGCGTACTCCGGGTGGGGAAGGAGATATTGCCCCAAGTGAAGGAGTTCAAGTACCTCAGGGTCTTGTTCACGAGAGAGGGGACAATGGAGCGGGAGGTTGGCCGGAGAATCGGGGCAGCGGGGGCGGTATTGCATTCGCTCTATCGCACCGTTGTCATGAAAAGAGAGCTGAGCCGGAAGGCAAAGCTCTCGATCTACCGGTCAATTTTTGTTCCTACCCTCACCTATGGTCATGAAGGTTGGGTCATGACCGAAAGAACTAGGTCGCGAGTACAAGCGGCCGAAATGGGCTTCCTCAGAAGGGTGGCGGGCTTCTCCCTTAGAGATAGGGTGAGGAGCTCAGTCATCCGCGAGGAGCTCGGAGTAGAGCCGCTGCTCCTTTGCGTGGAAAGGAGTCAGTTGAGGTGGTTTGGGCATCTGGTAAGGATGCCCCCTGGGCGCCTCCCTAGGGAGGTGTTTCAGGCACGTCCAGCTGGGAGGAGGCCTCGGGGAAGACCCAGGACTAGGTGGAGAGATTACATCTCCACACTGGCCTGGGAACGCCTCGGGGTCCCCCAGTCAGAGCTGGTTAATGTGGCTCGGGATAGGGAAGTTTGGGGCCCCCTGCTGGAGCTGCTGCCCCCGCGACCCGACTTCGGATAAGCGGTTGAAGATGGATGGATGGATGGATGGATGGATAATTCTAATTAAACTGTAATATTTTTTTTACTGTTTTATACTGTAACTGCAGCTGTGCTTGTCCATGTGAGTACACACACAAACACACACACACACACACACACACACACACACACACACACACACAAACACACACAAACACACACACACAAACACACAAAACAAGTCTGATTTACCGTTGATCAGAGGAAGAATCTCCACCTTTAAATTTGATTGGCATTTTCATTGATCGGTCACTTTTCATGGACAGAGCACTGGGGGCAGGTGAATCTGATCTATCATGTTGTAAACTGCAAGATACAACACATTGTCATTATTCAAAACAATGTAACAGTTTTCATTCAAATTATACTTAGACTAGTGCAAAGTCTTTCTAGCAAGTCAGTCCACTGGAATATTTGGAAGGCTCTTGGGAGGCTATTTCCAGTCATGCCAGCGCAGCTCCTATCTACTTGAATGGGGGAAAACCGAAATCTCAAAAGTGATTGGTCTGTACTACGATCAAAGAACATATTTCAAATCAGCAATATACAATTTTATAATATTGGAATCAAAAGTGTGCTTCTTTGCCCCATATTTTGCCTAAACACACAATTTTCCCATCGTGTATAGCTCATGCACATGTGCGTTAGCGAGTTGATTGACAGGTGATGTCTGTATATAAAAGGTGATTGGCTCTATTAATTGTAAGGCCGGTCTTCCTTTCTACATCCATTGACCGTTGGGTGCTCAGAGCTGCTTGGTTGAGCGGTAGAATTTCTCCCATGCATTTAAATAGAAGTGGCCCATCTCTGCTAAGTAGTCTCTGGATTGGTGTCAATATCATTCTAATTAAACTGTAATATTTTCTGTTTATACTGTAACTGCAGCTGTGCTTGTCCATGTGAGTACACACACACACACACACACACACACACACACAAACACACAAAACTAGTCTGATTTACCGTTGGTCAGAGGAAGAATCTCCACCTTTAAATTTGATTGGCATTTTCATTGATCGTCACTTTTCATGGACAAAACACTGGGAGCAGGTGAATCTGATCTATCATGCTTTAAACTGCAAGATACAACAAATCATCACAATTCAAAACAATGTAACAATTTTCATTCATATTATACTTAATAATTAATCTGTCAGATTAATAAAAATGCATTGTTCAAAACATCACAACAGTAATTTCATACAAATTATACTTATACTTATTCAGTGTCAGGCTTAGTTCTAAGATCTAAGGTGAGCCATAGTTTTCTTAGGTGGACTGTACAATTACAATAACACAAGTAACTGTAATATTAGCCTTTTTTCCCCCTTTGGAGATGGTACAATACTAATACGATTGTATTCTTTAAAGAACCTTGGAGTTCTCTGTAAGCTGGAGCTTGATCCGTGGTGGTAAGTAATGAATTATAACTACTTTTGTTAAGTTCTTAAGTACATTTTTCTACTCTAATGAATATAAATAAATTATTGTACCTTTACTTTTACTTAAGTTGATTAAAAAATATTCAACATCGCTACATTAATTTTTCACCACAATTACAATTAGCATGACGACAGCCTGCAGGGCAAAGCAGCGTGCTCCAGATATAGGATAGCGTCTTCCGGCACAGAACACAAAACTTATGGGATCCATTTGAATTCTAGAGAGAATTCTGTACTTAATTAAGAAAATAGAAGACAACACTGCCATTCACAAATGTAAAATAAAAGGTGCTCCCATAGCTTCAGCTTCAGTCGCAGAAAATAATAATAACGACGTGAAGTTTCGCTTGTGTCTATGATGAACAGGAGTGGTTAGGCTTGGTTTAGAACATCAGCGAGGAAAACTCACAATTTCAAGCTACATGTTTGATTAGAAGCTGTGTTATGTCAATCATTAACATAACTACTTTAAAATACTGTAAAATACTTATATTACATTCATTTCTCAAAACTCATGAGTATAGTAGGCTTTTCCGCAGATTACTACTAGCCCTTGCTCTGTAACCAGTGGAATCTCAAACTCATTTTTTACATTCTGCATGCAACCATAGAGGACTTATTTCTGTGAAAATTTCAGATTTCTCTCTAGTCCCCTACCAGACATAATCAACCCAAAAATGAGGGGAAATGTTGAAAAATGTAACTAACAATAATTTGACAGCATATGAAATCTCACATTGACATTAGTTAATGCAATATGAACTAATATGAACAAACATTGATCATATAACTTGATAAATTAATTAACCAAGATTCATTAATGCTGTAAAAATAATCATTGTCTGTTCATGATACTTATGCATTAAATAATGTTAACGAATACAGCTAACATTTTTTAATTTCTGTAAATTATTACTAGATGTTTAGATTCATTTTATAACATCATATCATAAAAGTATTTAACTCACTTTTCCTCTCCGTCGCTGGAGGACTGGTGGTAATCATTTTCGTCTTTTGCATTCATTATAGACATGTGTTTTGTCTTATCCTACATGAAGATGAACATGAGTTACTGGGAATGAGAAACATGTTTTTGTTTTGTTTTTTTGTTTTTTTTTGCAAACAAGCCAGTTCAACTGGTTTGACAAAGTCTGTTATGCAGCAGTGATTTATGGAAAGTACCTCTCTGGTTCAATTACAGTAGTTCAACAGAAACTGCTTCAGAGAGAAGTGTGATCCAGCTGACACTTTTAGATTAAACATAAATACAAATATATTTTGCAATCACAACATTTATAGTAAATCCTAGAAGAAGAAAAAAGACATTGAGTGCAAATTTCACATACCTTTTACAAATAATCATGGAACACTATTCTTCAATCCACGTTTGATAATGTGAGGTGTATTTAATCTTTATCTCTGAGGATTTCTTTATCTTTTTGCCAAATGTGATCCCTTAAAGTCTGTCTGTGCCATAGCACTTACCATATGTCCTCTGAATTTCACTGCTGCCTCCACATGAAACACATCAAAAGAATAGTTTCTGTCTTCCTTGAGTTACCTGTTGATGTATGAGGGTGGAGACAATTCCTCAATGATCATGTGTGATTTGCTTTTTATACTTGGTTCTGTGTTTCTCACATTGTAATCAACATTTTCCAATGGGGGCTGCTGCATTCAGGAAGTTTGACTTTTGTTAAGTTTGATGATTACATATACTGTAAATCTCAGTTCTGCATTGCTGTGTGAAAATCCGGAACATGATTAAATATAGCTTAATAAGTATTCTGTGTATAAATCTGTGTTCTACAAGGCCATTTTTTAACATTACTTTGCTCTCGTGTGTTTCCGTCCCCCCCGACGAGGAAAACAGATTCATAAACAAACTAAACAAAGTATTAATAAAATGCACCAAATGTTTCTGTTATGTGGTGTAGGGGGTAGAAAATACTCATATTTGTATCCCTTCTATACCCTTATTGATAAATGTATTGTTTTGTTCATGTTAGTTAATAAAAATAAAATTATTCATTGCTAGTTCATGTTAGTTCATAGTGCATTAGTTAATGTTAACATATACAACTTAAAATGTGATTTTAAAAATGTATATGTTGAAACCTAATCTTAACCTAGATTAAAAAATGCTTTAAAAGTATTGTTCATTGTTAGTTGATTTTTTTTTTTTTAACTAATGTTAACAAATGGAACCTTATTGTAAAGTGTTACCATTTTATCTTTAGCTTTGGAAACTGCTATATTAATCGAACTACACAGCTAACAATGCTGTCGGTCCACCATTGTTTTTTGGGTGGTGCTCCACCAGCGGCTTGCCTTTGTTGGCAGCAACAAGACGATATTCAGCTCAATGGTCCACTAGCATTTCTTAAAAGTGAGGCCACTATGGTTTACATGCACTAATGCTACTAATGCAGAATACAGATGTACTAAATACTAGAGTTGGGGTTTTTGACTCAGACTCGAGCATTTCAGACTTGGGATTTTTTTTCAGAGTCCTGCCGAGTCCATGGCATTTGTGATGCAATGCAAAACACACAAACAAACAAACGTCTCGGTTACGTATGTAACGTCCGTTCCCTGATGGAGGGAACGAGACGTCGTGTCGAAGAAGCGAGACTATGGGTCTCTCTTGAGCGCCGAATATGCCTCAGATCTATGAAAAAAGGCCAATGAGAAGTTGGCGAACAGTATTTGCATACCCCGCCCCCGGACATACGGGTATAAAGGTGAGGAAGTACTACACGTTCATTCAGGATGTTTCTGAGGAGCCGGGAGTGTCCGGCCACCTCAGCGGCTCGGCTCAGCGACGTGGCCGGGAGGACACGACGTCTCGTTCCCTCCATCAGGGAACGGAGGTTACATACCTAACCGAAACATTCCCCGTCTGTCGCTCACTTCGACGTCGTGTCGAAGAAGCGACACTAGGGTTCCACTTTAAATCACGCCATGCGCTGAGCCGTGTACGTGTACTGCTGACACAGGAGCGGGCAGGTATTTCACGTTCACAAGCGACCAACTGTGTTTCGGACTGCACGTACCCTTCCCCAATGCCCCAAAAAAGTTGTGGAATCCTTTTGGTTACCATAGAGGGGAACAAGGCGACGCTTGCCAACCTGGGAACGGGCCAAGCCTGGCTGGGCCTCTTTTCTCTCTATGTTTCTCGGCATAGAGCAAGAGCAGCCGGGGCCCTTACCACATCGTGGGAAGGGGGTCTTACCGGTTTCATATTCTTTCAGGGGGAAAAGACCCTGCGGAGGCCACACCTGCCCGAAAAGGGGAGGTAAAGGTGGTGAAATACATCACATGGCCTCTTCGGTCACATGTGGGAAAAATGGCGTGTTGGTAGATCCAGCCTCGAGGAGGGGGAAGTTGCTACGACTCGGCGACCGGAGGGCAGCGAAGAACTGCCTAAGGGAGACGCGGGTCAGCTCATAAGGTGACCATACCGTGGAAGTATACACAGGAGGAGTCCGTGTAGGAGGCCTGACCTGTGGAGCACCTATTCCAGTACAGGGTAGCCTGGGGTACCCGTAGTGGACTGGGTCGGCAAGTTCCTACACTAAACTGCGGACACAAGAGGGCTAGGGAGGAATCGACCAGGGACCCGGGTGGGTGGGATCTCCTGGGAAAGAAGGCGCACTGTTTTACCTCGGCCGAGGGAAAGGTTGCTGGACGCAAGCGATTCACCTGGTCAGATCGTCAGCGTGTACCGAGTTCTACCGGCTCAGAGTGTGGCTCTGTAGAGTGTGTTCGAACCCGGTTGGGTTGGGGGGGGTGGTGGTACGGCCTGGGTGTGTTTGGCCAGAAGGATGGCATCCATAGAAGATCAGCTAAACTGCACTTTTTGTCAAACATAAGTTTGAGCTCTCTGTAAGGAAGTGGACATATGAGGTGGATGTCCTGATTTGCTTTCCCTTTAGCCCAGTCCAGAGTGAACTTCTGCATACAGTATAGAGTGTTTTTCCAGTGCCAGTGACTCCCTTTGTCAGCACAGTTCTGATGTGGTTGTCTTGTCCATGTATAAAGGTTTAAAGATATCATTGCATTTGATTTGGAGTTTCCAGTCTTGCTGCTATTAGTGTTTTCTCTACCTGTTTCACCTCACGTTTATTATTGATCTCTCCATTTCCACCCTACATAATTTACAGTAGATTTTTGTTTAGATCTCATTGAGGAATGTTGGGTTTCCCTCCTTTGCCAATCCATCAAAAAGGCACTGATACATCACTTTTAAGTATGATTTTAATCTCTGGTAAAGGTTGGCATCACGTGTTTCTGATTCATATCTGTTAATAAGTTTTTTATGAGAACAAGTAATATTCATAATTTCTTAAATGTCACTTGTGTCTGGAAAACAGCCAGTCTTAGCATCTTGGTATGGTTTTCTCTGTGAATCCTTTGTAGACAAACAACTTCTCAATACCAAAATAATAGTTTGTTTTGAGCATGAAAAATTAAATGACTTGTAAAGCAAAAATTTAAACTTGAAATGAATAAAACGTCTCGGGTTACATGTGTAACCCTTGTTCCCTGAAAAAAGCGGAACGAGATGCTGCGCTTTGCTAAGCGCTATGGGGAACAATCTTATTGTGAGCAGCTTTGAATATGTGTGTAACACGTCAATGAAAATTGACTGGAATTTATAGCCTCGGCTGGTGAGATCATTGAATGCACCTGTGACTAGGCTATAAATAGAGGCGTCACCAGAGTGTCATCAGATATTTTTCTGAAGAGCAGTCCTGGGACGTCCCAGTGCGGCAAAGAAGCGCAGCATCTCGTTCCGCTTTTTTCAGGGAACAAGGGTTACACATGTAACCCGAGACGTTCCCTTTACAAAAAGCTTCACTATGATGCTGCGCTTTGCTAAGCGCTATGGGGAACGGAATACCCACGCCGCCGCACTGGGGCTGTCCGGAACCCTACGGTTGTGAAGTGTGCTCACAAAAAAACACGAGAGGTCTAAGACATGAGCTTGAGATGTTGACTCAAGGGCGTAAGAGCCCGGAGTAGCTAAAACATCTAAACCATAAAATTTGATGAATGTGTGTGGAAAGGACCAGCCTACAGCATCACAAACATGTTCAGACATGGCCTTGAGACGTCGACCCAAGGGCAAACAGCCCGGGGTAGCTAAAACATCTAAACCAAAAAAATTTGTGTGCGCAAAGGACCAGCCTGCCGCATCACAAACTTGTTCAGGCATAAGGATCTAAATCATAAGATTTAGGAATGTGTAAGAAAAGGACCCGCCTGTCGTACACAAACCTTCTTAGACTTGAGATCATAAATGAACACAAGGGAATCCATATATTGGGCCTGAAGAATGTGTGCGGGAAGGACCAGCCTGCCACATCAAACTTGTTCAGGCATGAATTGTAAGATTTTAGGAATGTGTACGGAAAAGACCAGCCTGCCGTACACAGACATCTTAAACTTGAGATCAGAAATGCACTCAGGGGCATGGGAGCCCAGACATAGGGCCTGAAGAATGTGTGCGGAAAGGAACAGCCTGCTGCATCACAAACTTGTTCAGGCATAAAAGAGTTTAGCAAATAAAGTCTGAGACTGTGCGTGGAAAGGAACTAGCCTGCCGCAACACAAACACAACTAAAACTCCTACCCCTGGACCTAAGGGCCCGGGGTAGCTTGAACACCTAGATCATGAGAACACAGGAATGTGTGTGGAGAGGGCCAGCCTGCTGCATCACAAACTTGTAGAGGCATGGGGTTGAGATGTCGACTCGAGGACGTAAGAGCCTGGAGTAGCGTGAACATCTAAACTATAGAACTTGATGAATGTGTGCGGAAAGGACCAGCCTGCCGCATCACAAACTTACTGCAGAGGGACACCTCTAGCCAAGGCTTTAGAGGAAGCGACACCTCTGGTGGAGTGAGCCCTGATACCTACTGGCGAAGCTTGACTGCGCGCCTCGTAGTAACAGGGCAATAGCATCCCTCACCCAATGTGACATAGTCGGTTTGGTAGCAGCCGCCCCTTTGTTGCGGCCCCCAAAACAGACAAACAACTGCCCTGACTTACGCCACTGGCTAGTGCGGTGGACATAAGTCTGAAGGGCACAGACAGGACAGAGTCGGTGAAGTCTTTCTTGCTCCGGCGTTAAAAACGGTGGGGAGCAGACGGCTTCCAGAGTGACAGGATGTACTGTCGAAAAAGGCACCTTGGGGAGATAGACTGGATGCGGATATAGAATAGCTTTTAGCTGTACCTGGGGCAAATTCTAAACAGGCCGGCAAAACAGACAGAGCCTGTAGATTCCCAACCCTCTTGAGAGAGGTAATCGCCATAAGAAAGACCATCTTTAGAGTCAGAAGTCTGTAGATACTGACTCTAGAGGTTCAAAGGGGGTCTCAACTAGACCTTCCAGGACTATTGCCAAGTCCCAGGAAGGAGTTCTAGTCCTGACAGGGGGCCTCAACCGCATGGCTCCATGAATGAAGCGAGCAGCAGAGGATGTCTCCCTACAGGCGCCCCATCGATCAAGGCGTGGCAAGCCGAAATGGCGGCCACATAGACCCTGAGAGTGGCGGGGCATATGCCTGCTGACAGTTTTCCTTGCAGAAAACCCAGAACTGAAACAATTTGGCAGTTAACTGGATCTGCATCATGTGAACTGCACCACTTTTCAAAGACACCCCACTTATTGGCGTAAATTCTTCTAGTGGAAGGGGACTTGCACTAAGAATGGTCTCGATAACCTCAGGCGACAGCCCTGTGTTCCTCAGTTGGTACCCTTCAGGGGCCAAACATGAAGATTCCACAGTTCGGGATGGGGATGAAGTATCATCCCCTGTGCCTGAGACAGAAGATCCTTCCTGATCGGAATAGCCCAAGGCGAGCCGTCGAGGAGGAGCATCAGTTCTGAGAACCAAGTCTTGTTCGGCCAATAAGGCGCTATCAGCAAGAGGCAAGACCCTTGTTGGCGAACTCTGGCTAAGACCCCCGGGAGAAGAGAAACCGGGGGGAAATGCATACAGGCGCATTCTGGGCCATGTATGTGCCATTGCGTCCAGACGCAGGGGGGCTGGGTGACACAGAGAGAAGTAGAGGGGACATTGCGCAGTCTCTTGAGAGGCGAAGAGGTCCACTTCTGCACTGTAAAATTTCTCCCAAATTTATTCCACTACCTCGGGGTGGAGTTTCCACTCGCTCGTCGGCAGGACAGAAAATCTGCTCCCACGTTTAGGCGTCCAGGGATATAGATAGCCCTGAGTAACAGGAGCTTGCCCTGGGCCCAAAGGAAAACCCGACGCGTCAGAAGTACAGCTGACAAGAACGTGGATCTCCCTGATGATTTATGTAAGAGGCTACCGCTGCATTGTCCACCCGCACCAAGACATGGCAGCCTCAGGAGGAGGTATTTCAGGGCCAGAAATACAGCCATCAACCCGAGACAGTGACTGTGACAACCGAGCTGACGACCCTCCTATCCCCTTAAGTTGGACGACCACTTAAGGCCGCTACCCCGCCCGTCAGGGAGGCGTCTGTCATTAGCAACCTGCGACAACAAGACGCACCTAGTGTGGGACCCAAGGCAGAAAACCGGGGTCTGAACCACGTAGAAAGGGAACGAAGCCTGAGGCGCGTAACCCTTATTAGCCTAGGGGTTTTGGCCCTTGGAAGAAAAACCCCTGGCTTTGAGCCACAACAACAACAACAACGGTCTCATGAGCAGAAAGTCCAGAGGGATCACCGAGAACGTGGTCGCCCTGAGACCTGGAAATCGTTGATACTGATAACAGTGCAACCTTGGCCTAGCCTGACTTTGCTCAGGGTGATCTGAATGGAGTCAATCCTAGCGGGAGCCCGCATTGTGATTGAACTCCATACGATGCCCCGATAGACAGTGTTCTGGGTGGGAGAGAGGACGCATTTCTTGGCGTTGAGCCTCAACCCCAGCGAAACCGATGAGCTAAGACGATGTCCCTGTGCTGAACTGCCAGTTCCTGGAACTGCGCTAGGATCAGCCAGTCGTCTAGACAATTCAGAATGCAGATGTCCCGGAGTCACAAGGAGCCAGTGCTACATCACGCATTGTGAATGTGCGGGTAAAAAGGGCTAGGCCGAATGAAAGAACCTGACACTGGAAGACTTCGCCCCCGGAAGCAAACCTCAGGAACTTTCCATGTTGTGGCAGAACTTCTAAATGAAGTATAGAAGTGCGTCACAAGAACGATGGTGACCAGCCAAATGAGTTGTAGGGCTTGAGACACGACCGTCTTGATAGGCATCATCTAGGACTTGAACACCCATGGGCAGTTCAAGCTTTAAGATCTAAGCCAGACGCCACCCCTCACCCTCCATGGGAAACAGGAAGTATTTTGTGTAATAACCCAACTCTCTCTCTGGAAGGGGAACACATACCATGGCCCCTTTAACCAGGAGATTTTATTTATTTATTTATTTATTTATTTTACTATTCATAGCAGACATAAAAAGAAATCCGGTTTACGGTAGTGAGACCACGCTGTTGAAACACGGAAAGGCGGCGAGTGAATTAAATCCTGATACTCTTTTAAGGCCCACAGCAAAGAATGATATATGGCAGAAGTTTCCACGCTGCCAGGTTCTCTGAAATGGGAACTAATTTCAGCACTTCCTGTTGACGGGGTGTTGAGTGTTCCGTGTCCTGGACTAAGGCAGGAAGCAACAGTACACCCAACTTTCTGTCGGAAAACTCTGTCACCCGAAACACCAAGGGTGGCGGGAGTGAAGGGTTTTCTTGAGGGTATCGGGAGGGCCGAAGTGAATAAAACACGCGCCCCTTCCCGAAGGGAACTACCCCCAAAAGGTTGGGTTCAAGACCATCAGGGTTTTTTCCTTTTGGAAATTATAGCCCTGAGGTCTTGCTTAGGGGGCTGCTGAGGACGACGAGCCTGTCCCCTGTCTCTGCGAGGGGGAGCACGACTCACCATGCTCTGTTTTTGAGCTTCCCTCCTAACAGCCTCGGGGCAGGACCGGGTGGCCGATGGCCCCGCCCCCTGAGTGCGGCGAGGAAAAAACTGCCCAAAGTCTTCCTTGTGGCTTTTTGCCTCCTGAAATCTGGAGATAACCGAGTTGATGGCGTCTCCAAAGAGACCAGAAGGCGAGACCGGGGCATCGAGCAGGAACACGCGGTCCTTGTCTCTGATGCCCGAAAGCTTAAGCCATAAATGTCTCTCCATGCTGATTAAAGCAGACATAGACCGGCCAAAGGCACGGGCTGACTGCTTGGTCGCACGGAGAGACAGATCTGTGGCTCGAGGAAGCTCTAAAAATGCTTCCTCATCGAGCGTTTCACCCGCACCGGTCTTTTAGCAGATCAGCCTGGTAAGCCTGTAACACAGCCATGGTGTGCAGCACTGCACCACCCTGACCTGCTGCTTGATAAGCCCTTCCCACTAGCATGGAGGTAGTTCTGCATGGCTTAGAGGGGAGGGCGGGGCTTTTTAGTGATGACGCCGAACCCCGCGAGAGATAGCCTGCAAGCATCTCTTCAACCGGCAGCAACATTGAATAACCTTTTGCGTCAGCGCCCACGATAGTCGAGTATAACGACGTTGAGGGCACGTGAACGCGAGGTATAAGGTTTTCTCCATGAACGAGCGAGCTCGTGGTGGAGATCATCAAAGAAGGGAAGGGACTGATGAGGCGTTCCCTTCCCTCGGCCACTAGACAGAAATCTGTCCTCTAATTTGGAGTGTTTGGGGGTTTCTTGGTCGCGTGGCCAGTCTAATTGAAGCCTGGCCACTGCACGAGTGATCACGTCGAGCAACTCCTCAGAAGATTTAAAATCGCGTTTGGAATGCTCTGACGCGGGTAACTCACACTCCGAACCAAGAGATATAAGGTCCTCCCCGTGAACCGAAGAAACGCCGGTGCGCGCTTCGAGATCGCGTGAAGGACCGGCTGGGTCTGGGGAGAGAGCGAGCGAAAGGGACGAACCCGTCTCTCGCTCCTCAGCCAGATCCATGCGAGAGCCCCACGAGTGAAGTGTGGGTGCTGGCTCGCGAAAGTAAGCGAGGCGAGCGCGAAGCATTCCGACCGAAAGTAGGTCTTAATGAGCGCACCCGCCCTGCCCCAACGCGAGAGCAGCGTGCTCTTCCCCCAAACAAACAAAGCAGAACTCATGCGTGTCCTTGTCGGTCATAGACCGCTGGCAAGGAAACACGCATCGTTTGCCTTGTTTCTCCGTCATTTTCTCTCTCTCATATATATATATATATATGGAGAGAGAGAGAGAGAGAGAGAGAGAGAGAGAGAAGACTCTTCTTTTCTTTTTTTAGAAAGAAAGGAAAGTTCTGCGCACTGCCTAACAATTTCTAACTCCTAACAAAAGGGAAGAAAGAGGTTTTTAGCAGGTTTGTGAGACACACAGTCATAGTACGCTCTGAAGAAAAATCATCTGACGACACTGTGGTGACGCCTCTATTTATAGCCTAGTCACAGGTGCATTCAATGATCTCACCAGCCGAGGCTATAAATCCCGGTCAATTTTCATTGATTGACTTGTTACACACATATTCAAAGCTGCTCACAATAAGATTGTTCCCCATAGCGCTTAGCAAAGCGCAGCATCATAGTGAAGTTTTTTGTAAAGGGAACTTTAGTTTTATGAGTTTAATTTAGTAAAAAAAATTACAATTATTTAATTATAATTCAGTTTCATTGAAATTAATGTATAATTGAAATGTATAAATCTAAAAAAACAAAAAACAACAACAAAAACAATAGGCTGAAATATATGTGTTTGAGTGTATTTACATAAATGTATGAACAATAAATGTAAATGTTAATGTTTGTATCTCCTCCCAACTTGGAAATTTCTCTAAGTTCTCTAAGCAATGTCTTGAGGGGGCGTTCATGTGCAATTTCCAAGTAGGAAACTAATCTTTATTATAGTTCTGATAGCACATGAAGGCAGTATTGGCATGTGTCTCCTGTGAGCACTTAAGTTCAGATTTTGAGAGGTCTCTTATTTCATAACTACAAACATCACTCACTACATCAGTTTATAACTCCATGAAAGATTTTAAGTTTGTAACAACTTGAATTTTGTCCTGTTAATGAAACAAAGCTATTGTATGGCTTTGGAAGACTTGGAATGCAAGTGTGTATGGACTCATTTTAGAGTAATTTTTGTCTTTTTTTTTAATTATTTGACAGCCAGTGTTGTCACTTTCATTGTATGGAAAAAAGAGCAGTCTGAACATTCTGCTAGATTAGTCTTTTTGTTCCATGAAGAAATAAATCATGTGATGCGGAATGTGGTGAGTAGATGGTGTTAGAATTTCCATTTGGGGTGAACTATAACTATAATCATTTACTCTCAGGCTTTCCTGAATGTGTATCTCGTGAGGCTTTTTGTGCAGGCTCACTAAATTAGATCACTTACATGCAGTACTGTATTTTGTAGTCTTCCTAACTTTTGAATCTATGAACATCAAAAGTAACAAACTTGTAATGGACTTTCTAGAAGGACCTTTGCTTGATATCTGAAGTTGCTTTGCTTTGCTTGTTACTCAAAATGTATATTTGTCACTTTGGCCTAAAATGTCTGCTATAAAAAATCCATTAATTGCAGATGTCACATCGTAGGCTGTTACCTTTTTCCAAGTGGAGGTAATAAATTTTTTTAGATGAACTGGCATCTGCATTGATCGTTACTCTTCATAGATGGCCATATTATTTCCTGCTGAAAACTGTTACAATAAAACCCATTTGCTCATTTATTGTGAAATACAATTTGTTTAAACTATTTAGTAATTTCACTAAACTACAGTATAATTATTGATTGAGCAGAAATGATGATCAAATAACTTTGATTTTCTATATTTTTTTCCATCTCTCAGATGAATTTGCGTTTGCATTGAATGGTCACTCTTCATGGATAAAACAGTGAGGGCAGATGATTCTGATCTCTCTCGCTGAAAATACAAAATAAGATGCATTTTCTGATGTAACAGAGGATTATACTTATTTAATATACTACAAATGATCAATTCAACACATATTTTTAAAATAATAGGCTTTTTACACTTGATATTGTAACACCTGTAATGTTGTTTGACACTTTAATACTGTACTTTATTTATCCTTGGTATTCACATTTTGAGACACTGTACATATGTAAACCCTGAGTTAAAGTTTTTATTTGCATATTACTGTTGAGTTTCTGATTGGCATCACACCTCATCATTTCACATTGCGCACTTTGGCACTGCAATTATGGCTAGCAGTGTTAATAAAAGCATTGCTAGCCCCCTTATTGCATGTGTGAAACGTTGCTTCACACAGGGTTCACAAGTTCACTGGTTCATAAAGTCCTGGAATACATTAGGGTAAACAGATTTGTTGTGCTATCCATGACGGATATTAATCAGCAAATCAGTAAAACCTGGAGGAATACGTTCAGTTTTCATTGTATTTTAAAAATAAAGTTTTTCTAGTTTCAAAGGGGGTGAGACCAAACAAGTTGAGAACATCTGGACTAGAGCAAGGAATATAAAGACAATATTGAAATAATTATTGGTATAGGCATTATGAAATATAAAGCTGGAGATGGGGAAGTGGAGGGACGCTGGAAGAATCGTCACCAGAGTGGGGGAAGCAGCTGGTTTTATATCCTTGGGACAAGATTGGCAGTCCTAGATGAACAAGCTCCTCTCAAACCTACATTTGCAACTTTATTTAACAAGTTCGTCTGCTCAAATAATTTTTGTGTAGTAAAGGGTAAACGTATGTGGCTTGCTGTCCACAAAGAAGGGGCTCGAGAATGAGGCTCGACTCGAGCTCTGAATTTACCCCATGTACATAACTGTAAAAATACCCCTGGTTTTAATTGTTACATTGCTCAAGTGAATTGGCATTTGCATTGATCGGTCACTCTTCATTAACAAAACACTGAGGGCAGATTCATTTGATTTCTTGGAATTCATGTTTTAATATTTTTGTAAACATCATCAAGATTGAAAAATATAATTTGCAAAAGAAATAATTTAAATAATCACAGCTGTATCAAATCATATTCAAGTAGTTAATTGTACCTTTGTTCAAAGACGGAATCTCCACTAAACTCTATGGGGTGCACTATATTGCAGAAAAAGTTTATGCTTAAAGCATTAATGTTTCCATATACATATGTCAGGCGTATGAGGTATCATTTGAAAGCTTAGAATCTGTACATTTTGAGATAATCATCACTTCTGCATTTATCTTATAGAAAAAACAAAATAAGGCCGCAAAACATGCGCATCGTAAATTAGCGCCCCCTACAGGTAATGTGGTCAAAATATTTTTATTAAAATAAAAGTCTTCCACATAGCACCTAAATAGAAAAGTCATGTATCAAATTAAAGCTCACATTCTCGGGAATGTGACTAAACAGTTTATTTTGTTGTCTTTATACCACAGTTTGAAAGATTTCTAAAATAATTAAAATGTGATTTATGAGAGTCGTCAAATACAGTGTCTGTCATTGGTCCTGTAAGCTTGGCCGAAAAATCTAATGTTATATTTTAGATATCCAGAACAGAATATGCCATCCAAAAGGAAATGCAGCTAAACAAATCATATACAGTATGTTATATGTCATCGCAAATGGAAGGATCTCAGCTTTTTAATGACACTTAGATTGAGCTTCTAGTCCACTCAGATGCTAAGATATTCAATGAAACATCTAGGTTGCTGCATAAGGTGGATATTAGATTGAATGTCTACGGAAGAGCACATCTGTGAGAGCTAAAATGAGTTATAGCTCCACCTACATTTCAGATCTTTATTTTGTGATGGAAAGTGATAGAGAACATTTTCATGTTCCTAGATGCTGCCATCTAGTGGAATGTTATAAGACCTTTCGGTAACACTTTACAATACGGGTGCATTAATATGCATTTAATTGGGAGCAGTGTTTGGAGCATGACCAAATACATTTTAGAACCACTGCTCTACAGTGAGTGAAAATACAGGTACAACTTTTTTCAGTGAACCACTGACAATTAAAGGCATTAAAAAGACTTTCTCTCAGAAAAGTTTAACATGTTGATGTAGGTATGACATATTGAAAGGATTATTGGTCTTGGCAGACTAGATCTGCTACGCTGCTAATGCAGAGCAAGTACAGAGACTTGCCACTGCTAGAAAATACACATAAATACTTAGTTAGTATATGGTAAGTATCTTGCACAATTAGATAAAACTTAAGATAATGCTCACTGCATCGAACATGTACTGTAGGACATGCTGCTTCGCAAAAACATGTATCAAACAATCCCTATGTAGCAGATCTATATACTTGCAGCTGGGGTGGGGGAGGGTTTCAGAGATAAAACTCTCACAGCATACTGCAGTAAAACTGGCTCATCTGCTAAAATGTGCCATTTAAATGTTATGCAAAAAGAGAGATGAAATTTGATTGGCCACTCGGTTACAAGCTTACACCATGCGACCCAGTTGGCTTAACATGTCACATGTGAGCGAGTCAATTGGCTAAACAGATACCATATACAGTAGAGAACCACTTGCACCACATAGAGTTTCATTTCTGAACTTTTAGTCATTTAATTATCACAGCTTGTGTAATATTTACTCTAATATGTAAATACACCTTCCACATGAACAGCACAGACATATAGCAAGCTAAAGAGTCTTTTCATTTGACACTTTTTGCCTTTATATTCTTAAGGTGCAACTTACTGTAAATCTTATGTATGTTTTTTATGATCTTTTGTGTATAATTATCAAGGAAACAATTAATAACCCTTTTTGTATGTTTAACACTGTATATTGTGAAGATAATCCATTGATTTGAGTTATCACAATTAAAGCTGGAGTGTGTCATTTCTGCACAATCCAACAAAAACACATTTCTATTACTCCTTTTTCTTCTGTTTGTTTGATGACTCTGTATTTTGTTGGATGATTCTGTATCACAGAGAGCAGTTTAATGTCTGATTCTTCCAGATGATTCTCCAGCAGATTGAGCTCTGTCAGGTGAGAGGGGTTTGATTTAAAAGCTTCAGCCAGTGCTGCTAAACCTTCCTTTGTGACACCACAGTTGGACAACCTGAAGAGAGGACAGTGTATTTTCACACTGAATTTACAAGCATTGGACTGTGGAATATTTAAAAAATAATTATACACTATATCTTATATCTAATAGCACTGTTGAGTGTTTAAGTGGTCAGTGATTATGTCTTAATCTGATTTAATTGGTTTCAGATGTGATGCACTGAGTAATACTGAGGTAAGATGTTTACCCAAGCTTCTCTAGTTTACAGTGAGGATTCTTCAGTCCAGGACAGAGCAGCTTCACTCCTGAATCTTGCAGATCATTAATGCTCAGATCAAGTTCAGTCAGACTGGAGGTATTTGAACTGAGAGCTGAGGCAATGGAAGCACAGCTTTCCTCTGTCATTCCACATTTAGCAATCCTAAGAGAGAAAGTCATTATAATATACACTGTGTTTTCAAAAATAAAAAGCATTCACTGATTTCTATATATTAACCTCAGTGTTTTCAGTGTGCAGTTTGAATCAAGAAGAGCAGCAAAGAGCAGCTTCACTCCTGGATCTCCAGGTCTGTTGTTGCCCAGATCCAGCTCTTTAAGGTGAGATAAGTTTGACCTCAAAGCTGAAGTCAGAGATTTAAAGCCCTCTGTTTTGATTTTGCAACATGACATCCTGTTGAAAGAAAGCCCAAATGTTCTGTGTAATCTGATTTAGTGGCAAAGATGTCAAATGCCCTAAGATGCAAGTAAAAAAAGTAAAATAAAATAATAAAAAAAAGGAAGTCCTGTTTTTGTAGAACAATATCTTTTCATAGGTAATTTGTTTCTACCATAAGGATTCACCAGCACCTCAGTATCTCAAGTTTACATTTTATTTGTTCCACTGCAGCAGAGAGCTGCTTCACTCCTAAATCCTGAAGCTCATTCTTGCTTAGAGAAAGTTCTTTCAGATTTGAATCTGTCTGTAATACTGCAGCCGGTTCTTTACAACTTTCATATGTTAGGTTACAGTTATTCAACATGATAATATAACAATTAAAGGGCCTTTTAGTGATTATGAATTTCAAATACTGTTTTGTATGTTGTTTTAGAAATAAATTTACTTTAACTTACCTCAGTGTTTCCAGGGCACACTGAGATTCTGTCAGAGCAACACAAAGATGTTTCACTCCAGAGTCTCCTATGTTATTCCAGCTCAGGTCAAGCTCTCTCAGATGTGAAGGGTTTAGACTCAGAGCTGTGCTGAGGAAAACACAGCCTGCCTCTGTTACACCAATATTCTTTAGCCTAAATAAAGATATTTAAACAAGTTCAGTCTAAAGCTAAGGGTGGGAGTCCATGGCACTATTTTTAGATCCCCTAAACCTAACCACTTATAAAGAATATAAAACATATAACAGACAATAAGTTATTTACACAGGCTAAGGTAAGTTTGAAAAGTACACAAACACACACACATATTGGGTCTGTTTCAAAACCTAGTGAGCTTCATCCGGAGGCTGCACTGTAGCCATCATAGGCACTCCCATCACGAAGGCTGCTCCAAAATTTAAGTATCTTAATTGTGCTGCCTCCTAAGATATCTTATTTTGACCAAATTTGGAAGTATCATCATATGTATCCTTCCCCAGGGAGGCAATCTCATAATGTACTGTGACGAGCTTCCTGGAAAAATACATTTAAGATGGTGGACGAACAGAGAAATTTTAAGTGTGTGTGTGTGTTATGCATTTTTATACAACAGTTAGTTCCGGTACTCGAATATGATTGGATGAGTGGTGTTTCAAGAGTGCTAATGAACGAGTCATCAGAGGACTAAGACTTTTTAGTGTCTGTATCACTCCGCTTCAGTTTGTGACATTCTAAACCAGAGTAATGTGGGAGATTTTGATTCATCCCTGTGAAAATACACTTGTACACAAGGACGACAAATTACCATCTTTTGTGTTATGAGTGAACTTCCGGTGAGTTTGCACTGTCAGTAAGCAGATTTACTCAGTTAGAACAACGGCATTGTCTCTCATACTGCCTTCATCAGAATTATGATACATGTTTACTTAGAAGATACACATGAACACCCTCTCAAGTTATAATTACAACTGGGAAACATGAGGATAATGTAAGGAGACATAACCTGTCAACATGTCGGAGGAGAGTATGGTTTCTGTGTCGTGTCAAAGTAAGAGGTTCCCATGAAATATGTAAGAATGAACCAGTTATCATTTATGTTTTCTCTCCGACAACATAACAATTGTAATTGCGACTTCAGAAGAGGAAAGTAAGATAATTCCGATGGCAGCATCAATCCACAATCACTCTGAATGGATTACTACCACCCAACAGCTGAGGAATAGAGTTAAACTAACAGTTTTAGCATTACTGTTTATCACCGCTTGCAGGTAATCACACACGCTCAGTTGCTCTATCACACACACACACTTTACACACGCATGTCTTTGTTACTCCAATAAATTGTTAGAAACAGTGCAATTTGTAGTTACTAGTTCTAAAGTGACAATTTCAAATAAGGAACTGAGGCTTGTGTGCAGATCCTGCTCCATGGTGTGAGAATGTTTTTTCACACAGTGTTGTCACAATACCAAAAGTTCTGTAGTCAGCACCGATACCAGTGAAATTCCACTGTGCTTGATAGCAATTTCTATTCCACAGCAAAAATACAGTATGCTAATATGGTAATTTGCTATTGGACACACATCTGTAGCCTATTTAAAGTTACATTTCCATGTAAATATTGCATTAAAAGCAATGCATGTTTCCTTCCCAAATCCTTTTTGCTTTTGAATTTCTTTTTTCATAATTCCATGTTTTAAAGTTTAATTTTAATTTCGACATGAAAATGGTGTTTAATCAAATTAATTAGTAAATCTTTAAACCAGTTAATAATGCAAGCTTTTATTCTGTACAACTGCACTCTTGCTTGTGATAGCCTATATTGCCTGATGACGATGATGATTATTATTGTTAATAATAATTATATATTATTATTAATAATATTAATACAGTGAATATAACATTGTGGCATGGTGGAGGGCGGGACCGGGGCGTGATTACGCATGCCCGGTCCCATATTAGGCTGATTAAGCCATCAAGAGGGATAAAGGCCACTCGCAGACGGCGATCGAGAGAGAGAGAGCTCAATTACGGACGTCCGTTATCTTATGTGTTTGTCTTTTGAGTTTTACATTAAACCTTTAAGTTATTTGTCAAGCCGGTTTCTCGCCTCTTCCTTGCCCATGAATATGATCTGTGTTACAAACATGTTACTAGACATTTGTGAAATATAAATCGGTTGCGATTTCTTCGATTTCAGGCGTCTAACTTTTATTTTGACATGTGTTTTATTTTAATGTGTGGTTTGATGAAAGCTTCACTTCTTATGGATAAATGTTTTGCTGCATGGTCCAGTGAATGTTAAAGTGCAAATGCTGTGATTTAATTATAAAATATATGATTTTACTTGTGCTGCACACTTCACAGTGGATTATCTCTGCTTTGTCTTCTCATGCAACGCAAATGATTCTCAATGTCTGTGGAGTTTCCAGTGTATGAATAGTCTGCTTCACACATTCATTTACAGCTGCAGCTCATGCTGAATAAGATTTCAGCCTTTTGCAACTGAATAATCACAGTTGGACTTGTCATGATTTTAATTTGATTAATTGTGCATTTCAGTTTAAAGGAGGAAGCTCACTATGTTTTGGAATGGACCAAAGATATTCAAGGCAGATGTGGGTGACAACGTTGATATGACATACATCCATCTGTTGCACCCCTAATGTTACAGAGGGAACATAACCTACTTTAGAGATTCCAGTCTACACTCTGTGTCCTGTAGTCCAGCCATGGGACATTTAGAATAAATCTCTTCATCCTGCTCTTGCAGATCTGGTGCACAGGGCAATGATTCTTGGTTTTGACTTTTGTTACTCAATATACTTCCCCTAAAGAGAGATCAAAACTTTGATTAAAATGCTTGCATGTGTAAACAGGTCCCACTGTAAGACAATGTTTCAATATTCCGTTGTTTTCGAAAGAAAATCGTACAATACAAGCGTTATGCTGTAGGGTGATCTTTTGAATCCAACACAGAGTATCTCCATTCCAGGGTCTTGCAGGTTGTTGTAGCTCAAGTCCAGCTCTCTCACATTGGATATTGATGAAAAACAAGGACAAATCATCGCACAGCCTGCCATTGTGATACCACAGTCATGCATCCTGGTAAAACATAAATCCATTTTTTTTTTTTTTAAAGCGTTAACTTTTTTTTAGCCATTTAAAATTGTTAGATTTAATTTTTAACACAATTAAAGGTATTTCATTGAACACATTTATCTTATTAGAAATTACTGCCTTGCAATCTAGTAAATAATTTGTTTATTCATAAATGAAATCAAGATGTGTCAAAATGTTTGTTACATTTTATTTTATTTTCTGTAGTAAATGCACACATTAAAACTGAATACACTTCATTATACCATATTGAATGCTTCTCACCTGACTGTTGTAGATAACTTGATTATAGGATTCAGCCAGAACAGGGCTATATCTGATCCGCCATATTTATGAAGATCAAACTCATCGAACGTCTCATCTGATGTCATTAAAATATACCCCAGAGCTTGCCAGAGCTCTGGGGGCATGATTTGTTCTCTTAATGTTTCTGTGTTCAGGTATCTTTGGATTTCATCAGTGAGAGAATGATCATTGAGTTCAATTAGACAGTGGAAAAGAACCAGAGACCTTTCTGAACAAGAACTGCTTTTTATTTTTTCCTTGAGATACTCAATAGTCCCCTCTCTCTCCAGGGGGCTACTTGCTTTTTTCACCAAAAGCCCTTCTAGAAGGGTCTGATTTGACTCCACTGAAAGTCCCATGAGAAACCGAAGGAAGAGATCCAGATGTCCAGTGTTACTTTCTAAAGTTTTATCAACTGCACACTTGTGTAAGCTCAGAATTGTCACAGAATTGTCTTCACCCTGGTCAAGAACATTTTTGTTGCTGTTGTGGAAGGAAAGGTGCACATATAGAGCTGCGAGATGTTCCTGAATGCTAAGATGAACAAAGCAGTACACTTTCCCCTGATGAAAGCCAAACTCCTCTCTGAAGATCTGAGTGCACAATCCTGAGTACACTGATGCTTCTGTCACATCAATGCCACACTCTCTCAGGTCTTCCTCGTAGAAGATAAGATTACCTTTCACAAGCTGCTCAAAAGCCAGTTTACCCAGTTTGAGGATCATGTCTTCATCTTTCACTTTCTTCTCATAGTCCTTCTCATGTTTGATGTTTGTCTGAATGATCAGGAAGTGTGTGTACATTTGAGTGAGAGTCTTGGGGATCTCTCTGCTCTGTGCTTCACTCAACATTCTCTCTAGAACAGTGGATGAAATCCAGCAGAACACTGGGATGTGACACATGATGTAGAGCCTCCTTGATGACTTCAGGTGTGTGATGATTCTATTGGCCAGTCTCTGATCACTTATTCTCTTCTTGAAGTATTCCTCCTTTTGTGGCTCATTGAAGCCTTGTACCTCTGTCACTCGATCAACACACTCAGAGGGGATGAGATCAGCTGCTGCTGGTCTGCAGGTGATCCAGATGAGAGCAGAGGGAAGCAGATTCCCCTTTATGAGGTTTGTCAGCAGCGCGTCCACTGAGGTCTCTTTGGTTGCGTCACATATAGTCTCATTGCTGTGAAAATTTAAGGGAAGACGGCACTCGTCCAAACCATCGAAGATAAAAACAACAGAGGAGTTTTCAATCAGGGCTAAACTTGATTCATCCATAAAGAAGGTTTGAAGGAGATCAGCTAAACTGCACTTTTTGTCAAACATAAGATTGAGCTCTCTGAAAGGAAGTGGAAATATGAGGTGGACGTCCTGATTTGCTTTCCCTTCAGCCCAGTCCAGAATGAACTTCTGCACAGAGACTGTTTTTCCAATGCCAGCGACTCCCTTTGTCAGCACAGTTCTGATGCGGTTGTCTTGTCCAGGTAAAGGTTTAAAGATGTCGTTGCATTTGATTGGAGTTTCCAGTCTTGCAGCAATTAGTGTTTTTTCTATCCGTTTAACCTCATGCTCTTTACTGATCTCTCCATTTCCACCTTCTATGATGTAGAGCTCTGTGTAGATCTCGTTGAGTAATGTAGGGTTTCCTTGCTTTTCTAATCCTTCAAAAATGTATTGATGTTTCATTTTTATGTATGATTTAAATTTGTGGTGGAACTCATCAGTTGCTTGTAAATCGTGTCTAAAAAAAAAAAAAGTTTTTCAATCATTATTAATATCTAAAGACACTGTAAATGTCAGTCTTCAAATGAGTTACCTCCATTTCTTTTGTCACTTGATATATTTGACAGTAGATATTTCATAAATCTTCCAGAGCTTTTTGTGTCAAGACTTCTGTGGGTGTATTACAGTAAATTCGTATCTTTAAATGCTTGATTGTATTACACAACTTTAACACTGGATTTTAAGTAGGGCTGAGTCGATGCTACTGTAATTGACGCTAGTCTGTCCTAGTATAAATTGTCAAATTTTTAAAAAACTATTTGCGTGGAACATGATGGGCAACGACCAAATAATTTGGAGTTCCAGGTCTTATCTTTGGTCTTTTTCTCTTGCCCATTTGACGCCCCTTCAACCCAATGGAAAGATTGCACCTGAGAATATCTACTGTGACCAGGCCATTGATGCTTTTTTGTTCAAACTTTAATGATGCTGGATGAGACCACTGCAGATTTAAGCACTCATGGTGATTATATTGCTCACTCTTACCACATGTAATAATCATGTGGAGAGAGGATTTTTACTAGTTACACTCTTGAATTTACCGCTCTCTAAGTCTCATGGATTTGTGCACAGGCCTGTACATGAAAATGGATGGGCATCAGCTGCATTTTGCCTTCATATACTAATGCAGCGTATTATTATTTTTCAGTATGTTTGTAAATTGAAGGCTATGCTTTGATATAATGGTTGAAATGTGCTTGAATTTCATATACACTATTTGTGCAGTTTTTTTTATACATTTGGACAGTTTTGAACATTGGGCTGGAAGACATCAAACTATTCTGGCAACACTGTTTCCATATGAATTTGTGATCGGATTTAATCAGACCGACATGACAGAGTCGGGCAGTGTGTGATCGGCAGTCATTTAGTGTGTGCAATCCCCAGTTTTGTCTGTAATGTTGGTAATTTGGTAAATTGTGATGCCTAGTATTTTAAAATCTGTTTAGACTTTAAAATGTATTTAGTTTAATCCAGCCTTAAACTGCACTATGTAACTTTGGGCTCTCTTGCTGTTGTTGAAATCTAAAATTGCAAGTAACTTGAGGAGAAACATTTGTCTGTTGTGTTTGTTCGACACTGCTGTGCTGGCGAATGAATCTCGTGAATTGAGGTTGCCTGTGATCATCACATGATCTCTGAGATACAGCATATTCATCTGCAGAGTCCTGACATGCATTTCTTTTTTTAATTTTGTTATTCGATTAAATATTATTTTAACAAAGATATTACTTGATTTGAAGAAGATAAACAACACTCTGATTTACTTTATTCAATATGATTATTATGATTATTTAACTATATATTGATAATTATTTAATGATTTAATATGATTAAATTACAATGTAGAGCCTTAGGACGATATAAGTCGAATCCATCCTGACAGCTCAAAATGTTAATTATTATTGTAGACATTTTAACATGGATATTTTTTGTGTACTCGCTCAGTAATGGACCTTTGTTCATTTTTAAGTAATCTTCCATAGTGCAGCTTTAAGTTAAGATCAGACAAGTCTATGAGATCCTAAATGAAACTGAAATCACCACAGGTTACTAAACGTAAGATAAGAAACATAAGAATCTAAAGTTTGGATATTTCTTTAACACAGGTGCAGCTCTAGTCTACAACGCACCTAACACATTATCCCTTCTACAACTACAAGTCATCATCGATTGATTATTCAAACCTGATAACTTTGATACATGCCATTTCACTTTCTCATCCAATATTACATCCATATCATAACCCCCAGATCTGAAATGAGCCAGATTCCAATCTGTATTTTGTTGCAGCCTGAGAATGCACTTCTTTAAAATTCTAGAACTGATTCAAGAAATTCTAGCAAGACTGAATACTAGATGTGTATGTACCTTTTTTCCAGTTGAGATATTCCATTTTTCAGAGGAATTGCATTTTTTATTGATCTGTGAGCTAATGATGAAGAGGCTGATGATATCTCTTGCAGAACACTGGCAGAGAAAATTAAATATAAGTGAAGGAAAATCAATGAAACATCTGTACCTGCTTATGCTCATTAACTATTCTATTTGATTGAATGAAATTAAAATACACAAAACTGTTCATACCTGTCTCTTTAACAAGAATACAACCTAAATGTTTGTAAATGTCTGTACTTAGCAAGTTTGTATGATGCACTGGTGAACATTTTTCAGAGAAACGTGCTTCAAATATGCACCATTCATCTTTATACTTAAAACAATGCAAAAAGATGTATTTAGCATGTTGTTTTTTACATATTTAAATCTTTTTAGCAGCTACACTAGTTAATATGCACACATAAAGGATTTACCCCTAATCAGATTTTCTATCTATTAATTGAATTGGCATGTTAAATTATCTGTACATTTTCATGGATAAAAGACTGGAAAGAAGTGAATCTGGTCTGATTTTTAAATGTGCATAACATTGCAACAGTAAATAAAAAAGCAATACATTTATATTTGATCCATGTCATTTGTAATTATATTTTAATCACAGCTTTGCTACAGTAGTTCATATGCACACACAAAACAAGTCTGATTTACCGTTGATCAGAGGAAGAATCTCCACCTTTAAAATGCATTGGCATATTAATCGATCGGTCACTTTTCATGGACAAAACACTGGGGGCAGGTGAATCTGATCTATCATGTTGTAAACTGCAAGATACAACACATTGTCATTATTCAAAACAATGTAACAGTTTTCATTCAAATTATACTTAGATTAGTGCAAAGTCTTTCTAGCAAGTCAGTCCACTGGAATATTTGGAAGGCTCTTGGGAGGCTATTTCCAGTCATGCCAGCGCAGCTCCTATCTACTTGAATGGGGGAAAACCGAAATCTCAAAAGTGATTGGTCTGTATTACAATCAAAGGACATATTTCAAATCAGCAATATACAATTTTATAATATTGGAATCAAAAGTGTGCTTCTTTGCCCCATATTTTGCCTAAACACACAATTTTCCCATCGTGTATAGCTCATGCACATGTGCGTTAGCGAGTTGATTGACAGGTGATGTCTGTATCTAAAAGGTGATTGGCTCTATTAACTGTAAGGCCGGTCTTCCTTTCTACATCCGTTGACTGTTGGGTGCTCAGAGCTGCTTGGTTGAGCGGTAGAATTTCTCCCATTCATTTAAATAGAAGTGGCCCATCTCTGCTAAGTAGTCTCTGGATTGGTGTCAATATCATTCTAATTAAACTGTAATATTTTCTGTTTTATACTGTAACTGCAGCTGTGCTTGTCCATGTGAGTACACACACACACACACACAAACACACAAATTAGTCAGATTTACCCTTGATGAGATGAAGGATTTCCATTATTTAACTGAATTGGCATTTTCATTGATTGATTACTTTTCATGGACAACATACTGGAGGCAGGTGAATCTGATCTTTCCAGCTGAAACCTGTCAGATTAATAAAAATGCATTATTCAAAACCTCCCAACAGTACTTTCACACAAATTATATTTTGATTCAGTGTCAGGCACTCTTCCCAGGCTCTAGTTCTAAGATCTAAGGTGGGCTCTACAATTGGCACTAACACAAATAACTGTAGTATTAGCCTTTTTCCCCCCTTTGGAGATGGTACCATACTAATACGATAGAAAATATTCTACATTGCTACATTTATATTTCACCACAAATACAAATTACAGCCTGCAGAGCAAAACAGAGTGATCCAGAATTCCTCCGGCACAGAACACAAAACTTATGGGATCCATTTGAATTCTAGAGAGACTGCTGTACTTAAAACATTATGGAGGAAGTCAAACAACTGAAATGGCCATACAACCTTGACATTCTTAACAGCAGTGATGAAGAAAATAGAAACAACACTGCCAATCGCAAACGTAAAACGAAAGGTGCTCCCATATTTCAGGCGCAGATGAATAATGATGTGAAGTTTCGCTTGTGTCTATGATGAACAGGTGTGGTTAGGCTTCTAATCAAACATTTAGCTTGAAATTGTGTTATGTCAATCATTAACATAACTAATTTAAAATACTGTAAAATACTTATATTACATTAATTTCTCAAAACTCATGAGTATAGTAGGCTTTTACGCAGATTACTACTAGCCCTTGCTCTGTAACCAGTGGAATCTCAAACTCATTTTTTACATTCTGCATGCAACCATAGAGGTTTGCATGCAGAAAATTTCAGATTTCTCTCTAGTCCCCTACCAGACATAATCAACCCAAAAATGAGGGGAAATGTTGAAAAATGTAACTAACAATAATTTGACAGCATATGAAATCTCACATTTACAATAGATAACGCAATATGAACTAACATGAACAAACATTGATCATATAACTTGATAAATTAATTAACCAAGATTCATTAATGCTGTAAAAATAATAATTGTCTGTTCATGATACTTATGCATTAAATAATGTTAACGAATACAGCTAACATTTATTAATTTCTGTAAAATATTACTAGTTGTTCAGATTAATTTTATAACATCATATCATAAAAATATTTAACTCACTTATCCTCTCTGTCGCTGGAGGACTGGTGGTGATCATTTTCGTCTTTTGCATTCATTATAGACATGTGTTTTGTCTTATCCTACATGAAGATGAACATGAGTTACTGGGAATGAGGAAGACAAACATGTTTATTTTTTTTGCAAACAAGCCAGTTCAACTGGTTTGACAAAGTCTGTTATGCAGCAGTGATTTATGGAAAGTACCTCTCTGGTTCAATTACAGTAGTTCAACAGAAACTGCTTCAGAGAGAAGTGTGATCCAGCTGACACTTTTAGACTAAACATAATTACAAATATATTTTGCAGTCACAACATTTATAGTAAATCCTAGAAGAAGAAAAAAGACATTGAGTGCTTTTTGAAAAACTGCAAATTTCACATACCTTTTACAAATAATCATGGAACACTATTCTTTAATCCACGTTTGATAATGTGAGGTGTATTTAATCTTTATCTCTGAGGATTTCTTTATCTTTTTGCCAAATGTGATCCCTTAAAGTCTGTCTGTGCCATAGCACTTACCATATGTCCTCTGAATTTCACTGCTGCCTCCACATGAAACATGTAAAAAAAAATGGTGTTTACTGTCTTCCTTGAGTTACCTGTTGCTGTATGAGGGCGGAGACAATTCCTCAATGATCATGTGTGATTTGCTTTTATAACTTGGTTCTGTGTTTCTCACATTGTAATCAACATTTGCCAATGGGGGCTGCTGCATTCAGGATGTTTGACTTTTGTTAAGTTGGATGATTACATATACTGTAAATCTCAGTTCTGCATTGCTGTGTAAAACTCCAGTACATAATCATCCCTTCTATACCCTCATTGATAAATGTATTGTTTTTTCATGTTAGTTAATAAAAAATACAATTATTCCTTGTTAGTTAATTTTAGTTCATTGTGCATTAACTAATGTTAACATATACAACTTTTGATTTAAAAAAAAATGTATATGTAGAAACCTAATCTTATCCTAGATTAATAAATGCTTTAAAAATCATTTTGAATTTAATCAAAAAACCTCGGAATCGTGAATTAAATCGATTTGCTTTCAACCCAAACATTCACACCTCTTGTGATAGAGCTTGAAGACACAGATATCTCAAGACATAAGCCAGGGAACCAATTTAACCAGTAATGAGATGAGACTGAATATTTGTATCTGTCTGTGGATGAGTCAGGTTTTGCCTACATTTTGGGAACCAGCCCTCTTTTAAAATTTGAATGAAAATGAAATTAAATAAAACTTAATGCAAAAAGATTCGCTGTTTGTGTTGGTTGGTTATGGAAGAACTGGAATCGGGTAAATACTGAAATAATCATAAGAATAACATGAAGTAATAAAGTTTCCCTTCAGCCCAATCCAGAATGAACTTCTGCACAGAGACTGTTTTTCCAATGCCAGCGACTCCCTTTGTCAGGACAGTTCTGATGCGGTTGTCTTGTCCAGGTAAAGGTTTAAAGATGTCGTTGCATTCGATTGGTGAATCCTCTGTTGTTGTTCTCCTGGATTGTGTCTCAGTCTGTCTCACCTCATGTTCATTACTGATCTCTCCACTTTCACTCTCTGTGATGTAGAGCTCTGTGTAGATCTTATACAGGAGTGTCGTTTTCTCTGCTTCACTAATCCTTCAAATACATACTGATGACTCGTTTTGATGTATGATTTCATTCTTTTGTGGATTTTTAACTGATGTGTTTGTGGATCATGTCTGTAAAAATATAATCTTTTCAAAAGCAAATAAGAAAAACATAAAGTTCAGGTGCTCGGTACATCATTTTCATTAACTTAAACCACTTTCATTATGTTCAAACAAGAGCAAGTGATTTACAGAGAATAATCTTAATATTTAAAACAATGTAGTATTTACATGTACTTTCTGTTTTGTGTTTTCTACTAATGTATTAACTCTATGCAGTGTGACTTATGTACTGGAAGAAAATAACTTGTTGCACTCATTCTGCAATTCTGAGTTTCTCAGCTCACTACATGGCACATTAAAGATCAGTCCTTACATTCTGACAGGCCTTGCATAAACTCAAGAGGCTATTTCGACAAGTGCTATCGTGGTGACTCAGTCTGGACCACATACAGATCTTGCAGTTATGTATCTCTTTTTCCCACATTTCTGGAATGACCACCAAAGCACTGAACAAAAAGGAATGAGTTGATTTGAAGAACCTATCTATATCTCTGGTGTGGTCATAGACAAAACACATGGAACAGGTGAATGTAATATCTTCTGAACACTATATGATCTCTCATCAGAACTGTAAGAGACAACAAAAATATTGTGTAATTGTAAATAACTGCAAACTGTGCTTCATAGCATTTCCATGCAAAGTTCTGAAGAAAATATTCAGCATAATGTAATGTGAAAACAGTTGAATATTGTTGAAAGTTTTGTCTTTATTTTGAGAACTGAAGTAATGATTTGACATTTTGAATCATGGAAGGATTTTAACAAAAAACAAAAAACTAAATTATATTTCACACTATAGGATCAAAAACATTAGTGGAATGCCAAGCCACATGCAAACATGAAAGTAGTTAGATTTACCTTTGGTCAAACGGAGAATCTCCACCTTTAAATTGAATTGGCATGTTCATTGATTTGTCACTTTTCAGAGACAAAACACTGGGAATTGGTGAATGTGACCTCTCTTCAGAATTGCAAAAGACAACATAATCCAACTCATGATAGCTCAAAATGATGTTCTAGTAAATAAAATTTGGTGTCCATCCATCACGGGTGGTGGGGGGGCTGGAGCCTATCCCAGCTAACATTGGGCAAAAGGCAGGTTACACCCTGGACAGGTCGCCAGTCCATCACAGGACCACACATAGACAGACAACCACTCACACTCACATCTAGGGCAATTTTTGGAGACATCAATTAACCTAGCCTGCATGTCTTTGGATGGTGGGAGGAAGCCAAAGCACCCAGAGAGAACCCACGCAGACACAGGGAGAACATGCAAACTCCACACAGAAAGGCCGGGGCAACCAGGGTTTGAACCCACAACCTTGTTGCTGTGAGGCGACAGTGCTAACCGCTGCACCACCGTGCCACCTCAAACTTAGTGTCACCCACCAAAACAATCAAAGCTATACTAAGCATTGTGGGAAATTTTTTTTTTTTAAAAATTAAAAAAAAATATATATATATGTATAAATAAAAATAAATGAATAATAATAATAATAATAATAATAATAATAATAAAAAAACATAAAAATAGTTTATGCATCTCCATCTTTAAACTGAACTGGCATGTTTATTGATCGGTCACTCTTGACAGACACACAGCTGGACTTAATCTGCTGAAATGGACTTTAAATAGCATAAACAAATTATGTTAATATTTATTGTACAACACTAAGGATTTGCAAATTCATTTTGATACATGTATAAATCACCGAAAATATTTATCTCACGTTTTCTCTTCAGCATTCATTAGAGGCATAGTGTCTTTTTTTAATCTGCTGAACAGGTCTATTTATGAATCCCGTGTTTCCACCTTAATAAAACACAATGAGGAAGAAAAAAAAAAACTATTTTTTACTGTCTTAAAGTTTTGACAGTGAATGAGGAAGAAAAGCATTTGATTATACAACAAGAGCTGTTGTTCTGAGCTGATTTGACTCATTTGTGTAATACAATTCAGGATTAGTTGGCACTTCAGAACAACTGATGGCACTGGCAAGACAGACTGTCTGACTAAGCTGATCCACCAATCAGAACATTCATTTCAGATGTGATTGGATATTTGCTAATCAATAATATTTTCCCTTTCAGTAATGGACGGGAAATTTCCAGAGTCTGATATACAAGCATCCTTGGAGTAACCATAATTTGCACTGTAAATGTATTTCCCTGCTAAACATTATATATATACAGTTATGTCCATATGTATTTGGACACAGGCACACATTTTGATTTTTTGAGGTTTTTACCAAAACATATTCAAGCTATAGTTATATAATGGATATGGGCTGACAGTGCACACTCTCAGGTTTAATCTGAGGATATTAAACCTGAGGTACATCCAAATTGGAAGAAGGGTTAAGGAATTACAGCTCTTGAGAGTAGCTTCCCCCCCCAATATTCCTTCGTTATTTCTTTATCAATTAAGCAGGTAAAAGGTCTGGAGTTGATTCTAAGTGCGGTATTTGTATTTTGAATCTATTGCTGTGAACCTTCATCATGCGTTCAAAGGAGCTCTCCATGCAAGTCAAACAGGCCATCATTAGGCTTCAAAAACAAAACAAATCCATCCAAGAGATAGCAGGAACATTAGGAGTGGCCAAATCAACAGTTTGGTACATTCTGAGAAAAAAAGAATGCACTGGTGAGCTCAGCAACATAAAAAGGCTTGGACGTCCACGGAAGACAACAGTGGTAGATGATCGTAGGATCCTCTCCATGGTAAAGAAAGACCCATTCACAACATCCAGCCAAGTGAAGGAGACTCTCCAGGAGGTAGGCATGTCATTGTCAAAGTCTACAATCGAGAGAAGACTTCACGAGAGCAAATATAGAGGGTTCACCACAAGGTGCAAACCATTCATAAGCATCAAGAATAGAAAGGCCAGATTAGACTTTGCCAAAAACCATCTAAAAAAGCCTGACCAGTTCTGGAAAAGCATTCTTTGGACGGATGAAACTAAGATCAACTTGTACCAAAATGACGGGAAGAAAAAAGTATGGAGAAGGCTTGGAACAGCTCATGATTCAAAGCATAGTACGTCATCTGTAAAACATGGTGGAGGCAGTGTGATGGCATGGGCATGCATGGCTTCCAGTGGCACTGGATCACTGGTGTTTATTGATGATGTGACAGAAGACGGAAGCAGCCGGATGGATTCTGAAGTGTATAGGAATATACTATCTGCCCAGATTAAGCCGAATACAGCAAAGTTGATTGGACAACACTTCACGGTACAGATGGACAATGATCCAAAACACTCTGCAAAAGCAACTCAAGAGTTTTTTAAGGAAAAGAAGTGGAATATTCTGCAATGGCCGAGTCAATCACCTGATCTCAACCCGATCGAGCATGCATTTCACTTGCTGAAGGCAAAACTAAAGGCAGAAAAACCCACGAACAAACAACAACTGCAAGACAGATGCAGTTAAGGCCTGGCAAAGCATCACAAAGCAGGAAACCCAGTCTTTGGTGATGTCCATGGGTTCCAGAATTCAGGCAGTCATTGCAAAGGATTCTCAACAAAATATTAAAAATTAACATTTTATTTATGATTATATTCATTTGTCCAATTACATTTGAGCCCCTGAAAATGGGGGGACTGTGTATACAAATGGTTGCAGTTCCTAAAATGTTTACTTGATATTTGTGTTCAACCCCTTGAATTAAAGCTGAAAGTCTGCACTTCAAATTCATCTTGATTGTTTAATTTGAATTTTATTGTGGTGGCATACAGAGCCAGAGGTATGAAAATTGTGCCTGTGTCCAAATATATATGGACCTAACTGTATATCAGTAGGCTACAGATGGTAACACAAGATAACGTGTTAACCTGAACATTACTACACTTATATTAGCTAAAATGCAGTTTATTGCGTATTATGAATTAGTTCATTAGTTAGATTAATAATACATTATTAACCATTGTCATAGTAGCATTAAAAAAGGATCATTAATGGCACCTATTAATTTAAATAAATATTTAACATCAAGTTACCATAACAATATTTTATTACTGTAATAAAACACATTTACATTGAAAAAAGTAAAGTAAAGGATTTTCCCTTTTTCAGTAATTTCATTACTGTTACTTCTGATGTAATTGCATTAAATACTGTATAGACTATAGTGAATTTAAAATCAAAATTGAATGTCTAATGTTAAAATGTATGTTTTCTAGTTTAACGCCGCCCCTTTAAATTCTTTGGCCAGTTCATGAATCATTTATTTGCTTTTAAATGATTTATTTGAAAGAATGTAAAGAACAGTTTCAAGTCTATCCTTGTTTTTTCATCTGGTCGAGGTTGATCGGGGTTTTTAGAAAATAATAAGAAATAAGTAATGTAATTACTTTTCAGACTAGAGTAATTAGTACAGTAATCTAATTACACTGTAGAAAATGTCATTAGTAGTTAGTAATTAATTACTTACCAAACACTGGTAATAATTCATAATCTTTTAATAGTTTTTTGCCTTAATGTTTTTATATGAAGGCTATTTTTTCATACTTTATTTATTGAATGTTGCAAGTGTTGACAATCAGCTAATGACTAGCATTGCATGTCAGTGCTGCGCTGTGATAGCATAATGCGACTGATGAAGTGTTTTGTGGCTTATATGGGGAATGTGGTGACGTATATATCCTGTGGAGACTTTTAAATGTCATTTAATGTATAGTTTATAGTTTATTTTGCGATATCAATTTTCCCCATGTTTCAATGTGATATTGACAAAGAAATTGGAATTGTACATTTTGTTGTATTCCTGTCTCATGCATCACACACCTAGGCGTATATACTGTACTGTATATTCCATTTATTTGGCTGTTTTATACAGATGTCATCCGTCTGTCGACTGAGGTATGAGATCATCTCGATGTAATAATTCTCCCAGATTTTCCCAGCATGTTTATGCAAATAAGCTTCCAGTAAAGGTATGTCATGAATATGCAGATGCATTTCCAGGAAGGTGATGATTATTTATTTTTTGTTGGGAGAGGAAAGATGGTCTGTAAATCACTGTTGGGCAAAGATGTGTAAATCTGTGTCTGATATTTAGTGGTTTTCTTATTTAATGGGACAGTTGAAAAGGTATCAAAAACCCAAAAATAAAAATGATGTCATCATGTACTCACTCTCATGCTGTTCCAAGCCCATATTCAAGGGCAAGGGGGGCATTCCTTTATCGATGCAATGTCGTAAAGGTGTAAGAATAAATAGTTCGACACAGGTACAGACGATTTTGCATTGCATGTAAACACCTTAACCGCCATTCTTACCGTCTTGTCCAACGTGTTGTGCGCATGGCTCTTTACAGTTTGACATCAAAAGCAGAGAATAACACAATTATTATGTTAAATGTCACGTAAACACCATTTTCTTGCTATGTCAGATATTTTAAATAAGCTGATTTTTTGGAGTAATCAGCGTATGGATGTGAAGTAAACATGCTCAGTGGAAAAAAGATGCAATAAAAGTGTATGGTGACTGAGATTAACATGGGGTTGGAACAACATGCGGGAGAGAGTTTTTAAAAAAAATTATCTATCATGTAAGATGCCGATGAGCACAACATTTATACATGTTTCGTAATGTAATGTGATGTATTTGGTTAGCCTATTGTCTCTCTATGTAAAGCAAATTGTTGACATATCAGCCAAAATGATATGTCCTATCTTTTTGATGTCCATTGGTCCATATCTCATCCCTTCTGCATGATTTCAGTTAAAATACATATTCCCTTCAATGAGCTTTAAAACAAACAAAAGCCCAGAAAATGAAGGCACACATTGAGACGTCCTCCTGAAACGCATCGCACGCTTACATTACATCTTCACAGGTCACTGCAGCGTCCTGTGGTTCCCCCCCTGCAGAAACGTAATCCTGTTTGAACTGACGAGCAGCCAGGCGTATGGGAATGTGCCATGACAAGAGATCAGGTGCTTGTTTCTTTCAATTTGCTGTATTTTTAAACATTCATTTTGATTGAAATACATTTGCATAATCCATAAATGTGAAGCCCTAATTGGTCAGCAGGTGCATTTATCACATATAAAGGGTAGCCAAACTGAGTGACTGTGTGTTTATGTGTGAGTTGACCTACTGCCATCCACAGTTAGAGTGTTAGCTACGCTTCACGTGGCAGCTGATAGCAGATGTGGCTGTGTTTTGTCCACATTCACTCCGGCATCGTGTGATTGACTGCACTGCCAGGCTATCAATCCAAGCTATGGCACACCAAACAATCAATACTCAGTTTAACCAGAACAGGATATGAGCGCAAATAAATCCTTGTAATGGTGGGATTGCTGGGGTTCAGTAGAATATCCCAGCTCTGTAGGGCCTTTCAATGCAAGTCAAAAGAGGCCAAAACTTTGCAGCTCCTAAAAGCACATAAAGACAGCATAAAAGTTACCCAAATGACTCCAGTGGTTAAGTCTGTCTTCAGAAGTGATATGATAGGTGTGAGTGACAATCCTGCAAATTTGGCAAAATTGTAAAAGACCTCGATTTGTTAGATGAGTAAAAGAGTAAAAAGTAAAAAGTATTTTTTCTGGCTGCTTTTTTGTCTTTTTTTCTCATTACAGTTCTGTTAAAACTGTTGTTGGGAGAAAAATGGGAATAAAAAAACAGAGTACATTATGAACATTCATAATATTTTCCATATAGACCCTTTAAGGCTAAGTAGCTGGATAAGGCAACTTTTCCCTATTGCGATCTTGCGAGCTCCATGGGGGCGGTAGCTGATCAAGTACCCTGTCGTGCTGCCCCAGAGAGTGTTGCCTCCCTAGGCGTCTGCCTATATCGCCTATGCCAGGATCTGCTACTGTAAGGAGTTCAGTCTTGAAGTAAACACAGCCTGTACAATGAGTAAGGAATAGCTCACTAACGGTTTAGATGTTCTTTGCTACTTTAATGAACTGTGTTATTGAACAGTGCATCAACTATTTGTTGAATCATGATTTGACTTGCTTTGGACTTATGTCATATTTATTGACTATTTTGGACTTTTTTATGATGCTTATTGAAAGTTGTGCTTTGTGTATTTATTGTGTTTTTAATCGCCTTTTCTCCCTATTTGGAATGCCCAGTTCCCGCTACTTACTAGGTCCTCGTGGTGGCGCGGTTACTCACCTCAGTCTGGGTGGCGGAGGATAAGTCTCAGTTGCCTCCGCTTCTGAGACAGTCAATCTGCACATCTTATCACATGGCTCGCTGTGCATGACACCGTGGAGACTCACAGCATGTGAAGGCTCATGTATTGTATTCTCCGCTATCCATGCACAACTTACCACGTGCCCCAAGAGGAGGTTACCCCATGTGATTCTACCCTCCCTAGCAACCGGGCCAATTTTGTTGCTTAAGAGGCTGGAGTCACTCAGCACACCCTGGATTCGAACTCGCGACTCCAGGGGTGTTGGTCAGCGTCAGTACTCGCTGAGCTACCCAGGCCCCCCTTTGAGTGGTGATTATTTCATATTTTGGACTCAAGTGGTGCTTATTGAAAATTTCTGAATTTGAGTTATGAAAACACATGAAAAGACGGCAAAAATATTGTGTTTTTCAAAAAAGTTTTGTATTTATTGTGAAATGTGAACATCACTTCCGATTTTAGGGGTTTGCGTGAAAATATCTTATTGGGGTTTACATTTAACTCTTGTAGGTTTTAACTTTTTCTTTATGGATTAACCACTAACTTGACCTTCCCAAACAAAAAGTCAAACATTCGACAGGTGGTCCCTGTCCGGGACCCCAAATCTAAAAAATAAAAAATAAGGAAAAGGTGGTAAACGTTACAATCTTTATGTGGCAGAAATACAAAGAGTTGTATGGCAGTATGCATTTTCAAACATGACCTGAGGAAAAAAGGCACATTTTATTGACCAAAAAGTAATTAATGAGGAATAAAATGTATATAACGCACAAAGTCTTATTTGAGCGCACATTTCTTACCATGCGGCAACATTTTACATAACCGTTATAGAAAATATACTCAGTAATTCCATCAGTTTGACATATTTTTACTGGTATATTGATTTAACTGGAAATTTGCCCACCCCTGGCACACACACACCAACACTCATACAAACAAAGACAACTGTCCCGCTCTGTTTTTGCCAGGACGACCTGCTGCCTTTCAGTGGTCACATGCAAAATGTGTTGATTAGTGAGGAGAGAAAAATGTCAGATATACCACTGTGACACACACACACACACACACACATATACATATACACAAATACTACCCTCCACTGTCTGTTTGTGGTCAAAAATTTAACCAACAGTTCAGCACAGGACAAGATGTTCTCTCAGCTCACTAAATGCTGAATAATCCTCTCAATAAATATTAAATAATGTGTGTCAGTGTGTATTTATATTGCTAATTCCAACCTTCCAGCTTCTGCAGCGGAGAATTTAGTTGTTTCATTTCTTGCACAGAATGGTTTAAGTACGACTCTAATAATCTCCCTCTCCTCCCATATCTAAATCTGTTGACAAATGTGGAATTCCTGACTGGATGAACATACTGACCTTTGACCTTCAAGGAAAACTCAATTCCTATGTAGGATCTTCCTGCATTTGTGTGTGAGGAAGGACCTTTTCGTGTCTCGTGTCTTGTAACTAGGACAATGCATTTATATGAACTTCTGCAGTTAATACAGGATGAACATTAAAGACATTAGTCATGAATCTTACAGTTCATAAAAAATCTTTGTTTAAACACTGATCCTGAACACTTACTAAGTTTACTCATTTTAAACCATGACTTGCACAGCACACAAATAACTAATACCGGCAATATATTCATGATGTTAGTCAGAGGGGAACTGGCCCCCACAGTGAGTCTGGTTTCTCCCAAAGTTATTTTTCTCCTTTAATCAACATCTTATGGAGTTTTGTGTTCCTTTCCACAGTCGCTTTCAGCTTGCTCACTGGGGTTATAAATACAAATATTATATAATTATTTAACTTTTATACACAATTTACGATCATGTTTAATCAAACTACACAATGATGACACTAAGACTTCATAGATATTACAGTTACATTTTTTGTTAATGCTTGATTTTCTGTAAAGCTCCTTTGAAATTATGTGTGTTGTGAAAAGCGCTATATAAATAAAAATGGCTTCAATTGTGTCACTGTGGAGTGGAGGGGGGCGGGGCCGGGCTGGAATGTCACACACCCGGTCCCCAATCGGCCTGATGTGGCACGCGAGGGATATAGGCGGCCGGTGACAATGGTTCGAGAGAGAGCGCTCAATCACGGATATGTCCGTTGTGTGTGTTTTTGTGCTTTTGGTTTAAGTTCTTCATTAAAATATTCTTTATACTGACAAGCCGGATCTCGCCTCCTCCTTGCCCATCTTAACCCTGCGTTACATTGGTGCCGAAACCCGGGAAGGAGGAGGGATGCCCATCGCAGAGTCCTCGACACTGCCGTCCACCCCAGGGAGCGCCGCTGCCTTCTGCCAGGTGACGGAGTAGCCCGACCGCCCGGATGCGGAGAACGGCCGCGGTCCGCGGGGCGAGTGGGGAATGAATTCCCTGACCGCCTGGAGCGAAGGAGCCGCTGCCGGGGCGGAGGAGGCCCTGCCGTCCCCAGAGATGTTGAGGGGTTGAGGGAAGACCGCCGTCCACGAGGTAACTCCCCGACTGCCCGGAGCGGTAGGGCCACTGCCAGGGATGGAGGAATGTCCCCACGCATTGTCAGGAAAGTGGAGGGGCGTTCTATCCACTGGGGGACGGAGGTTGGCTCCGGTTCGCCCGGAGAGGAGCGGCTGTCGTCTGCCGGAGAGTACATCAAAGAACCGGTGATTGAGCTCTCTCTCTCGAACCGTCGTCACCAGCCGCCTTTATCCCTCGCGCGCCTCATCAGGCCGATTGGGGACCGGGTGTGCGACATTCCAGCCCGGCCCGGCCCGGCCCCGCCCCCCTCCACTCCACAGTCACATAATACTCGAACTCCAGCCAGATGTGTACTGTCTGAGTGGACTGTCTGATGCATATTGAACATAAAAAAAATGTCAAAACAGCAAGCTCCAATATGAATGATTGGCTTTATGTAATTTCTATGAATCAAAGCGCAACCATTTTTGGTCCATTGTTACACAAAAAGTTGTGTTCACAACAGATAATAGGATATTACAAATGAGCGATTCAACGAAGAACCCATCGCTGGAGTTGCCAACGTTTGCGAGGTTAGAGCATTGAATTTTTCAGCTTTGTTTGAGGCACTTAGTAAATGATCTTTGTATCATCTGTTTATTCCTCTTTGTTCTAAGAGTTATTTCTGTTTTCAGATTTGCCTGCCCTTCAATGCCACAAGAAAATCATGTTGTGTTTTTGGACGATCATGACAGTCAGATGGACTCTTCCTGTATTTCTGAGTGATCCTTAGCCAGAAAAAGCTGCATTGTGACTTTTTAATAATAGCCAATTCTGGCCAAATAAGACAAAGGTAAGGTAAGTTGTACAAAAACACACCCTGTAAAAATATTAAGAACTTTTCAATAACATGTCTGCATTGCAACATAATCAATATTCCTGAACACATACAACCGGTGTACTTCCAGAGAGCATGAGAGCAAGAGAAAGAAAGTCTTAAAGACATTGCAGAGTGGTGTTCCTCATCAATTTCCTCTCTAATCCCTTCGTAATTCCCTCAGAGTAATAAAATATCAGTTGAGACAGCTTGTCCTCCCCTCCTTTCCCCCTCTTCTGGCCAAAATTTCCCGACTGATTTCTGTGTGACAGGGATTTGGGAAGATTAAGGAGTAGTATGTAAATGACATGAGAGGGAAGGATTTAGGAAGGAGGGCCGTTCAGCTTGTCACATTCCAGAAGCAGACAGGGAATAGATCCAGGGAATTTCCCTTGGTAGTCTTATGCTAAAGTGGCTATTCAGAGGAAAGAGCTGCAATCAGAAGAGTTCTGGTGCCATAGAGATTCGATATTTGGTGCAAAAGCAGTCAGATTACTGAAAGTGAAAGTGCTGATGACCAGTAAAGCTGCTCAAAAGTTCCTCTTTGTCTAAAGATAAGCTCTATAATCAGCATTTGTGGCATAATGTTGTGGATTCTTCCATTTATTTAAAAAAATCAGACTAACAATGGAAGTGAACGAGTCTAGTAAAGCCGCAAAAAGTAAACAAAATAATTTTTTTGGTAATTATTATTTTAGGTTGTTTAAGTCACTAACTGACCATATCTGTGTAAAGTTTTATCCAAAATTACAACTTCCTTGTCATGATGATGTAACACCAGTAAATCATTAGCTGCTTTCCACTATTGGGCCAGTGTGAGCCAGGGCTATCAACTGGCCAGCCACAAGACCAAAACCGATCTTTGTTCCCCCATCGGGTTACCATAAGTTAGTGTTGACAACTCACCGACTGTATCTGCCATGGTGTCCCGAGTGGTGTCTCCTCTAACAGCAGGTTGATGTCCCAGAACACCATCAATGATCTTGAACCATGTAAAGTTCTTTCTTTGGCAACGCTTTGTCCATTGTGCATTTTAATGGATTTGTACTGTGCCTTGTTGAAATTTTGCCTAATCTGTACCGTTGAACGCTGGATACACAACCTGGCAAGTGCTGCGAAACTCCGCCTTTGATATTGACCCCACCTCAATCCTCATCTGGCCTTGTTTGACCCAAGGGTAATTGGCGGTTGGTCCCGAGAAAGCCCAAAGGAGGCACGATGAAGCCCCGGAAGTGACAGTGGGAATGCAACTTGCCCTGGCTTGCACTAGCACGCCCTCATTTGGCCCGATAGTGGAAAAGCGTCTACTGATTTTATCACACTAAAACAATTTTAACTTGTAAGTCTTGTGGCTATACGTTTGAAACAGTGTATTTTAATGTTTTTGGACTGGCCCCATTCACTTCCATGGTAAGTGCCTTACTGGAACCGCAATTTTTGCCTTTTTCAATAAATTTAGTTTAAATTACCATTTTTTTGGTAATCAACATTACGCCACAAATATTGTTGGTTGAGCCGAACTTGTACTGAACCCGAAATATTCCTTTAACAGTCAGAACTGAAGTCAAGACGAAAACTTCCAAGACCAGAATGACACCAGTCTAAGATCCTATAAGATCCAGGTCAAGATATTGGCTGTTCTCAATGTCTTTTTGCATTACGTTCTTGTGGACTTGTTTGACACCATCGCCCACCTCCAAAAAAATTGAATAAAAAAATAGTTAAGAGGCTGTTGAATCTACATATAGATGTGTTTTGCATCCACATGTATTTCAAGGTAGCTAGGCAAGACTGATTTTCACAATATCGCAAGAACGAGAATGCATTCTTAGCAATGAGAAACACCCATTATTTAAAGATCTGACCTGTCGTCCAAGAACCAAGCTGTGAATTTTAACAACCTGAAATAGAGAACTTTAAAGTTATTAGAATTACTTTGTCATTGTAAAGATACCGTACCAACCTCTGGAAATTGACTGCGGTCTTGCTTAAAGCAATAAAATGAGCTTAACCCAGATCTAGACCAAGACTTTTTGTGACCCAAACCAAGACAGCAAGTAAAGAGATCCAGAACAAAGCCATGTTTATGTAGTCTTGAGAGATCTTAAGACCAAGACAACAAGACAAAGACTCCAACAGTAACTATTCAGGCAAAGAGTAAACCAAATTCAGTCATTCCTTTTATGTGTGTGTGTGTGTGTGTGTATTGCACATGTTGGAGCCCTCTCTCCTTCTTTCTTCTCCTCATCTCTCTTTCTTCCTTTCTTTCTTTCTTTCTTTCTTTCTTTCATCTCCTAATTTCTCTTTCTTCACGGTATAGAGTTTTAATCAGTCCCAGCTGTGCGATATCGCACTGCCAATTAACAAAAACCTTTTGGACCAGTCTCAAATGAGACATACCCCTCTTTCACTCTCACACTCACAAACCTTTACGCGAAATGAAATAGTAACTTTATAATTTTCTGGATGTGATCTACTGTCTTATAATAAACAGATAAGTAACAAGGATAACTGATATTTTCTTCATTGCAGACACATAGAACTTGAAGGATGTAGTGAGAGCAAGACAGAATGGGAGATACAAGATTGTGAGAAATCCACATGTCACCAGCACATTATTATCTCCCTCAACACAAAGCAAAAGTTCAACATGTCTGACTAAGGATATAACTCAGCTCCGTACCCCTGAACCAGACACACAAGCACTACAGTCTGATGAAAGACCTAATTTAGGAGCCAAGACCTTTGCCATTTCCTGTTGATAGTGGATCACAGCTGGAGGTCAAATGCCATCTGTATGTGTGTGTATCTGTGTCACCTTACACTCTGACAAACTGGTTCCACTTTTTCATTCTGTCCAATGTTCCTGATTATACTCTAAACAGACCTTCTGTTTTTTACTGGAGGCCTAACGAGAGAGGGAAAGAGAAAGGAGATTCGATTGTGAACATTCAAGGTGGAAATACATGAGCATTTTTGAGTACCATAGACCAAAGACTTGGTCTATCCAAATCGAATGATTTCCAAATTCGTCGCTTTTATGAACTGAAATCATGGATTTCAGGATTAGATGTGAACATACCCCTAATTATTAAACATTGGTGCATAACTTGTCCCACACTTTGTGATATGGTTATGAATGTTACCTCAAATTGCGCGATTTGTCGGTGTCCTACTGTATTACCGTTATCGTGGATTGATTATAAATTCTCCAGAGAGCCAGCAAAAAAATTTAAATATTGAAAGGTGCAGTCAGTAACTTTTGTCTTTGTGTCATCTTGGACTTACACTGACACCTGGTGGCTTGGATGCAGCATCATTTAAAATCAATCGTTTTCAGTGTCAGATGCCATTGCAGAAATGTAGAATTCACAATCAGCCATGATTACTTTAATCAATGAGTGAAAGTGTCCAATAACAGGATGGTTAATGAGATTAAGCGGTTAATGTGTATTCGGCTAGTCGTGTGATTTTAAAATGGCAGCCCTCATGTGTGGACCCTCTCCATGTAGAATAAAACAGCTTTAATAAGGTACATTAAGGAGGGTGCTCATGATTTCCTAAATATATTGCTTTAATGAAAAACACCGCTTTAATGAAAACTTTTTGAAGGTCGAAAAAGCATATAAAGACATTGTAAAAGTAATCCATAAGACTACAGTGGTTAAATCCATATCTTCACAAGCGTTATGATAAGTGTGGGTCCTTTTTTACTATAAGTGTCCAATTTCACTTCACATTCTTCTTCCTTTGTTTTTGCCAATTCGCATGCTTTATTCATATCGCCACCTACTGGCAGGGAGGAGAATTTATGGAGAAAAAAAGACTTCAATATTGATCTGTTTTTAACCTAAACCTATCTTGTCACTTCTGAAGATATGGATTTAGCCACTGGAGTCATATGGATTACTTTTACCCTGCGTTTATATACTTTTGAACCTTCAAATGTTTGGTAACCATTCACTGTGAGGACCTACAGAGCTGAGATATTCTTCAAAAGATCTTCGTTAGAAGAGAGAAAGTTATACACATCTGGAATGGCATGAGGGTGAGTAAATGATGAGACATTTTTAATGTTTGGGAGAACTATTCCTATTAAGTCTAATGAGTGTTTGTCAACAATCTGTTTTCTTAAGAAATCTCATCTTTAATAGACGATGTTTTCCCTATTCACCCAATAGTCATCAACTATGTCTTTCTTTTCAAAATTATTTTCTTTTATTTACAATCATCTTTTTGTTATTAAATATTAATTATGAATTGTTCTGTCAGACATTTTTAAAGATCAAGGAGAGAAAGTTGCTCTGGACAAACACCAAAATATTTGGTATCACTCAAAAGCCCTGGGTGTCCACTCTAGGATTTGTCCAGTCTAAAATTGACAACTATGGCATGTACATAAAAATAAATGGCATTTTCCTCTGGTGGACAATATAAGTGGCAAAAAAGCCCATTGATTTACTTTGATGGACCACAGCCATCTTATTTTTCCAAAATACATGTAAAGTCTCCTCTAGTAATAAGAATATCATAGAGACTTGGGACAACCACCCAGGACACCCTAGCATGATAGAGGTGACTTCAGCCCAGCAGTCAACTGGCTTGTGGTTTTACATCAGTTGTCCTTTCAAGTTGTCAATTAATCCAAATACTCTATCAGAGGTGGGTTACATCAGATTGCATGGTTGTACAGTATTATAGCATCATATACCTTTTTGAAGAACACAAATTAATTTTAACAGTTTTTAGATGGGTGGAGACATTCAGTGTGGATATGAAGAGATGGGGGAGGTGAAGACGGGTCTGTTTGGGAATTCTCATATGACTCCAGTAATCAAGTTCAGTTACATGCGCACACACTATGGCCTGGATCACATTGGACACGCAGATAATGTACAGAATGAAAACAGTGGGAGTGAGTCAGATCAAAGAGAGAAAGAGAAACTGAAGAAAGAATGAAAGTATGACAGGTTCCTCCCCCTTGTGTTTGTGGGAGCGAAGAGACATGATGATAGTAAAAAGAAGAAGGGGATAGAGGACAATTATATTTTGTGTTTGAGGAATCTGTTAATGATCTCTCACTCTCTCTTTCACTCTTTTCTTATGTCTCTCTGTCTTGTGGACAGAAGGTTCCAAAGAAAGACACACATTACCTTATTTTAGCAGTGTAATAGTTTAAGGAAAATTTCTTTGATAAGATTTTTGTAAATTGTGCGTGAATTACGTGAAATCCCCCTTTTGCATTAAAGAGCACCTATTATGGTTTTTCAGATATGACCTTTCATGTAGTGTGTTATAAAGCTGTGAATGTAAAGAAGTCAAAATCAAAGTGCATGACAAATGGAGTTATTGACTCAAATGAAAGAACCGATACTGAACACCTGAAACGAGACGCTAGTAATTCCAGATTATTTCCTGTACTAACCTATGTAATTTGGTCACAAAAAACCTGCCTCTGGTCTGTATACATGTATAGCCAGTGCACGCTGATAGCCTGTTAGCTGTTAGCCTCTGCTAACCGGCTAACTCACATTATTGTCAAACTACACAAAAACTTACTACTGAGGAACGTCCTGTTCTCGTCGTGCTTGCGATGGTGGTTCTGGTTGATCTTCCGATGAATCACTATCTGACTCGGGCTCAAGTTGGTACGGTAAAACAGAAATCTTTTCAGACAGAGGTGAAACTCTGATATGGTAGTGGCCGTTTCCTTTCCGACAAGCGCTGTAAGTGGTAGACCAATCACAACAGACTGGGACATCTGACCAATCAGAGCAGAGTAGGCTCTCTGAAAGGAGGAGTTTAGAATGAATCCTTTAGAATGGATCATTGAACGAGTCGTTTTTGACACTGGGAAAAAAAGGTTTAAATTATGAGCAAATTAAAGTGTTTTTTGGCCTTGGATGCATGTAAATCTATTGTATGAGACCTTTAAAACAAAAATAGCCACATTTAAAAACCATAATAGTTGCTCTTTAATGGAACCATGAACTCTACACGTTTGTGTAAAACCTGATAATCATAGTTGGGGGAAAAAATCCCAGATTTTCTATTTAGTCTAAGACATTTGACCCCACTGTACATTGACAATGACAATTCATTTACCCAACTCTCAACCTCAAATCTAGAGTTCATTTTAAGCTCAAACACGTTTCCTTTCCCAGTTGGATTTGCTTCAGATTTTCTAATGAACAGCACATAATGCAGATCTCTAAAGGTTATGGTGCGTTCGATGTGGTTTTCAGTGTTTATTTAGTGTGCTGAGCTTTTTTTGTGTCACAGCGGTCATCCGTGTTCTAGATCACATACACCAGAACCACATGATCTCAATCATCTTTACGACACTCTGACAACCCAAAGACTTTAGCTGCAAACACTATGGAAACTCTTAAAGCTTCACCACAGGTGCGTAGATACCCCCCACCCCCCAAATAATTAAAACAGGCAAGTACAATCCCCCCAATATTTATACTATGATCAATGGAAACATGTTTAAGCCAAATCTATGCCCTTGCTTTACCACAATCCAACGCTTTATATGTGAAAACAGATTAATAACAGGCAATGTTTTTCCAGCAAGCAGTAGAGCGAATTGAGGAGTTTCCTGATGCTAAAAACAGCTTTCTTTAGCAGAGTGGATGCCCACTGGGAATTGGTGAAAATCTGGAATTTCTTAATGAACATCCGTGCCACCACAAGAAACCTTGCCAAGTGTTTTAAAAGAAAGAAAAAAAAAAACCTACTAGCCAATTTCACAGAGCTGATTTTAAATCATCTGCAGCAAATTTAGTCACAGAGTGGGGACTGTTGGGTCTATGGAAACATTCCGGAAACTGTGAAGTATTGGCTGCTGTCTCGTTTAGCTTATTGTCAGGCTAATGTTTTCCTAAACATGGGCTCATCTGGAAATATTCCAGTTTTTTTTTTTAATGATATTTTAATGCTGTTTTTGGAATGCCCAATGACACAAGTCGTAATAATTAGTACGAGATGGCTCGTTCAAAAACGTGCAACTTTTACTCCCATAGAGAAAAATAAACAAACTTCGTTATTATGAATAATTATGCGCTTACTTCCGCATTTGACATCCAGGCATTTGCACGTGATGAAATCATTCAAATTTATACGAATAAGCTCGTATGAAATCATATGAAATAGCCAACTCGTAAAATATGTATAATTTTCATGAGACTGGGTTAAACGTAACCACAATTTCAATAGGACAATTATAGTTGTGTACCTCATAAGAAAGAGAAACATCAGGGTTTTAAACAAGCATTTTAATGTTTTTTCCTATTTTAACCTCAAACCCTAAACCTAGCCATGATTTGAATAGGAGAATAATTTTTGTGTCTCGTGAAAGAAAGAAAGTAATCATTGTGGTTTGGAGATGAGGGACATGTATTACAGGTAAATAACTTTACATAAGTAATTTGTATTGCATAAATAAATATGGAATGAGTAACCAAATTTGAGAACTGACGTTTCCTTTCTTAAAATAAAGTGTTGGTTATATTGATTGGTTGGTATTTACTAGAATAAAAAAAGCACATTTTTGCGTTAAATTGGGGGGGGGGGGGGATTCAAAATGAGAATGGCCCAAAAGTTATTGACTAGGGTTTGCCACCACAACCCCCCCCCCCCCCCCCCCCCCCACTGGGATGCCACCCTGGGCAACTACATCCTCCACTGGTTGTAGTCTGGACAGGGCAAGGGAAAAGGACATATCTGAAAACGATGACGTATTTGTTGACATGTGATGCAGATATGTGATCCATTCAACCCAAAACAATCAAGATGGCAACCCGTGAAGCAGCGTTTTTGTTCCTGCACTTTAATAGCGTTGTTAAAGTTAAATGTTACTATGTGCAATCTTCACACTGTATTCCTTGAAAAGTGACGGATTACTGTGGACGTAGCTTAAGAGTCGTCATGAGATCCTGTTGGAATGTCTTCCTGTCACTTTCCTCATACACCCCTCATACAACTCATTCATGGCAAATGAACACAATACAAGACACTATTGTTTTACAAGGAAGTCAATTCTGTTGAAACTCTATCCTGTGGATTCCACTGAAGTAGAAACAAAAGTTAAGGGTGTTTGTGTGCGGCGGCACGTGGAGCTCCAAACCATCAGCAGCTCATTACTGCAGATTTCTCACAAATTTTGTTTCAGTGGTATTTTAGTTTATTCTAAATATTTAATTTTATATTATACATACATTTTAGTTTTTGGACACATCACTGTGACTTTGAGTTCTTTATTTTTGTTTACTTCAAAGGGAATTTAGGGGGGCTCTTTTAATTTGCCAAGCAACACCATAGCAACACCCTAGCAACACTCTGGAATTGGAGGCGACAAGTTTTTCAGGAGCATGCACCACTTACATTTTCTTTAGAAATGTAAAAAAATCGAGTTGGATGAGATTTGCTAAATGTTTCAATTTGTTAGTAAAGTCATTGAAGTGTTAAACATTTGTAGGTGAATTGTTGTGGTCGACGCTGAACAGTACATACAGTGCTGTAAAATATTCTGATTTGTTGCTATGTTCCTATATGTACTATATCCCTGTGATCTCAACAATAATATTTCAAGCAAAACACATTAATCGGCTCAATAGAACACATCGGAAGATAAATAACAGTGACAAACACTCCTCCGAGGGGCTTTTAAGATTGTAGATGTGTGTCCTGTCACATTGTCCTGACTTATAGAGCACTACAAATGAGATATACAGAGGCCTTTAAATGACCTTCAAATTCACAAAATTCAGAAAAAGTCACATTTACACACTTCTTGGCAAGGCTTTTTCAGAGGCCATAACCTTCTATGTCTCATTCCATGGCTAACTCTGGGTGAGGTATCTGAACATAGGTGAGGTCAGGACATACCAAGATGACAACATGGCCGTGTATATAACAGATGGCTGGCATTTCAGTGCCTTTCTTTTGTTTTTGTTGGCTCACGATAATGATTGACTAAAATATTGAGTATAGATCAGTGTGTGGGTCACTCTTCCCTAAGACTGAACCTACAAACTTTGAAGAATCAACAAAGAGCCTTGAGGAATATTTCACATAAATATGTAAACACTGTCATCCTTTACTGCCATTTTGTCGTTTTAGATCCATTTGACTTTCTTCTGTGTAACCCAAGGAGGATTTTACAGTATGATGTTGCTGTTGTTGTTTCAGAACAATGAAAGTGAAAGGAGACTGAGGTTCACAACAATCTCTCTTTGTGTCTCATGGAAGTGAATTCAAACAGGTTTGTTTTTTTTAGTTTTTTTTTTCTTTGCTGAGCTATTCCTTTAACACTCTTGATACCACAATTCCCACAATAAATTCATCTTAATAATTACTCCAAGGACGTTGTGTGTGGAAGTAAATGGTGAATTAGTTCTGGTAGAACATAACCTCACGGGAACCCAAACATGCAATTAAACCTTAAACTTTTAATTGAGCTAACTTACTAATTCATTCTCCATTTGTCTTTGAAGACAATTGAGACATTTGAACTCATAACTGAGATTGAACTTTCAACCTTCATATTTGCCAGGTTCTTGGTCATTTAGATATTAATTTAGCCTTGTGTGTGGTTTGTCTGTGTCAAAATTCTTAATTGTACATGTGTTACAAAGGCCACATTGTTTGAGGAAGAATGTATGTTAAGTGTGTTTGTTACATGCTCTTTATGTGTGTGTGTTTGTGTGTTGAAAGTGCTTAAGAAGTGTGTGAAAGAATCATGTGGGTGGATGTATTATTCTCAGTGTATGATGCATATTAAAATATTTTCAGTTTGTAAATATTATTTCGGTGAGATAATGTTTTGTTCAAGTCACCTGCTCACATCTGCAGTCAAAAACAGCTTAAGCCCTTTTTATTTGCTGTATAATTTAGGGGCCTAAATGTTGGCAGCGCTTTGGCATAATGAAACGAAACGTGGTATTTCACATTGTCATCATGACTTGAGGGTACTTGTTAAGGGCCACCTACAGGTGAAAAGAATAACAAGAATAAATACGCTTCTAACGTTTGAATAATCTGGTCTAAAGCCTTGACACCACTCCACTCCAAATTTGGTTCTGATGATACTAAGATTTTCCAAACCATCTTCCTGTTGCATATTAACACATTTTACCATGAAGACATCAAACCAGTAGCTGTGTCTTTGGCAAATGCTTTTGCTTATTCAAATGAAAGTTAGTATATGACCATTGGACCATGCCCTAAGAGTGTTAAAGTGTTTAACAACAGCACCAACTATTGGACAATAAATTAAAAAAAGCTATAAATTAGAGTTAAATCTGCTCAGAACCTTTGAACCAGTTTGTGCAAAATCATAATGTGTTGCCATGACTACTTAACACCGTAAAATACTATGACGATTTAAACAACTAAAATAATAAATGCATTAAAACTCTCCAAACGTTGGCCCCATTCACTTCCATTGTAAGTGCCTCAATGTAAACTCGATTTTTATCATTTTTGTGGTAATCAACATTATGCCAAAAATGCTGTCGATTGACCTTATCTTGTATTGAACCCAGAATATTCCTTTAAAGCATAGGTCACAAAACATGACTCATGCTTACCCCTCTTGATATGTTGAGTTGAGCAACTAGTCGGCAACCATCGCAGCATCACTGGGAGCCATGTAGTGTACATCATATTTTTATCTCATCAATATTTTTGTATCCTTTTCTATTTCTAACTGTGTGAGTTTGGGAATGAACCGGAAACAAAAGACTGTGAGTTGTTAAGTGTGAATAGGCTGTCAACAGTGAGTTTCAGCGTGTGACTGAAACTAAGTAGTATTTGTTTAGCACAATTTAGTCGGTAAAGTGTTTGTTTAGTTAAAGTTGTTAAACATGCTTTGGTCTATTGGCTGTGAATTCTGTCATGTTTTAAAACTCAACTGTCATGACCTCTAATGTATATCAATACACACACAATGAGATGGACAGAATCAATGCAAATCCATAACAGCACACCAGAGGAAATAGGCACACACACATATCACCGGGGGGGATATGGTTGACACACAGATGACTACTGAAGCATTAAAACCAAATGTGATTGAGTGTCAGACCCACAACACTCACCAGAGCCTATTATATAGACTGACTGTGAAATAGCAAGCAATCACAACACAAATCTACCATTATCTACTATGATGTGAACGATAAAAGACAATTTGCATAACATAGAGGAACAACGTCCTCTACAACATACACTCATGACCCAAAACCCATTCTACACATATAAAGGGGGGAATATATCATTTCTGTGGTACTATGCAATTCTATGTCATTTTTCAGACAAAAAGGTAATCCCACCTCAATTCATGCCAGTTGACATGTCAGGTACCTTGAACCAAGTACCACAGAGACAGACTGTTTAAACTCTTCATTAAGTCTAACTACCAATGTTTGTCTTGTGTCTTCACATTAAGTATCTTTTATTCATTAAGTGTCTTTATATTCATCTATCTATCTATCTATCTATCTATATGACATCACACCAGGCTAAGCTAAATTTACTTCAAGAAAAAAAAGAGAAAAATGTTTTTGACAATGGTTGATCAATATGCAACAGGAAACTCTTATGAGATGGAAAGTAGGACTCTAGAGAGAGGTTATAAAATGTAATAACTAGCCTTGGATCCCATCAGACAGATTTAGCGAAGTTTGGGAAATCGTAGATCCTGCACCTTTCACTGTAGAGCACATACATAGTTGTCCTTGAACGTGAGATGTTCAAATCATCGGCTTTGTGTTCCTCCTGTCTGCAATTGATACATAATTAATAACTGAACTCTTATAACCCACATAGTTTTAACCAACTATGCTGAGGCTGGATTTGTATAACGCACGCACACACACACACACACACACACACACACACACACACACACACAATCATATTGACAGTGTTCTTCTAAACCAATGCCAGTATATTAATGACTATGATACAAATGTGCAAACTGACTGATTTACTCACTCACACTGTTGTTTGAGTGTTTGTGGGTCCCTGAGCGGTTCGGTTAGTGATTGTGTTATTGTATTGTGATATGCGTGTGGATATGTTCTGCCCTGGGGGTTCTGTGTCGTTTTGGCTCAGATCTGTTCCACCCATCTGGTTCTGGAGGACATTACTGAGAGGATCAGACCTAGCCAGAAATATTTCACTCAAACGCAATGTATGAACAAGTACAAATTATTAGAAGCTAAACAATTATAAGACAAACATAATGTCTTTCTATGACATCCAATGTGCTGTATGATATTCTCTCTCTCTCTCTCTCTCTCTCTCTCTCTCAGTTAAAGGTGGTTGCCAGTGCATTACTAAGAGGTTGCTTAGGTGTTCATAAGTGTTTGTCAGGTCAATATAAGTTCATGTACGTTTTTTCACTGTTCGTTTTATGTTTGATTGCTCAGAAAAGTAAAAGCTCACCTCTTCATAACAAGCTGTGTAATTTATAGCATCATTCCTGTCCATCGCTCATGAACATAAATACTTCATACAAAGTTTAATATTTACAGTAAGGTGTTTCAAACCATTATAGAAAAGGAAAACGCAAAGTACCTCTCTTTGTCATCATCTTTATATTTATGTTGAACTTGTTCCCCTGCAGGAGGTGTGCTGGTACGACCTGGAGCTCAGTGTGTTATTAAGGAACAGGTGTGGATGGAAGCCACCAAAGACTGGGATAGGGGTGTTTGGACTCAACCATAAGCACATGTCATGTTCAATGTGCTGTGAGAACATCATGAATTCAGTCTGCATCACAGTTCTGTTCTCTCGCATCCCTTTTTCTATGGAAGTCTATGGGCATTTTTCACACGTTTTATCATCCGTAGCATACATTTTGCAAGACGAGTTACACAGCAAACTGTAATTTTGTTCAAATCTTTAAACTTCAAAATGGGCATCAGTAATAGTGACGATTGCCTTTGCAAACACAACTAAACTGAAACGTGTACACTGTGAGAACATGTTTACAGTCAGAAACACACACGCTTGTGTACTCATTTACTTGGTCTAAAATGTTTTATCACTCTGTCCGAGTGTTGAGTTTTGACTGGAGAGAAAGAAAGAGCATTGAACACACACATGTCGAGCTGATAAACTGCCTCTAGCATGTGGAGGTCAAGATTTCTGAAACATTTCATGATCACTCAGCACCAACATTCACTATATGCATCACTCCTCATTCTTTCCTTCACTCGATCACTCACTTCGACACACAAACACACACAGACAACGACATGGAAAAACTCAGAGTGTGTTAATGTTCCATAGCTTTCTACACCCTTTAAGAGTGTGTGTGTGTGCAGATGCTTTAATGTTGTAGGATCTGTTTTTGTGGGAGGAAACATCAGGGTGAAGAAAATGTTATGACAGAGCAGTGAGTGAAACATTACAGATGTGACCACACACACACACACGCACACACACACACACACTATTTATGAAACTACTTTATGAAGAAACAGTTGTGTTTAGAGGAGATGTTTGTCGACCTGATGCAATAGTGCATGTCGAATAAAAAAGAAAGAAATTGTGAAACAGCTGCTGAAGTCCAAGCAGGGAAAATTCAGTCTCTGACATCTTTGAAATATAGATGAAAAACCACAACATGTAAAACTGCACTTTAAAATATAATGCCCTTTCTTTCTGGACTCTTTTACTAATTTTTAGTAAAGACTTAATCGCTCTGATATGAGATCAGTGATTCTGAGATTTAAGTTTGCTTCAATTGTACAACAGTTATACACACTTTTAAGACATTTCTCCTTAGAGACACAATTTGTTTAATTAAAAATGATAGCATCTTTGACATAAATTGAAATAAGTAAAACACTACATAAATGCAATATCACATGAGCATGTGTGCTGTATGGCCCTACATCTGTATGGCTGTGATTTGGTGCATCGGCAAAGTGCCGCAGGTAATCACAGCCGTGCTGATTTAGGGCCATTATGAGTGTGGTGGCGTAGTGGCTAGAGCACAGGGCTGCTAATCAGAAGGTTGCTGGTTCGAACCCCACAGCCACCACCATTGTGCCCTTGATCAAGGCACTTAACTCCAGGTTGCTCCGGGGGGGATTGTCCCTGTTATAAGGGCTCTGTAAGTCACTTAAAAGCATAAAGCCAAATGCATAAATGTAAATGTAATGAGTGTGAAAAAGAAAAAGTTAATTAAATAATGAAGAAAAAGGACAGTCACAAAAAAAAACGCATTTGTGCAAGAAATGATTTGCTTACGCCACGGATCAGGATCTTTTGCACATCTGCGCTGCTCTTCTTTCTTTAACAACGCAAATGTAGCAAACTTTTTTTATATTTCCAATTTTTTAAATATTTAGTGTAATCATATTACCCTGGGATACGTTTTATGCTTCTAACACATCTTTACGCTTCTGAGGGAGTGACAAAAAATTTGGCCTGTTTTTCTCTTCTTACTGCTGTTTTACTGCTTTTGCAAAGCAATGAAAGCATAATTGTTTTTTCTTTTGCCGTATGGAGCAAACGGGCCAGCAAAAAGTTTATTTGCTGTGGTTCCCCATTCACCACCATTCAAGTTTAACCAACTATGACGACTTCAGCTTCGCGGCACGTGTGCGTTTGAAAAGGGTCCATAGAAACTGTGAAGCTTTCCAGTGCTGCTGTTCTGAGACATCAGTACACATGGAACATCTCTCGTCCAATCAGATTCGAGGACCGGAACTAACTGTTGTTTAATAAGTATTATTTAAAAATTTTGATTAAAAAATAAATTATTTCACACACACACACACACACACACACACACACACACACACACACACACACACAGCCCTCTTATGATATATACTGTAGGTTGTAATTCAAAATTAATTACAAAATATTGACAATTAAACGATATAAAGATCAGAATGAAATATTTACATTTGTTTTCTTAAATTATTTCTTAATATGTTAAGAGTTTTTTTTCCACTGTTTCTCTCTAAACATGCAGCACTCACATCCACACAAATGTCTTCTCTTTATCAGACACACATACACACACACACACACACACACACACACACACACTTCAATTAAGATCGTTTTCTCTGTCCAACTCTGTAATTAAATGATCTTTTCTTTGGAGAGAAAGGCTGAAGGTAATTAAAGTCATCTTGTGATCACAGCATCTCAGCATCACAGAGTCTTATACTTAGTTCCCACTAAACACCCCTGTGTTCATTTTTGGTGGTTACTCCACAATGCATTTTTGTCCAATATTGCGTAATTTGAAAGGTCAGACTAGAAAACTATTCCACATGATTTACAATCACATATTTCACAATAATCACTCAAAGCCACAGGCATTCTGCAGTTTATCATGTTTAGAATGATGACCAACGGACTGATGCTTGTTCCATTTCTTAGTGCTGACTCAACCTGAGATCACTTTCCTGAATTCTGGCTCTTAGTGCTTTTACAGGTTCTACAGATGCAACTCTTCTCCCATCTAGTGGCCATCAAGTAAAACACACAAATGTATGTAGTATTAGCCTAAGACAGTTGAAGTCAGAAGTTTCCATACACTTTGTAAGTATTTGGTAGCATTGACTTTAAATAGTTTAACTTGGCTCAAACATTTTGGGTAGCCTTCCACAAGCTTCTCACAATAAGTTGCTGGAATTTTGTCCCATTCCTCAAGACAGAACTGGTATAACGGAGTCAGGTTTGTACGCCTCCTTGCTCGCATACGCTTTTTCAGTTCTGCCCATATATTTTCTATTGGATTGAGGTCAGGGCTTTGTGATGGCCACTCCAATACCTTGTCTTTGTTGTCTTTAAGCCATTTTGCCACAACTTTGGAGGTATGGTTGGGTTCATTGTCCATTTGGAAGACCAATTGCAACCAAGCTTTAACTTCATGGCTGATGTCTTGAGATGCTGCTACAATATATCCACATCATTTGTGCACCAGTCCCTCCTTCAGCAAAGCACCCCCACAACGTGATGCTGACACCCCCATGCTGGGATGGTGTTCTTCGGCTTGCAAGCCTCACCTTTTTTCATCCAAATATTACAATGGTCATTATAGCCAAAAAGCTTTAAAAAAATGTATTGGACCAGAGGAAATTATTTGTCCCCATGTGCACTTGCAAACTGTAGTCGGGCTTTTTTATGGCGGTTTTGGAGCAGTGGCTTCTTCCTTGCTGAGCAGCCTTTCATGTTATGTTGATATAGGACTCGTTTTACTGTTGATATAGATACTTGTCTATCTGTTTCCTCCAGCATCTTCACAAGGTCCTTTGCTGTTGTTCTGGGATTGATTTGCACTTTTGACATAAATGGGCTAAAATTACCTGCAATGTTGACCAGACGTTCTGCCGATTGAAAAAAAAGTATAGCTTTTCTATTTTCAGGCAAACACAATGACATTTTTAGACGAAATGTTTCACGTTTTTATTGGAAAAATGTGCTTTGAAGTTTGGAATGTTTCATAACAAACTGATCATTTACACATCATTCATTATACAAAATAATTTCATTAGACTTAATTTCTGAAGTATACAAAGATTACTAACCCTCCTTTCTTTTCCTCTTACTGAAAGTATAAACAAAATAAAATAACTAAAAGAGGACAAAAATGTGGGAGAAACAAAACATGACAGTGTGCCGAAATTAAGCCAAATAGGCCAAGGGATAGTTGACCCCAAAATTACAATTCTGTCATCATTCATGTTGTTACAAACCACTACTGTATAATTTAAGTAAATGGAACACAGGAGATCTTTGTGAAAGTGAATGGTGACGGAGGCTGTCGTTCTGCCTACTGTATCCTCTTTTGTGTTTCACAGAGGCAAACCATTTTTAAAAACAACATGTGGATGAGAACAAAAGATGACAGAATTGATATTTTTGTTCAAACTCTCCCTTTAGCACAACGGAAATACATCAGATTCCTGATCACTGCAAGAATTCTACCATAAAGTGGCTAAGTGCCCTAAATTCCAAACACAACACAAATGGATCATTAATTTTCTATCTAGCGAAACCACTAGGACTGTCTTTATGACTGTGCAGTATTTCTGGACTACATTGACTCATAATGAAGGCAAAAGGTGTACAAAGAGACTGTGTTTGTCTTGGTGTTGGGTTTAGGTGGTTTTGTGAGGTTCTTGTTTCCATATCCACATCATACCAAATGTGCATTCAAACAAAGCCAACATCTAAACATCTCATTTATATTCAATGATTATTGTAAACAATTTCAGTCTCTGACTTTGTCAAGTGATTCAAAGTGATTAGCAAAGTGTATCAAAAACATTTTTTGTGCAGGAACAATTTTTTGGTCCACAGACTCATAATTAGCACTCGCTCTTAATGTTTTCACTTTCACCTTCTGTTTGGGTGACTCTCATGAAACCTGAAGATCATATCAGTCACATAATTTACTAAAGCATAATTTACACAATTTACAAAATCAGTAACAAGAATGTTAGTTCACCCCAAGGAAAGGGGGAAAGAAAGTTTAAAAGGACCATTAAATCAATATTCCGGGTTCAATACAAGTTAAGCTCAATCACCAGCATTTGTGGCATAATGTTCATTACCACAAAAAAAAAATAATAATAATTTAAATCAAGGTAACAGTGAGGCACTTACAATGGAAGTGAATGGGGACAATTTTTGGAGGGCTTAAAAAGGCAGAAATATGATGCTAATAATTTTATAAAAGCACTTACATTAATTGTTTTGTTACAACAGGTGTATTATTTGAGCTGTAACGTTATTTAAATGGTCATTTACACTGTAACCCAGATTTTTGCTTTTTTTTTATAAATTTTTTTTTAAAAGTAATCAACATTATGGCACAAATACTGTCTATTGAGCTTAACTTATTTTGCTTTAAGGACCTTTTTTGCATTGTGAAAATTGTTTTCTTGATAATGAAACATCCGTCCCACCATTTTCATTACCATAATGCATAAAAAAAAATCTCTTCAACCTTCACTCGTTCTCCCTTAATGCTTTTCCTCACTCACTAGTTTTCATAGGTTACTGTACAGTTTGGTGGCAGGCCTGCTCGTAACTCGTAGCATTAACAATGTTAAACATATCCTTTCTTACAAAAGACAGGAAATTACCTAGAGGGCACAGCGGCTGATCATGGCAGAAGGCCGTGTCAAAGGTCAAGTCTTCTCCGTTATAGAGTACACGAATAAACATATTGTCCAACTCCTTTCCTCTTTTTCTTCCACTAATTTTCTTATTTTTCCCCTTGTCTTTTACTTCCGGGCTACTCCACAGCTCGAACACCAGTCGTGCGGCAAACCTCGGAAATCCCGCCCCTTCCAGACCCAGTGCGCTTAGCAATGGCGCCATGGTTATGTCATGAGCAGAAGCCAAAGCAAAGACCACCTCTTCCTTGCCTTTGCGAATCTGGCTACCTCTAGCAATCCTCTCCAAGCGTGCCGCGGTATGGTTGAGGTATGGATGCGCTGCAAGCACTGCGTAACGGCGGTAGAGCCCCGCCTCCCGTCGCTCCAGTTCATCATCTTTCTGTTGCCGGCGAATCACTGCAAAGTGCTTTATTGTAAGACACGCCTCCTCAGCCTGAGCGTTTGCTATAGTCGGTGAGCTTGAGCAGGGAAAGGGAAGACTGTGGCAAAAGTGACATAAGAGTGCATCGACTGGATTGGCCGCCCTCAAATTCTTTGTGGCCACACCCAACGTTTTCGCCATTGCAACGTATGTGTGTTCGAGTTCCGTGTCTGCAGTCCTCTGGCGATACTGCCTGTGCTGCTCTTGGTCCAGATACCAGTTCCGCGCAGAACAGTCGCAGGAGGAACCGCAGAACAGCGTACTCCACTGCTGCCTTACCGTCAGCCGTGACCAATCAAAATGAGGCAAGAAACCAAAGAGCAAAGCCAATCCACTCTGGAGGGTGCGACTTTTACCAGTAGTCTCCACCCACAACTGCCGCGGCAACCAATCAGCAGTTAGCAGATTGTGACGTTTTATGTAGGCCTGTCGAAGGTGATCGCCGTTTTTCAAGTGCTGTATTATACCTGGAAAATCATATTACAAATAAGAAATACAATTTCACACAGAGGTACATTGCACATTGTATTAATGGTCCATTCACACCATGTATGAACTACTGCAATTACGAGATTCAGACTGTAAAAAGTTTTATTTTTAAATTTTAATTTTTACATTTATATTTGATTTCTTTATGTACTTAAACATTTGATACAATCTACTTTTTAAGTACATATGTGTTGTTGCATTGTACATTCATTTAAATGGGTACTGTTAACCTTAACCCTAACCCTAAACCTAACCCTACCCTAAACCTAATCTAAGCCTTAACCCTAATCCTAAACCTACCTGTACCTCAACAGTTAAAGCTAGTGAACACATTTCCGTTTAATTTTATTATGCCATTGTTACATGTAGTTACACTTTCTTTGTTTTGAAATATTGTGCAGCAACATATAGAGGTGAATTAATGTAGTGATAAATATTTTGCCGTTATCAACAACACAGCCATTATGGCGCTCTGAGTGTTGCCATAGAAACAAATCACTTCTAAGGTCCCGGGACATGAGGAGCTATGAGTAGAATCTCCACATTGCTATTTCATAATGATTGTAATTCCTATGCCATGTGAACGCAGCATAAGTATATACATTTTGTAGCATGGGAATTGCTACGCTGATTGGCTACCTGTCTGGGTAAGCTCGCCCATCTCACAACTGCTGTGATTGGGTAATCGGGGCAGAGATCCGAGTGATGCGTCCCAGTGGCCACGCCCACCCAGAGCCATGTGACTGATGAAGGGGTTTAAGAGGGAATGAGAGGGCTTTCTGCAAAAAAACAAAACAAAACCAAAAGTAAATGAGCAAAAAGTTGCCTTTAAAGCAGGGTAATATTACTGGAAAAAATCCTTTTGACCATAATCAATCGTATGTTAAACCTATACTAATGCCATTTTTGCCACTGGAGTTTAAACCAAACATTATTAGAATAATATTATTCTCTATATTATATTTTATAATGAAATATTTTATAATGGCAAGACACTGAACCCCGAGTGGCTCCCACAGGCAAGCTAGCGCCTTTATAGCAGCTCTGCCGCCATTGGTGTGCGAGTGTGTGTGAATGGGACACAATGTAAAGCGCTTTGGTAACCTCTAAAGTTAAACGGTATATATATATATATATATATATACCATAAAAGGTGCTATATATAAATGCAGATCATTTACATTTCGGGGGGATATGTGGACACTAAGGGAAGCTCTATAATAAGAAAACTGACACACACACACACACACACACACACACACACATACACACACACACACACACACACACACACATACACACACCCACACCCACACACACACAAAATAAGAGGTAATAAGAGATGCTCCAATCTAGGGTACGACACCGCCTATGTGCATCCCAAGCTCAGGATCTGCTTCATTGTAAACAGAGTGTTTAAATGTAAGTGTGTAAATGTAAGATAATTGTGGGTGCACAACATCTAGTTCATGGCTATAAACAGTTTTTTCTTCTGCATCAGTTTATTAAAGCAATCCATTGTCTGTCAGACACCCCAACATAAAGTATGGGCATCTGTTTCTATTAAAATACAGTCCATCACAAATAAACTTTTGGACTATGAATAATAACGGGAACATTGCTTACAGCAGGCGATTTAAAGTCTGATCATGAGTAAACCTGACATTTATTGTTGAATGTGGTGAATTTGGACATAAGGCAATGTTTTGAATAATGAGGACGATTTAAGACGCATCTTTTCAAGTTTACTCTCTTATAGTACACGCAGTGCACCACATGCTGTCAGCACGCTTAAACAACACAAAACGTTGCTTCTTTTAATTAATTACTTTAAAATAAACACAGTGTTGTTGGAGAACTAGTGGAGCATCCTGTCCCATTTGTAGAATATAAATTTTTCTATGACTTCCATCTGCTTGTTTTACATCATTCGTCTTCAGTCAATCATTTAAATGCTCCCCAACAGCCGATTTAAGTCACTTTTTTCATGGAAATGAGTCTGATGGATCGGATTCCCCTACTTTGGAATTTGTGTGTTTTAAGCTTCAGTTTCACGTGAATTGAAAGTTCACATTTAGTTCGAAACATTTGGCCATTAAAGCACCACGTGGCCACCGTCCGTAACCATAGCAACAGCTCCAGTACCCACACATGCACAAGAGAGTTCCTAATTAGACTTACAAAATCTTTATATTGTATATTTATACATCTTATATTTTTGCCACGTGTAAATAAAGCACTTCAAGGTTTTTCGCGGGGCGGCACGGTGGTGCAGCGGTTAGCACTGTCGCCTCACAGCAAGAAGGTCGTGGGTTCAAACCCCGGTTGCCCTGGCCTTTCTGTGTGGAGTTTGCATGTTCTCCCCGTGTCTGCGTGGGTTCTCTCCGGCTTCCTCCCACCATCCAAAGACATGCAGGCTAGGTTAATTGGTGTCTCCAAAAAAAAATGCCCTAGGTGTGGAAGTGAGTGTGTGAGTGTGTGAGTGTGTGTGTGAGTGTGAGTGTGTGTGTGTGTGTCTGTCTATGTGTGGCCCTGTGATGAACTGGCGACCTGTCCAGGGTGTACCCCGCCTTTCGCCCAATGTTAGCTGGGATAGGCTCCAGCCCCCCGCGACCCTGTACACAGGATAAGCGGTTGATGATGGATGGATGGATGGATGGATGGATGGATTTTTAATCGCTGTTAACAGCAAAACTGTGTCATCCCTAATTCAATGCATACTCAAATATTTATAAACTGTATCATATCAAACATTCATAAAAAGCATTAATGTTTCAGAAAAAAAAAAATACTTTCAGAAAATTACAATTCTTACCTGCTCCTCTGAAATACCTGTCTGCTTTCCTCACCATGAAAACCAACTGATCATTTCTATGGACACCTTTATCATGTTCACTGACTCCACATATGACTCATGTCATATATTTTATGTTTTCAGAATTAATACGAATGTTTTGTGTGGGTTACAGACCTACAGAAGAAATTGCACGTTGGACGCCACTGACTGTCTTGAGTGTTTTATTCCTGCAGGGGACGCTTGACGCTCTGAACACCGAATCCTCCATTCATCCACATTTAAATCTAAGAACGCTTTATATACATTTGGAGATATTTTACACTCGATAGTTATTTTTTATAAAAACTGATAATTGCAAGGATTCATACCTGTGAATGAAAATCCACATCAGCATTATCTATAAATGCATTTTTAGAAATCATCATCCAGTAAGAATAAATGAGTTCATGCATCTTGGCAAGCGCTGAGAAAATGAGCAGGTAACACATGACTCCTCCGTCTAGTTTGCCGATACCAACTCACAGCTACGGTTAAGTTATCTTAAGTTACAAGATAAAAATGTATAAACAAGGACAGATGCATGATGGGGGGGGGGGGGGGGGGGGGGGGGTGGCTACAGAACACGTGCATACAAATGTTAATCGCTTCATTGCACACAAGGAGCTTTAAAATACGATTGCACACTAATTTGGTGTCAACATTGCCATATTCTGGACTGATTTTTAGTCGCAGAACATCTCTGATGGATCATTTAGCACATTTAAGAACAGTACATTTAGCTTAATTTTAAAGGAAAGAAACTTTTTACATAAGTTTTTAAAGTAATAATAGTGATTAAAAAAAAATGTCAATCTGAACTTTTCTTGATTTAGGATAAGTTTAAAGAATCGTGAACCAAATCATGTGATGAGTGAACCATTGTACCATTGCTGACATGTAACAGTTATCAATCTCAACTTGCCTCTGTCTGTGGGTTTTCAGATGCTCACAAAATTGGACATTGTTGATGAAGCATCCGTAATTTTAAACCACAGTTGCTTTTGTTGCCTTCGATATTGTATTGTTTCTATCCAAATGAAATTTTGTCCTTGAAAGCACAATGTTCAAACTTGGTCCTACTCTCGTGGAAGTTGATTGGTTGAATGTTGACCGTGGAAATGCTTCTAAAAATGCTCATTATTTTTCCTATATTACTTGTTAGGATTAAGGCTTAGATTAGTCTGTAATAATCAGCATCATTTGAAAACAATACATCTATGTGAGTACTGTATGACGCCATTTAGATAGATAGGTTGATATTATTGTCTGTGTGTTTAGTGCTAGTGAGAGATAGAGAAAAAGGAAAATACAATGTTGCACAAGAGTGAGGAGGGGCTTATGGATAAGGATTACTATGTAATACATAAAATCTGAGACAGCATGGATATATTATGGGTTGTTGACCGTGATTAATAATTCTCTGGATATTCTGACAACGCATTTGTCACGTGATTGGTTAGAATAATGGAAACACATCGATGTTATTTTCAGTAACATTACAGTGGCTGTTCAATACTGGCATATCCACAGCGACACAGCTTAGAGAGGGATAAAAGACGATGCCAGGAATGAAATATTAATCTGATAACGATTCCTAAACTGCATGTCCTTTTAAAGACAACCAACCTGAAACACATACAGACAGAAACCAGCGTTGACACACCAACCACTGGTGGTGGTCGGTTTTAAGCTCAAAAACAATCCTCTAAAGTGATGGACAGAGTCAAATCAGATTTGGGTGCGTTTAGACAGACACATGAAAAGGCATTATGTGTATAGATGTATATTGTGTGTCTGGATGGATGGACGGACAGACATACAGAAAGAGAGAGAGCAAGAGAGAGAGATAGATGGGTGGACAGATAGATAAACAGATAGACAGACAGATGGAAAGAGACAGACAGACAGACAGAGAGAGAGAGAGAGAGAGAGAGAGAGAGATGGACAGAAAGAGAGCGAGACAGACAGATAGATAGACAGACAGATATTTAGATAGATAGACAGAGAGATGGACAGACAGACAGAAAGGTAAACAGACAGACAGACAGAAAGAGAGGCAGGCAGGAGAAAGAGACAGACAGATAGATAGACAGACACAGATATTCAGATAGACAGACGGAAAGAGACAGACAGACAGAAAGAGAGAGAGAGATGGACAGAAAGAGAGCAAGACAGACAGATAGATAGACAGACAGACATTCAGATAGACAGACATACAGAAACATAAATACAGACAGACAGAAAGAAACTGAAAGGAGAGAGACAGACAGAAGGAGAGAGACAGACAGATAGATAAATAGACAGAAAGTGACAGATAAGACAGAAATAGAGAGATGACTGACTGACAGACAGACAGATTGAAAAATAGATAGATAGACAGAAACTGACAGGAGAGAGACAGACAGAAGGAGAGAGACAGATAGATAAATAGACAGAAAGTGACAGATAGACAGAAAGAGAGAGATGACTGACTGACAGACAGACATACAGACAGATAGAAAAATAGATAGACAGACAGAAACTGACAGGAGAGAGAGAGACAGACAGAAGGAGAGAGACAGACAGGAGAGCAAGAGACAGATAGATAGATAGACAGACAGACAGACAGACAGACAGACAGATAGACAGATAGATAGATAGATAGATAGATAGATAGATAGATAGACAGATAGATAGATAGATAGATAGATAGACAGACAGGAGAGAGACAGACAGATAGACAGAAGAACAGAAGAGACTGACAGAAAGACAGACAAAGATAGATAAACAGACAGACAGACAGAACGCATTTCAGTCTGAGAGCAGAAGTTTACTTGTACTGACACCAGAACATTCCTCTTAACATGAGCAAAACGATCAATCCTCAGAGATGTGACATGCACAAACAGTGACAATGAGCTCTTCACTGCAATGTTCTGATCATAATTCATTCATGAGCATGAAAAGTTACACATTTGTTTAAAAATATGAAAGCATTTTCTCATGTGTGTGTGTGTGTACCTTTTGTCTGATAGGGTGCAGTCAATGGTAGGCTTCTTGGTTTTGGGGATGGAGTACAGTGGGTAACGGTCTCCATGGCGAATCATCACCTGGACCGACAGCAGCTTGTAGTCAGGCAGACTGTGACCTATAACATACACATATACATCACAACACATCTATTAGAGTCTTCAGGTGTGCATGAAGTTGAGTGTTTGTGTCTCTTACCCTCCCAGCCGTGTTCAGTGAGGTTGGGGTAATTGCAGTACTGGTGGGTGTCACGGATGGGGTCCGGGGCAGGTGGATCCGTATGGAGAACTGGATTCACACGCTTCCTGTTTTTACCTTGTGACCTTTTCGCTGCAATGGTCGTATTGGTCGGAATCAGGTGCACTGTACAGAGAGCAAGAGAGAAAATTCAAATGTCTTTGAGAGCCAGCAGCAAAAAAAACACACACACAACACACAGGTGCAAACACTTTTTCCAACTTTCCCAGGTCTGAGCTCATAGAGTTGAGGCTGCACAGTGCTGTGGGTTGTTGAAATTTGGGAATTGCCATGGTGATGTGGGCAGAGGGAGGATTCTGATAGGTCTCCATAATGAATAATGGGAATTGAGCTTTAGAAGTGTAACCAATGACACTTAGGCATTAGAAAGTAGGGCACGACTGTCCCTTAATTTGACACATAAAAACACCAGACACAAGTAACACTATTACATCTGTTTTTGCATTTTATAGACAATTACACAGTGATTAATTCAAATTAATTTAAAGTGATAGTTCACCCAAAAATGAAAATTCTCTCATCATCTACTCAACCTCAAGCCATCCTAGTTGTGTATTAGTGCTGTCAATTGAGCAGAAAAACTAAATTTGAATTTTCACCTTAAATATTTTTTTAGCTTTAAAGATTTTTAAACTGACTTTGTTTCCTTAGTCCACAAAAGGCTGGATTAAATACATAAACCATTCAGCACTGTTATATTATTGCAAAGAACATTCCTGGCTGTTACAAATAGAGCATTTCATATTCAACTAATGTGCATAAAATAAATAAATAAAAAAAGTTTTAGTCGGTCCGTATTCTCAAATGATAAGTCAAAATGAATGTTGAACGTTACATTTATATAGCGCTTTTCTAACATTATACTCAAAGCACTTTGCATAGTGAACAGGGGACTCTCCTCAACCTCCTCAAAAGTTAAATGGGGAGGGGGGAATGCTTCAACAGGCAGTCCCCATTGTGTTCCACTTGCACTGATGCCAGACTCAAGCCTCATAAAAACAGCGAAACAGCACGTTGTTTTTATTCAGTACAGTTGTATGTAGGGAAGCAATATTCACAGATAGCAGTGGTATTCGGCTGTTCAATCAGACGGAATACAACAGAATGGAACCGAACATGAGGATCTTGAGAAACACATTTCCAAGTTGAACATCTTTCCTGACAAAGTGTTTAAAAAAACTCATTGCTTAATCTGGGAAACGCTTATAAGAGAGCAAGATGCAACGGCCAAATACCTACACAAACTGTAAGGGGCTGTTCACACTGAACGCTGTTGCAAGACGAACATCTTTGTTTTTGTTGTTTTTGGCATCTCATGCAGGGGCGCTGTTTTTTTTAGATGCTGTGTCTAATTAAAAATAACTTTAAAAAGCATCTTGAGACACCTGCTTTCTGTTCAACTGTATTTGATGTGCCTTATTAGCTCAGAATGTGATCGATCTTAAGTCATCAGCAGTGCTTGGCACACATCCAAAATTCAAATGCGCATTTTTATCTTAGATTAGACGGATATTAGAATTTTTATTTGACAGCCAAGATGTGCATGACTTTCTTTTTTCTGCAGAACACAATTAAGATTTTTAGAAGAATATCTCAGCTCTGTAGTTCCTTACAATGCAAGTGAATGGTGACCAGACCTTTCACGTTACAAAAAGCATATAAAAAGGCAGCATAAACGTATCAATAAGACTCCAGTGGTTAAGTCCATGTCTTCAGAAGAAATATGATATGTGTGGTTGAGGAAAAGGTCAATATTAAAATATTTTTTTACTGTAAATCTGCCCATCTCTCACATTCTGAAAGTGAAAGTGGAGATTTATGGGGGAAAAAAAGGACTTAAATATTGATTTGTTTCTCACCCGAGATGATTGCATCGCTTCAGAATACACATATTAAACCACTTGTGTCTTATGGATTACTTTTATGATTTTTGGAGCTTCAAATTTCTGGTCACCAATCACTTGCATTGTGGGGACTTAAAGAGCGGAGATATTCAAAAAATGTTGCATGGCTGAGCCGTGAAGTTGCAAGGCTGGCACCGAATCAGCTGATCAGCGGGAGAGCGAGATAAAGGGGAGCCGGAGACACCAGTTCAAGAGAGAGAGACGCACTTGGCTACGTTGCATGAGTGTGTGTTTAAGTTTGATATTGAACTTTACATTTATTGCCCGTCCTTATAGTGGTGCCGAAACCCAGGAGGGTGTCCTCACCGCTGCCATCCACCAGAGGAGCAGTCGAGACCGTCTGCCTGGGGATGGAGGGGTTGCTGCCGGTTGCCGAAAAGAAGAAGAGTGGTTCCATCCACCAGGGGAGGAGCGAGTTGTCGTCAGCCAGAGGGCAGAGGAGTGGTTGAGGACTGGAAGACAGCATGTCCAGGAACCGGCGGGCAAGTTTCTCTCTCTCTCTCCCTCTCCATCTGTGTCTCTCGCTCACCCTTTCCCTCTCCCCACACCTCCCCTCGTCTCTCCCCCATGTTCCCAGCAGGCAAGTTGGACTAATGGCTGACAGGTCAGTCCAGTGGCGCCCGGCCTGAATCAGGTGGGGGAGCATAAGGAGGAGGAGGGCTTGGCCGGCGCTGAATCAGCTGATCAGTGGGAGAGCGAGATAAAGGGGAACCAGAGACGGCAGTCCGAGAAAGAAAGAGACGCACTTGGCCGAGCTGAATGTGTTTGTGTTTATGTTTTTTTCATGTCGAGTTTGATATTAAACTTTATGTTTACTCTTCAGCCGCTACCCGCGTTCTCCTTGCCTGTCCTTATCCTGTTACAGCCATGAGTATAAGTTATGACATTGAAACACAAAAAATGACACATTTGAACACTTGTATTACAGACTCACCTACACACTTATTCCAAAGCAATTCGCTTTTAGTAACTCAACTGATAGTGTCGGACTTTGAATTTGGAAGGCCGTGGTTCAAGACCAGTGAAGCACGCAAGCTAAAAGCTCAAAAAAGCGACGCAAAATGACGTGGTTGCTTTAGAAAATGTGCTTTTCATTTCTCATTTTGGTTTAGGCATTGGTTAAGGGTAGGGATGTCTGATTTATTTACCTCTCATTTGCTTTTTGAGACACTATTGGTTATTTTTAGGGTAAAGTTTTAGGTTACTAGGTTACTCTCACTTTCACTCTTTTTCTAAGCTGATGTATGGCCTCTTTCTCTCTGTCTGTTTGTTAGTCTCTACAGGCCTGGAGCCTCTTTATTTAAAACAAACCAGTCATGCTTGAGTGAACATAAGGGAAGGGAAGGGAAGGGGAGAGAGAGAGAGAGAGAGAGAGAGAGAGAGAGAGAGAGAGAGAGAGAGAGAGAGAGAGAGAGAGAGAGAGAGAGAGAGGTCAGCTAATTTAAGGCGCAGCCCTGTCCTACATTCTTTGGGAAAACCACAAAGCAGGTAATTAAATAGTAATGATCGCACACAGGGTAAAAGATAAGCAAAGCAAAGCAAGGGAAGGACAGACAGACAGATTAGAAGAATGAGAGTAAAGACAGGTTGACAAACAGAAAGAAGTCTATCTGAAAAATGACCATTAGTGCTGCCCAAATTCAGAACAAACACTCTTTAAACAGATATACACATTATCAACCAGCGATAAAGTCACTTGAGCCACAATTAAAAATGTATGAATGTCATTGCATTAGATTACAAACTATGAAACAAAGTGGTTTCTGCAAACAAACCCTTACTTGAACTAACCTTTTGCCAACTGGCCCAAAAGGTGAAGGTTTAGTGAAAGTATGAAGTCAGTTCCCCTCAAGTTCACACAGGTGACCCTTAATTATAGAGTTACTATCCTAACGGTTTCATCCCAATTGGTTTGATACTTTGTTATGGAACGCAGTGACATTTTTATGTTTGATTTATATGTCAAACAAATACGTTTTAAGGCCAAAGTAGATTCCAAATTTCAGGTCAAATGCATGATATTCATTCTTGGCACAAGAAAGAGAGAGAAAGGTATAATTTATCATGTCATGTAGTCATTGTTAAGTGACGCCCATTCTTGTCACCAACAAATTGTTCATCAGTAAAAAAGAACAATATCTGAGCTTCCTTTTGTGACTGCTGTTTTGTTTAATTTGGTTTAATTTGCTTCTTGTATGTTGGTCAAGTATATCCTGTTGCTCAAACTGAACTGTGATTGGCTGTGTGATTCAGTGGGCTGGCTTTAGATGAGCCCTGGCCCATCACAGCTATTCTTCAAAAAAGTAAGAACATGTTTGGTTTCATTTGAGATGCCCTTGCAAATGCTTATCATCTGTGCATTTAAATGTGCATTCAGTAATTTGGGGCTAATTGAATTCATTTTTAACACATTAACGAATGAATCGTGTTTTTTTTGAAGAGTGATTTGAATGTCGTATACTCACATGAGATGAAGACTGTACTCATGATAGTTTTATATAAAAAGTGTTTTTATTATACATGGTGCGGGTCACCCCCTTCAATGTGTTTCGCCATGTTGAAATCACATGATTCGAAAGAAGAGCATCTTCACACTCATTGGCTGCCGCCTATGTGGATACGCTTGGCTATGCTTCTTTAGAACACATTTTAGTTGTTTAGTGATGCGAAGAGTGAAAAGAATGCAGCTGAGACAACGGGATATCCAGTAGCTGTGCTGCCACAGAAGCGAAAAAGGAATGAAGCAAGAAGATAGAAAGACCGGCAAAGGCAAAAAACTAGAGTAAACATCGGTATGGCATACACAAGGTGGAAAGATTTGATGATGGAGAAAAACATGAGTAGTGATGCCAATATTGCTTCTTGTTGGACAGGTTAGGAATCATGAATTGTTCAGACCACTGTCTTTTTTGTGCGCTACTTCAGTATCTGTCCGGACCTCTAGACAATCATTTACACATGATTATTTACACTGAAAAACTTACATTTCCATTTAAATAAAAACGGACCCAAGACAATTAAAAAATGCAATAATGTGGGGCCCCCTGGATAGTACCCGTGGAATTTACAGAAGGCTTTCCTTCGGACATTTTAAAATTACGTGTGAGGTCAACATTGGACAGTTTTCAGCTGTATTTACAAATGCAACGTGTAATTTTGTTTTCTTTATCACAGCTTTAGTAAGAGGGGGGCAATCTACATCCACCTCTATGAAATGGTATACGTCTTCATTCGTTTATTGCAAAGTAGCTTGGCACAGCAATTGTTTTGGATTTTGAGTAAACCATGACATCGGTTGCTTGAAAACATAAAAAGTTTGCCAAATACAGTATTCACGGACATGCAAAATTTGATCCATCAAAAACAATTCCAATTTCACGGCAAGCAGTTCTCTATAAAGTTAATTACTGTCTTTAGAAATAACATGAAATGTAGACAATCTCCAAAGATTGTATATATGAGAGACAATAATAAGCCTGTTCGCTTGATTTCTGATGTTTGTTTTTAGGCAAAGCAATTACATTATAGTAGTAATAAATAACTTTAGAAATTACCTAAAAACTCTGACATGTTCCAGATGCAAATGATATTCCAGAGCTGTCGGGGGTAGCAGAGACGATCCTGCTGATCCACGTCGATAGATGACAGTACAACAGACTAACATCACTGTCATATTGGTACTTAAAGTGCACGAAGAAGAGCAATGCTAACGCTAGCTAGAGAACTACCGAATGCACGTTTAACTAACTAAATCACCATGATTGTGTTGTAGCTGCCACTATGAAATTGAATATTGTGTAATCTGCTGAGCTCCATAGAGCTAGTTTCTCAAATTCAGATCCTGCTGCAGATCTCAATGAAAGAGGATTTTCAGTCAAGGACATGGGTCTGGATTGGGGTCTAATCTGTCTCGGAAGCCACTCAAATGAACCAATTCTTTAAAAAATAAATAAATAAAAACTATTGCTAATCATATGTCATAGTTATATAACTTTAGGATTTTGAAGATTTTTTTGACTGATTTGATTCATGTAAAAAACATATTTAGATGAGATTTTTTTTCATTTGCTGCTTTCAGAGCTCTGCATTTGGACGGTCTAATCTGACCGATGGTGGTGTTAACGGCCTCCAACACCCTTCTGCTGAGTACACAACCCAGCGTAAATGCTTGCATTTGTACTTTTCATATTTTTATTGTGAAATATTTCAGAGCAGTGCATCAATCCAAAAGACCAATCAGTCAGAATGGCATTTCATGTGTTAGCTCTGAAGCTAATTCTTTTATACATTGCTACAAACCATTTTTTCAGATTTTACTACTTTAGATTAGAGGTTTGCAGATTATTTTGAGGATTGCACCCTCACCATAACCATTAAACCATCAAACTTAATCATTTTAAAAGGACACCTCACCACCAAAATGTAGAAAAGAACAAAAAATTATGAATTGCTAAAGAAGTGGAAAAAACTGCATACTTTTATGGCAATTCTATTCTATTAACTTTATATATGGGTATTCACCATTTGAGAAATACTGGTGTGTACCAAAGTAACAAACGCCACCAACACCTGGCTATTTTATTCATTTTGGTCCAAATCTATTAAAAACGGTGTTATACTGAGACAAGGCACGGTCTATATATAGCAGGTCTCCAAAGGAAATGCCTTTGTTAAAAGTGCTGAATGCTGTCTAATTGAGACATAAGTCCTAATGGAACTACAAAACACAGACACTAATGTAAATACAATCCAACAGAGTTTGTATTCCCAGTTCCCACCTGACACAATAAACATATACCCCACCCCACACACAGCAAACCCTGGAGAAACCCCTAAATATTTAAGAATAGCCATAACTTCATACAGAGGATAAAAGCAGGATGCATTCGGGACACGACAACTGAAATCAGACATTGTGGCACAAACACACACACACACACACACACGCACACACACACTTACAATACTGCAGACTTAAACTCAGCACGGCCAGCAGCACCCCCACCACCAGCACCAGGATGAAACGGTTCTGTGCCAGCATTGTCCTCTAATTGGTACAGACACTTGTCCATCAGCCATACATGCACCGCCCCTTACGGTCACCTAGGCAGTCAAGAGCAACAGAGGAATGCATGTAATATTACAACATAATATTGCACACATTAAACGTAAAGTATTTAATTTTTGCTCCACCAATGGCACCACAGAGAATTGCAAAAATAGTGACTTTCCCATAGCCTGATCTTAGGAAATTTCATGACAATGGCAACATTTTTACACACCAAACAATGTGCTTCATTACACAATTGGCAGCAGCTTCCCAGTGAAATGTCCAGCGGGGGGCGCAAAAAGTGAGTGAAATGTTGTTAGGGTTAAGGTGAAAATTAGATGGATGTAAAACTTTAGCCTAAACCTAACCAATAGCGTCCTAAAAGATAAATGAGAGGTGAACTAAACCAACATCTAAACATAACCGATTGTGTTTTAATAGCAAATTCGACATGAAAAGCACATTTTGGTCTGTAATAAAAGCGTTAAAATTTAAATTTTTCAAATGATGCATTACAGTGAAAGTGTTTCGATATTATCAAATAGCAGTGTGTTAGTAAGTGCGAAAATTATGCATTTATAAGTCATAAACAGCCATAGCCCTGTGTTTTGTGTGGAAGTGAATAAAATGCACAGTTGTTGTAGCACCTCTTGTGCTCATTTCACCAGGAATCTGTAGCAAAGGGCAGAAAGTGGCATGTAAAACTCAGTTTGCAAAAATTTAGTTATAAACTCTCACTTTCAACTGCTTTTATTTTCAGCAAATTTAATGTGTGTAAATATTTGTTTGAACATAAAAAGATTCAACAAGGAAGACACAAACTGAAAAAGTTTCACAGACATGTGACTAACAGAAATGAAGGTGTCCAGTGGAATCTGGTTCCAAGACATTAGGAGTAGATCAGCAGTAGATCATTCAGGTGCAATGGAGCTGCTGTGGATCGGACATGTTGGTCCAGCACATCCCACAAATCATTCCCGAACAATGTGTGCAGTGTGAGAGGGCGCATAATCCTGTTGAATGAGGCCCTGCCATCAGGGAATACCATTGCCATGAAGGGGTGCACCTGGTCTGCAACGATGTTTTGGTAGGTGGCACGTGTCAAATTGATGTCCACATGAATGGCCGGACTGAGGGTTTCCCAGCTGAACATTGCCCAGAGCATCATACTCCCTCCACAGCCTTGTCATCTTCCAACAGTGCATCCTGGTGCCATCACTTCCGAAAGTAAATGGTGTACACGGCCATCGACATGATGGACTCACTGGATCAGGTGCCCTTTTCCCACTGCTCTAAGGTCCAGTTCTGACACTCGCGTGCCCACTGTAGACGCTTTCATCTGTGGACAGGGGTCAACATGGGCACTCTGACCGGTCTGCGGCTACACAGCCACATACACTGCATGGTGCGATGCAATGTTTGATTTTTGAGACATTCCTCCCATAATCATCATTAAACTTTTCTTTGACTTGTGCCACAGTAGACCTTCTGTCGGTTCGGACCATACGGGTTAGCCTTCGTTGCCCTCGCACATCAATGAACCTTGAGCAACCAAAACCCTGTTGCCGGTTTGAGGTTTGTCCGCCCTCAGACCACAGTTGGTAGGTACTCACCACTTCTGACTGGGAGCACCCCACAAGTAGAGATGTAACGATCCATCAATCTGGATCGACGCATCGATCCAATGACCAACGATCAATGTTGTTGATAAAACACGTAAATATCGATATAGACATTTGTAAAGATGTACCTTTATTTTAATACTCTCATTTCAGCCACATCCGTATGCATGTCCGTCAGGCGATAAAGCAACCTTATTACATTAATTTGACCTTGAGCGATAAATATGCTTTTCATGAAACGGATGTGCATGGGGTCTTAGAAGCTAAATTTTGCTCTGCTATCTGTGCGGCCTGCACACACATCAACCGGGCGCTCCTTAAAATGTGAGCTCTCTTGACAAATGCAGAGCGGCTCACATGCTTGATTAATTCGGGCTTCCATCGATATAGTTGCGCATGTGACCTCTTTGAATTTTTGTTGTATCCAAGAAAACCACAGATAGCTGGAAAAAAGTAATGGGTATGTAAGTTTTTTGAATTGGACTAAACTAAAAAATTAGCTGTCATCAAATGAGTGATGATCATTTACTGTGACTACATTTTATATTATTTATCTGTATAATTTTTTTTCAACATCTGAAGTACCTTATTTTGTTGTGGATGTCCCATGTGGATACAGAAAGCTGAATAAAATAATCATATTTTGGTTGCATTTGAGGGAATAAAATATGTAATTGATTGTGTTAAATAGGCACACAAATAGGCATAATATCGGAATATTGATCGTCCTTGAATCTAATCGTATGCGACAGACTTTTAAGTATAGGATTGCAGGCCAAGATAATCGATTCAAGATCGTTATTCACTTCACCTATGAGTGGCCATAATGTTTTGGCTCATCGGTGAGGGCACATGAAGAAAAATGAGAGTGCAACGTCTCCAACTTCATATATTGGTGAATTGCATTTAATTTGGACTTAATTTAATTTTTGGCCCTGTCACAGTAAGGAAAGACTAAAAAAAACATTTTATCACATGTAAAATATTGATTTAAAAACTATCGGTTACGGGCTTTCTTCCAACACATTAATTATCGGTTTAGGTACAATCTAAAATGTTCTTCCAAAACATTAATTATCGGTTTAGGTACAATCTAATATTTTCTTCCAACACATTAATTATCGGTTAGGTACAAACACATTAATTATCGGTTTAGGTACAAACACATTAATTATTGGTTAGGTACAATCTAAAATGTTCTTCCAAAACATTAATTATCGGTTTAGGTACAATCTAAAATGTTCTTCCAAAACATTAATTATCGGTTTAGGTACAATCTAATATTTTCTTCCAACACATTCATTATCGTTAGGTACAATCTAATATTTTCTTCCAACACATTAATTATCGGTTAGGTACAATCTAAAATTTTCTTCCAACACATTAATTATCGGTTAGGTACAATCTAAAATGTTCTTTCAAAACATTAATTATCGGTTTAGGTACAAACACATTAATTATCAGTTTAGGTACAATCTAAAATTTTCTTCCAAAACATTAATTATCGGTTTAGGTACAAACACATTAATTATCGGTTTAGGTACAAACACATTAATTATTGATTAGGTACAATCTAAAATGTTCTTCCAAAACATTAATTATCGGTTTAGGTACAATCTAAAATGTTCTTCCAAAACATTAATTATCGGTTTAGGTACAATCTAATATTTTCTTCCAACACATTCATTATCGTTAGGTACAATCTAAAATGTTCTTCCAACACATTAATTATCGGCTAGGTATAATCTAAAATTTTCTTCCAACACATTAATTATCGGTTTAGGTACAAACACATTAATTATTGGTTAGGTACAATCTAAAATGTTCTTCCAAAACATTAATTATCGGTTTAGGTACAATCTAATATTTTCTTCCAACACATTAATTATCGGTTTAGGTACAAACACATTAATTATTGGTTAGGTACAATCTAAAATGTTCTTCCAAAACATTAATTATTGGTTTAGGTACAATCTAATATTTTCTTCAAACATATTAATTATCGGTTAGGTACAATCAATTATTTTCTCCCAACACATTAATTATCGGTTTAGGTACAATCTAATATCGGTCGATCTCCCTGAAAAACAGGTAGCCCCACCCCAAATTCATGCGATTGGTTGAGCAATGTCTTGACAGAGTCACAGATACACAGCTTTTACCCTTTTCAGGGAAATCAAAACCCAAATTAATTACTTATAGATGTCTCTGCATATTAAGCTGGGATAGAATAGAAGTACATACTACAACAAAGAAAAAATACATATTTCACTCAGTAGCTACAACATGGCTGAATAACTGACAAACACAATGTTTTCCTCATGTCTCATATGTTACAGGGCCAAAACTAGGTAAACACACACAGATGCACAGGGTAATAAAATCCCCCACAGTTCTGGTTTCCTCTATAAATGTATTGCAGTAAAACCATACCTCTGGGCACAGCCAAAGTATCTGTCTGGAGATCAAATTTACACAAAGAAACACAAACTGACACTGACACACACACACACACACACACACACACACACACAATATATACTCCAATGACACAACAGAAGACACTGTTATTAACTCTAAATACAGATAACAGTGTGCCTTTGAATTCATTCTTACACTGAGATTTTTGACCATATTTAGAGCGCGCGCACACACACACACACACACACACACACACACAGACACAAACACAGCTGATGAACTGAGCAGATGTTTAAAGCAGGCATTAAAACACAATCTTGACTTCACCCATCGTTTCTACTGCAAACTAAACTCTTAACACAGGAAGAGTAAAAACAGACATGCATTGACACATTTGCAAACCGTAAAGATCAGTTCTCATTCCACAATTTCCACTAAAATTTGGGCTTATCTCTATTTTTATTTTCTAAATTTAAACCACAGACTGTAGCTCTAATATCAAATGCTGACAGCAGTATCCTGCAGTGATGCATGCAATTATCCATCTAAAATCACTATTTTTCTAATTTTGTAATAATTATTTTACATGCAATTTTACAACCTGCTATTAATTGAGAGACTACATAAAAGATTTGTACAGTACAATTAATTTTCCACACTATAGGGCCTTTCAAATGAAATTATGAAGGCATAGGGTTAAAACTTGTGTAAAAGAAATACTCTAAAGTACACACTTTCCCTTCAAACGTTCATATTCATATAACATAAAATATTTGTTTTAAAATTGTTTTTATATATTTTTGTCAACTACCCAAGTAGCTATGTCACATGGAGTCAGCAAAATGTCTGATTTTAGATAAAAGCGTCATTATGATCGATCATTTATGTTTTAAATCATGCAATTTACAAAATAGATGTCTTAAGTCAAGCGATAGACTACATTTAAACTACGAAAAAAACTGAAACCGTTTTCATGCGCAGCAAATAACCTCCTCTTCCTCCCTCTTTGAGAGTGAAGATAATCAGTTTATGATCTTTAAAGAGCAAGGGAAATGTTGCATGTTGAAAATGCGCAATAATGCATACGGCAAATAGGAACGATGCATGTGGAATAAAACTGAAATTATTATTTCATTATTATTATTAGTGCGTTCAGTGAGATCTGAGCGCAACAATGTAGCAGATCTCTCGATCAAAGTAAAGACACGTCACGAGACGAGAAGTGGGAACCCCGCGAGATACCGCCTTACCTGACCGCAGTGCTTTTCCGTTCAGGGTTGTCCGTCCTGTCCAGATCCCTGCCGTGGGTAGTGCTAATACATCTGGCCGAAAGAATGCAGAACTATCAGATACAGTCCCGCTCTAAGCCTCTCTGCCCTCCTCCACTCCACTGCGTGTGTGTGTGTGTGTGTGTGTGTGTGTGTGTGTAAAACATGCCTTTTTGAGTTTGAATGCGCCCTCTGTTGGTCACAGTGTAAAGTTACAAGGAGTTCCAGCAACAGCGTTACCCTTACATAAAGTTACTGTGGTGGTACCATAGTACATTGAATGTGTCAGATTGTAATACTACTATGGTACTTTGATATTTAGCATGGTACTGACTAATTACTGTATTCATATACAATGGTATTATCCTAGATGTGCCAAAACATTAGGACTACCTGCCTAATATGCTGTTGGTCCTCCTTGTGCTGAAAAACTGCACTGACCCGCTAAGGTACGGACTCTACAAGACCCCTGAAATTGTCCTGTGGTATCTGGCAACAAAAGCATTAGCAGCAGGTCCTTCAAGTCCTGTAAACTGCGAGGTGGAGCCGCCGTGGATCGGACATGTTGGTCTAGCGCATCCCAAAGATGCACAATCGAAATGAAATCTGGGAGATTTGGAGGCCGGGCAACACCTTGAACTCTTCATCATGTTCCTCCATTCCCGGACAATGTGTGCAAGGTGTATTATTCTGCTGAAAGAGGCCACTGCCATCAGGGAATACCAATGCCATGAAGGGGTGCACCTGGTCTGCAACAATGTTTAGGTAGGTGCATGCACATGAATTGCTGGACCCAGAGTTTCCCAGCTGAACACTGCACAGAGTATCACACTCCCTCCACCAGCTTGTTGTCTTCCCACACTGCATCCTGCTGCCATTACTTTGTGATGTAACATGTGATGTAAAAGAAAATGGGACTCATTGGACCAGGCGACCTTCTTCCACTGCTCCAAGGTCTAGTTCCGATGCTCGCATGCCCATTGTAGGAGCTGTTGATGGTGGGTAGGGGTCATCATGGGCATGCTGACCGGTCTGTGGCTACACAGCCTCATTGTTCACTTACCATCTAAAATACCCAGATATTCACATGTGGCCTTGTTAGGAGATGATCAACGTTATTCGCTTCGCCTGTGAGTGGTCATAATATATTGGCTCATCAGTGTATGTTCAAAAAGCATCTATCTATCCATCTACTTACACAATATACATCTAAATCCAGTGCTAAAGAACTGAAATATTTCATGACAGGAAATCAAGTTACTCTAAGTTCTTAAAACCCAAAAGGGTTAATCATTTTAAGCTGGAGGAAAAATCAATGAGAACCCACATTATGTGCCATCTCATGATATCATTTCCTGTTCTGAAACCTTTCACTGAGGTAAACATTTTATGTCTTTAATTTCCTTCTGATTTTATTGCTGTTCTGAATAATTGTCTGCTACATTTTATTTTAGTTTGAAAGTTTTTAAAGCTGCACCTGACCCCAACACAGATATTATTAGCTACAGACAGTGCAGTGTATCCCTGACATATAAGATCAGGTAGATCATTGATAGTCTTCAGATCAAAGTACACAAGGCTAGGACACACATGCAAAATGAATGAACAGAAGATTGCATCATGAAGCTGCTTAAATACAGATCCACTTGTTAAAATACACATACACAGATGACAAACATTTGAAAGTGCTGCTGTCCTTTAAAAACGCTTTATCCCAGACTAATGATTGTCCTTTGTTTTGGAAGAAGTGCAATGTCAATAAAAGAGTGTGTTTTGTGGCCAGAGCTATTGTTTGGTTCCAAGTAGAGCTTTTAAACTTCTGTTTTGAATTTGACATAATTTTCCTCCTCTCGTTCGCAGATGCCAAAAAAAACAAAGTAAAAAAATTTTTTTTTGAAAAATCCCAAAGTCTAACAGGAAAAAAAATTGCAGAACACCACTAACAAAAAAGTACCAAGTTTTTTTATTACCATAATTCTTTGGACATGATGCCATGGTAATACTATTGTACCATGGTAGTGCTCTGGTACACTTTAAATTAACTTGTAATCATTCAGCTATAGCCTACATATAAAATGGCCTCCATGGTACCACCACAGTACATTTTAGGAAGTGTTGAAGCATTTCCTGTCATAAGACATCTATAAATAGGTCTCTAAATTTATTGCTAAAAACAGAACCAATCCCTCAATATGGTGCAAACACACAAAAGCATTAACAAGTATTCATTTATGAGATTCTACTTACATAATATTATTTTATAAATATGTGTAACCCAAGTAATGTGCTTAAAAGTAATTACATTTATTGAAATTTGTAACTGTAATCAGATTACAAGGTTTTAAAATGTGTTGCACTAGTCAGTAGTAACTAATTACTTTGTAATCAGATTACGCCCAACACTGTTTTTCAATAGGCCAATTAAGTACTTATTTATCACAAACAAAATGGTATTAAAAATGAAAAGGTAAAACAATGTTATTTGGAGTTGGTACCACCATGGTAATGTCCCATGGTAATATCATGTTATTGGACATGGTACCATGATAACACCTTGTTTTGATTTTGGTTTTACCATGGTATTTGTCCAAAAAAACGTGGTTTCACCATGGTACCATGTCCATAAACATTGTTCTTTGACATTCAAAGTTCGTGGTTCATATTTTATGGGGCTTTTCCACTGCACGGTACAACTCGACTCGACTCTGCTCGCATTTTGAGGGTTTTTCCACTGTGGATAGTACCTGGTACCAGGTACTTTTTTAGTACCACCTCGGTCGAGGTTCCAAGCAAGCCGAGGCGATAATAAATGTGACGTCAAAACCCTGCAGATCACTGATTGTTCAGGGAGAATCATCACTACCAGCATCACTGAATTTGCAACACGGAAGATCAACCCGCTAGTTTTAAAGTTAGCTACAGCAATAGCAGTATCATTTGTTCACGCAACATTTGAATTGTAAAAAGAAATGTCTGTGCGCAAAACCACGCCGTGGTCAGTAAACAAGGTGCAGACTTTCGGCTTCCACCGGACCGATCAACCGTGTAGGGAAAAGTAAAAAAAAATAAAAAATTTAAAAGTGACTACAGAACCAACAAAGAAAATGCAATAACTGCTTTATGCAGTGCAATGAGCTAGTAGCTAACAGCTAGCGGTCATGTTATTGTGTATTGTTTTTTGTCACGTTTAAGATTATGTCACAGCAGGAGAGGTGGCGCAACTATGACGATCAGCCTATAATCCCACCCCCGTTGAGGCGGCACTAAACAGCAGTGGAATAGCTAGCTCCGAAAAGTAAAGCGAGTAGAGTCGAGTCGAGTCAAACCGTAACGTGCTGTGGAAAAGTGCCATTAGAGTACCATGGTATAGGAGTATGGATTAATTAGACTTTCTTTCTTCTGCTGAACAAAAACAAAGGTTTTTAGAAGAATATCTCAGTTCTGTATGTTCTTTCAATGCAAGTGAATGGTGGCCAGACATGTAAAGCTCCACAAATCACATAAAGGTAGCATAAAAGAAATCTAGTGGTTCAATATACTGTACATCTTCTGAAACAATGCAATCACTTTGTGTGAGAAACCGGTCAATATTTCATCATTTTGTTTTACTATAAATCTCCAATTTCACTTTCAGAATGTGAAAATTAAAATGGAAGTGTAGATTTATAGTTAAACAAAGGATTGAAATAATGATCGGTTTCTCACCCAGATCTATAATATCGCTTCTGATTACATGGATTTAACCACAGGAGTCAAATGGATTACTTTTATGCTGCCTTTGTGATTTTTGGAGCTTGAAAGGTCTGGTCACCATTTACTTGCATTGCATGGACATACAGAGCTGAAATATCCTAAAATCTTAATTTGTGTTTAGAAGAAACAAAGACGTACACATCTGGGATGGCATGAGGGTGAGTAAATGATGAGAGATTTTACATTTTTGGGTGAACTATCCCTTTAAGGTATATGCTACATCAACACATTTATATTTAGATGTCAGAATTAGATTTAAGATATCCATTTATATTTTATAACTGTTTTATGTATATTTGACAAATACCCTGTAAAACTATTACATTTTTTTGGTTCCGCTTTATATGATCTACAAAAATGCAATGTGGCTAACAGACTATTTTTCAAAGCACTAGACATTTTCAAACACTTTACGGTTTTGAAATTTATGTTTACAGTATGGACACGCGGTCAACCTTGTTCAGAGCGCCGATCACGTGAAAGGGGCGTGATGGAGGCGGGCTCTATTGACGTACACTGATATCGACCAATCAACGTTTCTGTTTTGCGCCCTCCGATTCGTCCAGCAATAGAGTGAACTGTGACCGCGTTCACGTCGCAGATGTGAATGTGAGCGTACATGAAGGTTATCTGCAGACGGGGCAAACGTGCACATTTTTTTTTTTTTTTTTTTTTAAATCTCCGCTCGATAAGCTTTCAGTTGAATATTGACCCACATGTGTTGGCAGTTTTTGACCACAAAAAAAACTCACTTTTAACCCAACTGTCGAGGAAGCGGTTACAGAGGACCGAGCTTCGGGGGTTTGTCGGAAGTGAAGCCGCGCTGAGACGCACTAAGTGTCGGATAGACTGGCTGACTGCGCCCGCTGATCTCACACCTGCCCGCATGAGCTCCAGACGGACACTGCTGCACAGCCTGTTGGATCCCAGAGAGCATGAGTCGAGATGAGCCAGAGAGACACACTGGTGCATCTGTTTGCTGGAGGGTAAGTCACCATTACTCATTTAGATTATATCACATATGCACACACAAACATATAGACTGTTTATGCACTCTGTGTGTTTATAAAATGTGTGTGTCTGTCTGTCATGATGTGACTTTCAACACAACCTTCAATTTAAAGTCTGTTATACAAGACCAGACACATGCAGCTTGATTTTGAGACAGAAAAGAAACAGACGCACACATACTTAAATTGAAATGATGCAGAGTGGTATTTAATTTAGGGTATCTTAAAATAATTTAGCATCAACATCCTAATATTTATATCACAGTCTGTTGGCATATGTACAGATTTCCAGAAAAAAACAAAAAAAAACAAAAAGGACACATTACAATAACAACAAATATTTATTCTAAAGTTAAATCAGAGCATATCCAGTGTTAAAAAAAGAATTGTAGTTAACTTTTAACCGCACAGGTCTGCTTTTGGATCTCGGTTGTGGTTTTTGGTAACTGATCTTTCACTGGTGGTATGGGATCTTTCCCGCCTGGCACTGGTACACTGTGCCCATTGTGCCTCCTACAGGGATTGTAACCTGTGCTCTAAATATCTGCCCTCAATCAGACTGGCACAGTGTTTAAAACAGGAACAAGGGCTGCCACTATCATTCATTCTGAATATTTGCTAAACTAAACTTCCAGCCTAAATGTTACAATCATCAAATTGCCTTTTTAATCAAAAACTTAATTGCATAATTATAGAATTTGTTCCATCTACCCACTGTTGTTAGTAAAAGTTTGGTTAGTAAGCCTTACAAAAGAATGCCATAGTATTGATTTAAAAATAAATCATGTTAATTAGTGGTCGACCGATTTGGCTGATAATCGATTAATCGGCCGATAGTCTTTTAAAATCAATTTATAGAATGATGATTACTTACTATGAAGAGCACAGACAATGAGTGTTTACATGCACAACCTTACACCGATTATGCTTAATAAGCCGACAACACGTGTGGTCATGTAAATACAATAAACCCCTTTTCTTTATCAGCTTTAATGCCATAAACGGCTAATGAATAACCCAATGGACACGGGTAGATTTTTGCCCATTACGCCGATTTTGCGTGCCATGTAAACACCGTACCCAGTGTTCTTACCGGCTTATCCAGTGTGCGTACGTTTTGAGTGCATGCCTCTACACAATTTGATGGCAAATGTAGAAAATAACACGATTATTTCAAATGTCATGTAAACGTTGATGTCTTGTCAGATGTTTTAAATAAGCTGATTTTAGAGAGTAATCAGCGTAGTGGTGTGCATGTAAATTGTCTCATTAAGTCTACAAGAGTCCAAAATGAATAAAATCCCAAAAGCAGTGTATTGTGAACCCAAAATCTCAATTATAACTTAATATATATATATATATATAAAATCAACTATCATCACCGATTAATCGGTAAAACCAATATATCGGTATCCCTCTAATGGCAATACCATTCTTTGAAGTACCATTTAAATACCATGATAAATGTACTCTGTACATTTCCATAAGGAATAGTTTATACATATTTACCTAAATTGCACCTATTTTCATTTTATTTTAATAACTTTGTGCCTTAGACACACTTAAGAGCATTTATATGATTATAGTTGTATATTTTATTCTCATTTTATTCATACTTTAGAGTAATATTGTATTCTGTAATATTATTTGTTTGTTTTTCCATTTCTGTCACATGTATCACACCTCATGCAGATATCGGGTTGTTCTCTGCACATGAGGGGTGGATTGGGTTGCTGAGTTTGGCCCAAATCCGCAGGGATGAGTACAAATGTTTGATACACTTTGTCAAGGAAGTAAATTGCAACTTGGCCATCACGAGTGAGTCGAAATTTAATCAGCCTCTGTTTTGGTGCTCAACAAAAGTCGCGTGGTGTTCAGATAAGCGGTCATGGTACGACTGACACACTTTGTAAGACCAAACTTTTGATTTGAAACCTAAACATTCAAGCAGAATTCCATTTAAAGGGATAGTTCTCCTTTAAATGGAACAGCGGAACACCGGCATCATGCTGACAGATGAGGTAGCATAATTAAAATGAAACCATTATGATTGTTTTACTACAAACTTTGAGACAGTATATTATATTTGACTCTCCAGTGCTGGAAAAGGGCTAAAACAAAGTGTGGATACAGGTCTGACAATGCGAGACTAGTTTGAAATAATCGCTTTTTTCTTTGCATGATACATTAACTGCATTTATACGATAGCATATGTCAGTGTTAGATAGCTAGCAAGCTTTATCAATAGCTGTTAGCTAAATATGGTGGATGATGACAGTAGCTGTTTATAAAATAGACTGTACATTATACATATTTTGACACAATTCAGTATTGATGTGATTCCATCACAACTGTCATTTTGATAAATCCATGCGCTATTTTTTAATAATAATACAATTTATATATTTTCTGTATAATCAAGTTACATTACACTAATGAATGGGTCTTTTTGCATTATCTTGAACATTGTCTAGCATATTCGTCACATCCTTTGGATTTTCCCGGCAAAAGCGACCCTCTCCCTTCGCATGAAAATCAGCATACAGGCTTTAATAGGCAACCTAGGATGTCCGGGAAAGTTGCGTTACAAGCCGTTGACACTCTGGCAAAAATAAGGCGAATATTACATGAAAATTGTTACATATCGCACAATTTTAAAGAATTTTCATTATGGGGTGAAAATTATTTTAAATATGTCACTTTTTCCAGAGAAGCTTGCTTAGTGTATCTTATTCATTGGAGTAAAAGTAAATATGTGAAAGCTATGCTAGTTTCAGCTGGTCTAGAAAATTGACTGCAGAAGATGTTTTTTGTTCCATTACTGCAAGACAGAAAGATAAAGAGAAAAATGGAAAGGAAGAGGCCCTGGAGTTTAAATTAAACTAATCAGTTGACTTTCAGTGTTCAATCATTTATGTTGTGCTCTCTCACAAAGATGTGGAGGAACAGTTGGTGCGATCTTGACTTGTCCATTAGAGGTGGTGAAGACGAGGCTTCAGTCTTCTTCAGTATCGTTCTGCATCTCTGAGGTGCATCTGAGCACAGTGAATGGAGCCAGTGTGGCACGCATGGCCATCCCGGGGCCCCTTGACTGCCTCAGGTGCGTACATTTATAAAAGTTAAATCCTTTACAGCACCTTATGCATCCTTTGAGTACATGGGAAAAAAAATTTCTGTGACTTCTGAAAGTACAGTGCTGTGAAAAAGTATTTGCCCCCATCCTGATTTCTTCTGTTTTTTTGTATAGCTCATACTAAATTGTTTCAAAAATTCTATTCTATATAATGGGGTTCTGCTGGACTAGACACATGCAGGCCTGATTACTACCAGTCCTGTTCAATCAAATCAACACCTAAATAGAACTTTTTCAGTAACATGAAGTTGTCTAAAAGGTCTCAACCAGTAGCACAATATGCCAAGGTCGAAAGAAATACAAGAAATGATGAGGAAAAAGGTGATTGAAATGCATCAGTCTGGGAAGGGTTACAAAGCTATTTCAAAGGCTCTGGGACTCCAAAGAGCCACAGAGAGCGTCATTATCTCCAAATGGAGAAAACTTGGCACAGTAGCGAACCTTCTCAGAAGTGGTCGACCTCCCAAAATTCCTCCTAGAGCACAGCGACGACTCATCTAGGAACTTACAAAAAAGCCAAAGACAACATCCAAGGAACTGTTGGCCTCTTTTGCATCTATAAAGGTCACTGTTCATGACTCCACTATCAGAAAGACACTGGCCAAAAATGCCATCCATGGAAGAGTGGCGAGGCGAAAACCACTGCTAACCCAGAAGAACATGAAGCCTCATCTGAATTTAGCCAAAACACACCTTGATGATCCTTAACTTTTGGGAGAATGTTCTGTGGAGTGATGAGTCGAAATTGGAACTGTTTGGAAGACGGGGGTCCCATTACATCTTGCATAAATCAAACACAGAATTCCTCAAAAAGAACTTCATACCTACAGTCAAGCATGATGGTGGTAGTGTGATTTGTGTGGATGCTTTGCCGCTGCAGGTCCAGGGTGACTTGCAATAAGTGAGGGAAGCAGAAAATCCTAAAGGAGAACGTCCAGTCATCAATCTGTGAGTTGAAGCTCAAGTACAACTGGATTATGCAGCATGACAATGATCCAAAGCATAGGAGTATGTTTAGCTCTGAATGGCACAAAAGAAGCTAAATTAAAGTTTTGGAGTGGCCTAGTCAAAGTCCTGACTTGAACCTGATTAAGATGCTCAAACACCCTCCTATGTGGCTGAACTTAAGCAGTTCTGCTTAAGAATGCAGAAGAGTTTTTGTTCATTAAAAAAATGATTTTTGAAAACTGTATTTTGTGTTTACTCAGGTTGCCTTTGTTTTATATTATATCTCGTTTGAAGATCTAAAACAATTTAGCATGCAAAATGCACAAAAATAGAAGAAATCAGGAAGGGGGCAAATACTTTTTCACACCGCTGTGCACTAATAAAAATAGGACCAAAAAATACCATGGTATTACCATAGTATTCTGTGAAGTTGATTACTTTGGCAATCTTTCAGTGCCATTTTAAATATCAAAGTACCTCGGTAATACCATCTGGTACCACCACTGTAAAATGATCTGATATTCATAATCATAATGTTTTTATTGATTCTGGTTTGTTATGAATTATTCATAATGTTAGTTGCATAAGAGGTGTTGACAAATAAGTTTGTCAGAGATAATACATTTAAAAATCTAGTTTAAAACATGCAGCAAGTTAGCAGAAATATAATATTTGCATCATGTTTTTATAAATATAATTAAAAAAATGTGTGACTCGCCGCCTTTCTTTTGAACACAAAAAAGTTTTGGTTTTGTAATGAAATGAGGGTGAGCAAATGATGATTCAATTTCAATTTTTCTGTGAATTTATCCTATGAATGCTGATTAAACATCTTAAATGTTTAAATGACTAACAGCTGGATGCAAAATGTGGTTTCTGAAAAACTAGTCACTGTTGACCTCTCTTTACATGTTTATTATGTTCTAATAGGGAGATTAAATTGGGTTAAATTCATAGTTAGTATGGAGTAATACAATTCTGGATGATGAAGTCCAATAAGGCACAAGTTTATTTATAACAATAAAATCCATTTAGTTTTCTCTAATTTTAGTATGTAATTCATTGACATTGATCTAGCACGTCCTGTTAAATAAAAGACAGTGTGCTCATATTCAAAATGTCACATCATATTGGAATTTGAATGTGTTTGTTAGAACAAGTCTTTCAAAGGATTAAATGGAGAACATTTGGGGCATTATTGATGAATAATTACAGTGCTTTTCACAAGGTGTTTAAAATAAATTGCGTTACGCAAAATTTTTTTCTTTTCTTTTTGCTCTATAAAATAACATTTTCATTACTTTAACATATTAATGAAAAACGTCCTGTCTGGACACAATTGAAATAACATATAACAAATAAATAACAGCAACATTATTTTTCACAGTAGGATCCTGAGAATTTGTGCTTCATTATTATGAAATTAATGTCACAATGGAAAAAGTGTTTAAAATTAAGCTTGGATCAACAAACCCTGAGTTCGCTCTAAAATCTAATGCTTATTTTAATCCATATTGGTGCAACCCACCCATAGTCTACAGTAGAATCAGGCTTCATTTTCTTAAATTGTTTTGTCTTTTGACATTGGAGTAAAATATGACCAGGACATGTTCCTGATGGTTTTTGGTAGATGCACTTATTTAGGAAATCAGCCCCCAAACACAAAGCATTCATTTCATATTATTATAAAATGACCATATTATAACATGTACCATATTACATCATCAGTCCATTTTTTTTTTATGTGTTTCTTTCTCTGAATCTGTCTCAGGTTAATTCTTGAGAAGGAAGGGCCCCGCTCTTTATTCAGGGGCCTGGGGCCTAATCTAATCGGAGTGGCTCCTTCACGGTGAGTGTTCCTCCTTCCTTCCACCCATTTTTGTGCGAGCGCAAAGCGCAGCACTACGCGCTTCGGCCATGCGCAATATCTTATTAAATTTGAAGTGAAAGCGCAAATTCGAAGTGCAATTTTCATGCCAGTGCAAGTGGGCATGCGTGGTAGTGTTTGTGCTTTCTGTGTGTTTGTGCACGCAAACTGTGTGTGTGTGTGTGTGTATTGTATGTTAACAATAAGTGGCACAAAGTGCAATTTGCTATTTTCCCGAGGAATAGGTAATTGCACTAAGATCTTATCTCTGCTCAAAGTCTAAACTCAGTTCCTGCATTTCCAGTTTGGAGATATTATATAATAATAATAAAGTCCATGTACAAACTCTAAAAAATGTAATTGAACCTCAAATTATGTCCAAATTATGACGATCACTGTAATAGCCGTTTTTTTTTTTTTTCTTTCTTTTTTTAAACAATATTTATGAGATTTGCGTTCGACTATCTTTAGGTCATGGTTTGTTTTTTCAGTTATCATTATTGCTATATTTATATTTACAATTGTACATTTTCACCGATCAGCCACAACATTAAAAGCACCTGCCTAATATTGTGTAGGTCCCCCTCGTACTGCCAAAACAGCACCAACCCGCACCTCAGTATAGCATTCTGAGAATATATTCTTCTCACACCAATTATACAGAGCGGTTATCTGAGTTACCGTAGACTCTGTCAGTTCAAACCAGTCTGGCCACTCTCTGTTGATCTCTCTCTCTCTCTCTCTCTCATCTATAAGTCATTTCTGTCCACAGAACTGCCACTCACTGGATGTTTTTTGTTTTTGGCACCATTCTGAGTAAATTCTAGAAACTGTTGTGTGTGAAAATCCCTGGAGATCAGCAGTTACAGAAATACTCAAACCAGCCCATCTGTCACCAACAATCTGATCGGCGTATGATCTCATTTAAAGGAACACCTGTTGTTGTAGAGTGATTTTTAAGTGACTGAAAAAGGGGATGGTGGAAGAAATTGGAAGGGCTAACTGATGCTGGGCAGATTATGTACAGAAAGTGTGTTTGTGTGTGTGTTAAACGGACAAGAAGCGACAACTTGACATTAGCTGCTGAGTGAATTTAGAGTGTTTCCACCAAGCACACTGTTTGTCACACTGCGTTTTCAGGGCCATCTACTTCGCTGCGTATTCCACCTCAAAGGAAAGACTGAACTGTGTGTTTGAGCGTGACTCCACACAGGTGCACATGACCTCTGCTGGGATTGCAGGTAACTTCCTTTATATTCGACCATAGAGACACACTAATCACCTGATTCAACTGCATCCTGTTTGCTCTTTTCTAATACTTTATGGCTGGCTAACATTACTGCTGAACAAAACACATCTAAAGCTGGCCTAGCAGTGTGTGTGTGTGTGTGTGTGTGTGTGTGTGTGTGTGTGTGTGTGTGTGTCTGTGTGTTAAAGGCTGGGTGTTGTTCTTTTCTTACCTGTCACTTGGACAAATGCCAGAAAAAGGGAATTTAGTTTAGTTTATTTGTATGGGTGTTTCCTCAACTTCATGGTCACTTCTCAAATGCCTGTTATTTGTAGATTTTACTGTTTTAACCTTGTCCCAGACCTAGACTTTTAAAAGACCTAGACTAGTAAAAACTATGAAAATTCGTTTTTTTAATAAATTTATAATAATCTAAATAAAGAGTGAAATTTTTCACGACTGTCCCACCAAATTTTCCCCCTAAAAAGTTTTTTTTCCAAAAGTTGGTGTTCCTGTTAACTATATCAATAAAAAGTATTTGTATAGAGAATTCAATATGAGACGAATGATCTTTGGAAAAAATGTAAATGTCATAAAACTCGAGGTAAATAGCACATGTGAGCAGAATATTTTTATTGGACATCATTTTCAATCAAGCTGTAATATTGCAAAATTCTGCAACAACAAAAATTTTTAAATATTTTATTGTGTATATTTAGGATACATAAAATGTTAACTCTGAAATTAGCTGGAGATTTAGTCTGAAAATGTTTATTCACATGTTCTTGTGTGAATAGTAGCAATATTGTAGCTTGATCTAGCAGTTAATAATCAAATCATTTTTCTTCACTTTTAGTCTGTGAAACATTCCCTGAATGTCACATTAGCCTGTCAGAACTAATCTTTCCTCTTCTCCACCTTTCAGGGTTCACAGCTATCACAGCAACCAATCCAATTTGGTTGATTAAGACACGCCTACAACTGGATGCCCGGTAAATGCTAACACACATATGTAATGCACCATATGGATTGTGGCATGCGTTGCTTGTTTTTTCTCAGTTGTATTATTAATGTGATTTGGACCAGTGATTAATGTCCTTAAAGACTGATTTCTTGTGAAATCGTGAATAAATAGCACAGGACATATTAAAGGGATAGTTCACCCAAAAAAGAAAATTCTGTCATAGAGTTCTCCTTATTTTGATCCAAACTGTGGATCACAAAAGAGATGTAAGGTAGAATGTTATCCTTCAATATTCTGCTCTTTTGGGTTCCGCAGAAGACAAAAAGTCATATCGGGTTTCGAACACCCAAATTTGGGTGAGTAAATGATGACAGAATTTCCCATTTTGGGTGAACAATCACTTTAAAGCTAATCTTGCACCAATGTTTGATCTTTATTGGATTTAAATCACTAAAGTATGTTTTGTTACACGCAGGAACCGTGGAGAGCGTCGTATGAATGCATTTGAATGCGTACGGCGAGTGTATAAGGCGGACGGACTGCGCGGGTTTTACCGTGGCATGTCTGCATCCTACGCAGGAATTTCAGAGACTGTGATCCACTTTGTGATCTATGAAAGCATCAAACGGCGCCTGATGGAGGCCAAAGCGGCAACACACATGGATGAGGAGGAAGACGCATCGAAGGATGCCTCTGACTTTGTGGGCATGATGCTAGCAGCCGCCACCTCCAAGACCTGTGCCACCTCTTTAGCCTATCCACACGGTGAGACTGCATATAATTCATATCATGCCTATCCTATCGGAATACCTTACCGTAACATTAAAGGAGATGTTAGGCACAATGTTAGTAATGATGATAGTATGACAGCCTCAAACATTCAGTCTTTTTCATACAATTGAAGTAAATAGTCAATTTTGAATTCATGTTGACTTTAAACGATGTGTACAAAACATTTTTAAACTGAGACTGAGCAGTTTGGCGTGTCTGTTTTTTTGTGCTTCTGCAGAAGTAATTCGCACTCGTCTGAGGGAAGAAGGTACCAAGTATCGCTCGTTCTTCCAGAGCCTCATCCTAGTGTTTAGAGAAGAAGGCTATCAAGCGCTTTACAGAGGACTCGCCACACACCTGGTCAGACAGATACCCAATACAGCCATCATGATGTGCACCTACGAATTCGTTGTCTACCTGCTTGATGGATGACCTTTGACCTGGGATGAATCTGTGCTCATGGACCAAAAAACTAACGACAGGACTGTATGCAAAGAGAAGATATTTGAAAAAAAAACTAATCGGTGGAGAAGGGTAATGACAAAAAAAAGTGCTGTGAGGGTCTCTTGAAAACACTGGCGACTTATTGATAGTGACAGAAAGTTAAAAGCTGTCTCTTGTATTTCCTCTTATTCTTGCGCTCTCTCTCTCTCTCTCACACTCTCTCTTTCTCTCTCACACTCTCTCTCCCTCTCTCTCCCTCTCTCTCACACGCTCTCTCTCTCTCTCACACTCTCTTTCTCTCTCACACTCTCTCTCCCTCTCTCTCCCTCTCTCTCACACGCTCTCTCTCTCTCTCACACTCTCTTTCTCTCTCCCTCCCTCTCTCTCTTTCTCTCTCTCTCACTCTCTCTCTTTCTTTCTCTCTCTCTCTCTCTCTCTCTCTCTCTCTCTCTCTCTCTCTGTCTCTCTCTCTCCCCCCCCATATCATATATTGTTTAATATTGTGCTACTTTTAAAAGACATTGACTAAAGATGCCAATCAATCCTAGATATTTCTGGTTCTACAGGTGTTACATGCATAACACATACTTGAACACTGCGCACACACATACTTGGACTTTTTATGCAAAAGAGAGAAAAAAATATATATTCTGACACCGAAAAGGTGAGTACAAGTTAGTGTTCCTAATATTGTATATCAGACATATTGTATGATTGTGTGTGTGTGTTTGCTGCCCATATTTAACCTTAACACATGAATGCAACAATTATTGTAACCCATATAGGGTGTTGGCACAAAAAATAAATCTACTCTGCAACAAAAATACTAATGAGAAAGGGGAGTAATAATTAAAACCATTACAGTGTATTATGCAAGATGGCCATTGCACTGTAACGCAGAATACGTTTTCGAATGATGTATTTTCCACCTAACTCAAGCACACACACATTGGACACACACACAAAAAAAGTGTTTATTCTTATATCAAACACGTAAAGATTACTGGTGACATGTTTACAAGTTATCAGAAGATCGCACATTCACTCTGAATTTGTGGCAGCTTTACAACTGATATTTGCCATAGAGAAGCGTTAAAGAACGACGCTTTAAAATATGAGAGACATTTTTAAGTTGTCAGAATTCATGTTTTCTTTTTATGCTGCAGTTTTGTAACTCATATAAAGTGTATGATTCTTCATGCATAGTGTTTTCTTTTTTCAGTGTTTGTTTTGTTTGCAGTCAGTTTGGTGTTAAAGTCAAATGAACTTACAGGTCTTTTGTTGCATTTTGAACAAATATTTAACAGCTGATCATATGGCAAAATAAATGTGTATAAAAAAGAAAGATGCATGTGTTTTGGATTGTAGCCTACACATCAAGGATTAAATGTAAAATCAATCAGATGTATTTTATAAGGGGTGAGGCTATCTGTTATTGTTAGACCGTATTGAAATACAGAAACCAGTGCTGAACTATTGACATGACTGAGCAAACTAAAGAGGGTGGGGCTAAAAACAGGCTCAGTTACTTTAGGGTCATCGCTTAAAAGTGACTGTGCTTCTTTGTCCATAAAGCCACTTATAAACATGGGCAGTCAGGGTTTTATTGGCCTTATTTCCAGAACGTAGCTGTGCCTTCTGTCCCATCATACTCCAGTTATTCTGAAGGTAAATTATAGGTTTTGGTAAGTGTTTGAAATATGCTGAAGCTCATTTTTTTCCAGTTAAAAAAAAATAAAAAATATGTGGACCCATTCTACTGGCATAGGCGTAGATTTAGGTAGGGATGGCAGGGACATGTCCCGACCAACTTTCAGAAAATCTGAATTGTCACGACCAATATTTAGACAAGAGTCCTGTGTACAGAATACTATTATTCTAACAAGAGCCAAAATGGAATGGTTTGACAATGTCTCTATATGCTTCTACCACTGGCAATATTGTGTATAGTAACATACATATACATATACATATATATATATATATATATATATATATATATATATATATATAAAAGTAACTTTTAGTTAACTCAATGAGAAAGATTTAAATAGCCTTGAACATGGGACACCATTGTCACCCTCAGTAACTAAAAAGAGCAACCTTTGTCATAACATAAAACTAAATGATTAATATTAAACAGAACTTGTAAAATAAATATATTTTTAATTATAACTTTTAAACGTTAATGAATAACTAACACAAATAGTCCCCAAAGTTGGCATAAGCAATGAGGTCGGTCTGTGCAGGTTAAACCTCATTACTTATGCAAACACAACAGCCAATAGCAAGTCACCAAGCAAAAATCACATCAGACATTGGTCGAAGCGGCGCATAAATGGTATTGCATGGCATCTGTTACTTTTCACAGCACTGTTCAGAATGCACCAATCACAGTCGTTAGTGATTACTGCATGATAATTTTTTTATTATTATTTTATTTTATTCATTTTTGTGGCAATCGTACAGGATTTATTTTTGTATCTTTATGTCCAATCCTTGAAATTAATACATTTAAACGAGCATAATTGTGTTTCCTGTCTAAGTAAAATAATAATAATAATAATAATAATAATAATAATATGGACCAAAGGAGGATTCTGCTTATATGCCTGCTTGAGGAAGACACATTTGAAATTGAGCAATTTTCTGTCAGATACTGAGGTGGCATAAACGTGCAGGATGATGATGATTGAAATGATTGCCATCCCAAATTAAGTATGTTAGAGGCAGTTGTGAACACATTACACAACTGAGGAAAAAGTCACTAAGTTGTTAACACTGTCCCTTTGTACTGAAGTGCATGTCATGTTCCTGCTCTGCTGGGAAAGCAATATGCAATTGCATAGTGGCATTTCTATTTCAAAATGCTCACTACAATACCACAGGCTTCAAGACTGTGCCAATGCCTCTGTCATGCAGCAGTTCACTGCAGACCTGGCACCTGCCTAGGACACCGGTCAGATATTAATATTTGTCACACTTGATGATGTAGGGCTAGCAGTTTGTAATGACTTTTGTCAATTAATTGTTCATCGTTATTATATTACAGGTAATTGCACCAGGCAACAAATGACATGGCGGTGTGTAAACCAGGGGCAAGGACAAAAATAGTGTCAGGACTGGTATAGAGCATAAGGTGTTGAGCCTTATTGTACAAACATTTAAATACATTTCTAACATAACAAACATATCATTGATTAGTGTTTATTACTTTTAATAGAGGCCTTCAGTCGATATTTTTTATCTTTGGCAATTTATGATGAATTCTTAATATCAGGGTTTGGGGCAGCTTAACACTTTTAAAGGGAGAGTTACTATATTTCGGACAGTTTGCATTGCAAGCATGTACAGGGAGGTGATAAATGTGGGTGTCTGCTATAATGTGAAAGGTTGGGTGACATTATAATGAAATCTAAATTAAACTTGACGTATCTCACTTTTACGTCATGGCCGGCAGGGAGAAACTGAAAGACATCCATCCACAACTGGGGATATGCAAATTGCTGCATGGGCTTGAGGGGCTTCATTTGGTGGACTCTAAATTTGGCCCTGTCCCATTTGGGTCTGTTCTCTCTTACCAGTGCCCTCCAGAAATAAGTAGAGATATTATTTAAAACTCTGGTGCCCCTGAGTTTCCTCAGTTGCCTGTTACAACTTTAAATTTCCAATATATTTCGAGCCCAACTACAAGCAACAATGCCAATTGGAGAGCCTAAAGGTGTCATGGGAGATCTCTGATGCTATTGAGGCAGAAACCTGACTTCAGTCAAAATGCCAGCTGTGGACCCAGATATGCAAACCCTGACTTACAGCCAGCAGATACTGTGAAATATGCCATGTTCATCTTCATGCAGGAAAGTCATCTGCCAAAGCCTTGGCAGCCCACATTCTGAGTAGAACTCCTCAGACATGTGCTATGAAAAGAGGGTTGGATCTGATACTGAGGCAATATTCAGATTTTGTGATTTTAGTGATGTCTCTGTGACTCAATGTGGGATCATCATCCACCCAGATGCACCTCACCTTGCAGCCAGCCCTGAAGCTAAAGTCTTCAACCCAAGAGAAACACTGCCATTTGGGCTGGCTGAGGTAAAAAGTTGCAATGTTGAAAATGTTGCACAAGTTAAACACCTGATCACAATTAAAGGTCAGGCCTACCTTAAGTAGAGCCACAGGTACTATTATCAGGTTCAAGGCCGACTGGCCTTAAGCAGACTTCAGTGGTGTGATTTCATTACAGATACCCACACTGACTTCACAGTTGAGTGAATCTTATCAAGGATATAAGAGGATATTATCAACTCAATGTGACAGAATCTGGATATTTTCTATCATAACATCTACATGGATGTCTTATTAAGTTGTAAAACATGAGGCAGAATTTTAGAACATGTAAATTGTTTGAAACATGTTTCATATCTGCATCTATGTACAGCTTTTTAGTCTGTCATTGCTCCGTATTTGCTTATGTACTATGGCACTTATGAGGCTTTATTAAATGTATGTTTGCAAGCAACTGCTTCCAACCTTGCTCTTGTTTTTAGATTAAGCTTTGAGCCACTATGGAAGCTTTTTATTAGTATTTTCCTTCCCCCACCCAGTTACATTTTATTACCAAACGAGTAAATAAAGAAAAATACAAGTTTAAAAAATGTTCTTGCTCTTTTAATGTAAAAGGTGTACATAGGCATTTTACTCAGGACAAACTAATTATGTTACAAGTTTTAACAGAATGCTTCACGACATTGTTCATTAATAGCCATGAAAATTTAATTATCCTTACCTTCATGCTAAATATATCATTACAAATACTTACAGGATAATTTCATATAATTTCAATATAACCAATGAACATAATAATTAGATAGCACTCTTATTTACAGTTGATGACTGTGCCATTCTTGTTTGGTGGGCTGCTTTTGTGAGATGGACACAGGGAGAAAGGACTGAGCAAAATTATTAATCACAGCAGCATATGGAAGTTGTTTAGCATTTAGCTTTGATTAAGAGTCAGTATCTATCAAGCTATTCTAAATAAAAGTGTTAGGATAGGTGAGTGATTATACATTAATATAAAAAGTAAACAATTAAAGCGTTAAGTAAACTGTTGTGTCGAAGTCTGTTCCACCTATATTTCCCCAGTTAGTGTTCCCCATAGCGCCGTAAAACATTAAACATAGGGGAAACAGACTTCGACAAAAGTAGAACATAGGGGAAATAGACTTCGACAAAGGGGAAACAGACTATGACTAAGGGGAAACAAACTATGACAAAGGGGAAACAGACTATGACAAAGGGGAAACATAGGGGAAATAGACTTCAACAAAGGGGAAACAGACTTCGACAAAGGGGAAATAGACTTCGACAAAGGGGAAACAGACTTCGACAAAGGGGAAACAGACTATGACTAAGGGGAAACAAACTATGACAAAGGGGAAACAGACTATGACAAAGGGGAAACATAGGGGAAATAGACTTCAACAAAGGGGAAACAGACTTCGACAAAGGGGAAATAGACTTCGACAAAGGGGAAACAGACTTCGACAAAGGGGAAACAGACTATGACAAAGGGGAAACAGACTATGACAAAGGGGAAACAGACTTCGACAAAGGGGAAACAGACTTCGACAAAGGGGAAACAGACTATGACTAAGGGGAAATAGACTTCGACAAAGGGGAAACAGACTTCGACAAAGGGGAAACAGACTATGACAAAGGGGAAACAGACTTCGACAAAGGGGAAACAGACTATGACAAAGGGGAAACAGACTTCGACAAAGGGGAAACAGACTATGACTAAGGGGAAACAGACTTCGACAAAGGGGAAACAGACTTCGACAAAGGGGAAACAGACTATGACTAAGGGGAAACAGACTATGACTAAGGGGAAATAGACTTCGACAAAGGGGAAACAGACTTCGACAAAGGGGAAACAGACTATGACAAAGGGGAAACATAGGGGAAACAGACTTCGACAAAGGGGAAACAGACTATGACAAAGGGGAAACATAGGGGAAATAGACTTCGACAAAGGGGAAACAGACTATGACAAAGGGGAAACAGACTTCGACAAACGGGAAACAGACTATGACAAAGGGGAAACAGACTTCGACAAAGGGGAAACAGACTATGACAAAGGGGAAACACTATGACTAAGGGGAAACAAACTATGACAAAGGGGAAATAGACTTCGACAAAGGGGAAACAGACTATGACAAAGGGGAAACAGACTATGACTAAGGGGAAACAAACTATGACAAAGGGGAAACATAGGGGAAATAGACTTCGACAAAGGGGAAACATAGGGGAAATAGACTTCGACAAAGGGGAAACAGACTATGACTAAGGGGAAACAAACTATGACTAAGGGGAAATAGACTTCGACAAAGGGGAAACATAGGGGAAATAGACTTCGACAAAGGGGAAACAAACTATGACAGGGGAAACATAGGGGAAATAGACTTCGACAAAGGGGAAACATAGGGGAAATAGACTTCGACAAAGGGGAAACAGACTATGACTAAGGGGAAACAAACTATGACTAAGGGGAAACAAACTATGACAAAGGGGAAACAGACTATGACAAAGGGGAAACAGACTTCGACAAAGGGGAAACATAGGGGAAATAGACTTCGACAAAGGGGAAACATAGGGGAAATAGACTTCGACAAAGGGGAAACAGACTATGACTAAGGGGAAACAAACTATGACTAAGGGGAAACAAACTATGACAAAGGGGAAACAGACTATGACAAAGGGGAAACAGACTTCGACAAAGGGGAAACATAGGGGAAATAGACTACGACAAAGGGGAAACATAGGGGAAATAGACTTCGACAAAGGGGAAACAGACTATGACAAAGGGGAAACATAGGGGAAATAGACTTCGACAAAGGGGAAATAGACTTCGACAAAGGGGAAACAAACTATGACAAAGGGGAAATAGACTTCGACAAAGGGGAAACAGACTATGACAAAGGGGAAACAGACTATGACTAAGGGGAAATGGACTTCGACAAAGGGGAAACAGACTATGACTAAGGGGAAACAGACTATGACAAAGGGGAAACAGACTATGACTAAGGGGAAACGGACTATGACTAAGGGGAAACAGACTATGACAAAGGGGAAATATCCACACAGCCACCACCATTGTGTCCTTGAGCAATGCACTTAACTCCAGGTTGCTCCGGGGGGATTGTCCCTGTAGTAAAGGCACTGTAAGTCGCTTTGGATAAAAGCGTCTGCCAAATGCATAAATGTAAACAGACTGTATTTGGTATTCTGAAGGTAGGTGGGTGGAATGCTCATCCACTACAGGGCTCCAGTAAGAAGCATAACAGAGAAATGTTCAACTTTTTATATAAAGGCTTCGAATGTACAGCAGCACTACACGTTACACGTCAGCTGGCATCACAGAGGATTTGAGTAGGGCACAGAGGATATATTTAGCACAGATGTGAGCAAATGGTTGCACAAAGCATTGGACAGATGCCTCAACAGTGATCCAATTTGGATTGCATGGTACAGCTGTTGTGACATGTATGGTCACAAAGGTGGCATTAAATGTGATCTTTTTCTGAAATAAACGGAATAAAATATACATCAGCGTAAGTCTGATAACATAAATGTAAACAACTTGTTACTGACACAATATGTGTGCCATCATGGCGATGAAAGGGTTAATAACAGCGAACGTATGCACGTTAATCACCGTACATAGCATGCATATTACAATTATGAACAATGTAAATTTCAGCAACACAAGCACAACAACGAGATGAGCATACATCACTTCACTAAATATGACTGAATACAATGACATTCAATAACGCACATGAAGAAATGGCGGAACTAGCGTCATATACAACAAAACATTTCATAATAAAAGTCCTCCCAGTATCCACAGAGGGAATTTAGAACACTGATGTATGTGTGTGAGAAACGAACGAAATGTGGACCAAATACAGATCTGTGAGTTGGCAAACTGTTATGCGACCATTTTAATTTGTATATAGTCTCTCTCTCTCTCTCTCTCTCTCTCTCTCTCTCTCTCTCTCTCTCTCTCTCTCTCTCTCTCTCTCTCTCTCAATACACACCCTTTTGTTTTGAGAGAAACGAAACTTAGGTCGGAATGGAATACTAACTATCGTTCTGTCTACAGCATACAGTACGGTATACTTCGTATTTTAGAATGCTACATTGTTGTTAAATGTAGAATAGAGTGGTATCATAGAATGCCATTCCAGACTTGATATTTCCCTGCAATATTAGTGAATGGGACCTATGCTTGTAGTTAAGGGTACTTGTTTTTCTTTTCAGATAATCTGTTAATCTTTTAAACTGATTGTAAAAAATAAAAATATGGCAGAATCTTCAGAAAGTGAATATCAGGAGCAGTTCAGCTGTCCAGTCTGTATGGATCCACTGAGTGACCTGGTGATGATTTCATGTGGGCACAGTTACTGCATGAGCTGCATTACTGACTGCTGGGGCCAAAGGGATCAGAGCCCACCATGTTGTCCCCAATGCAGAGTGATCTACAAAAAGAACCTTGTTTTAGCTGAGATGATGGAGAAGCTGCAGAAGATATCCACACAAACTGCTTCCTGTCCTCAAGAGGAAGGTTATGTGGAGTGTGATGTTTGCACCACAGAGAAGAATAGTGCTGTAAAGTCCTGTCTGCAGTGTTTGGCCTCCTTCTGTGAAACTCACCTGCAGATTCACTATCAGTCTCCTGCATTTATGAAGCACAAACTCGTCAAAGCCTCCACATACATTCAAGAGAACATTTGTCTCAGTCATGGAAGACTTCTGGATATTTACTGTCAGGATGACAGGCTGTGCATTTGTTACTTGTGCATGATTGACAATCATAAAGGCCACAATGTGGTATCTGTGGAATCTGAATGGACTAAGAAAAAGGTAATATTTATTTGTAATTATTTTAGATTATATCTATAAATAAATGTAATTTATTTGGATTGATACACCAGATCAGACTGGAAAGATATTTTTGTCTATTTTTACTTTGAGTCAAATATATTTTTTTACATCCTCAGAAGGTTTTAAGGAGAAAAAAGGTGAAATGTCAAAAGATGATCCAGGAGCGGGAGAGAGGTCAACAGGAAATCAGTGAGGCAGTGAAGTCTTTTAATGTGAGTATCAATATGTGTGGACTGGACTAATTCAGACAAATTCATCCTTTGGCATTGATGGGTCACACATTGGGATGTGCAAACAGAGTAGTGTTGAGTGTAATCTGATTACAAAGTAATTAGTTAATGTAATTACTTCTTAATTTTAATTTAAACATTTTAAATTCTTGTAATTCATTTACAGATACTGACTTTCAATTATGGTAATTACTTTTAAATACATTTCTTGGGTTTGATGATATTATTGATGTATGATGCATTTAAAATATTAATTTTAATTTCTGTTTGTGTTTTGGCGACAACAGAAGGGTGTGACAATGGACAAGGCAGAAATATAGACTTGTTGAGCAGAAAAATAAATAAATATAGCGTAAAGTGATTAGAAATTAACTTAAAAGTAAAGTAATTAGTAATTTGATATCTTGTTCTCTGAAGGAATCAGTAAAGTAATTTGATTACAAATTTAGAGAAGTAATTGTTCATTCGTAATGGATTACTTTGTGAGTAAATGACAACTCCAGGGGTTCAAATTGGCCGGAAAAATCCAGGATGGCGTTCCGGCGCCCCCAATTCAAAGAAGGAAAAAAATATTGGCTGTCTTTTTATGCATTCCATCTCTATTTAAAGAGTATGCTCGCTCGAAAACACCTTTTAAGTTCTTTAAGTTAATAACATAAGCATTATGTTTGCATCTAGAACATGTTCCGCTATATTCGCCATTTCTCAATAGATCTCAACACAAGAGGTGTTGGAGGACTGTGAGAAGGTCTTCACTGAGCTCATCTGCTCTCTTGAGAAAAAACGCTCTGAGATGAAAGGTCTGATCAGATCTCAGGAGAAAACTGACATAGATCGAGCAGAGAACCTTCACAAACAGCTGGACCAGGAGCTGACAGAACTCAAACAAAGAGACGAGGAGATACAGAATCTTTTAATTACAGATAATCAGGTCCATTTTCTGAAGGTAATGAAACTCCTTTCAAAATTATACAGGACAGTATTTTGAGGAATCCTTCCATATAATCCATCAATGCTCTGTGCTTCACCTATTGTTTAATGGTAATGACCTCTCTGCTTGACAAATTACATTTGATTTATCTATCTAATTTCAGAATCATTGTTCCCTGTGTGTTTTACCCACGTTTCAAGACTTGCCCATCATCACTCAGCACCCTTATCTGTCTTTTAAAGACATTTCAGTGTTAGCCTTCAGAAAGGTTTTGGAGGATGTTTGTCAAAATGAAACAGCCAAAATATCTCAAGATGGTCAGAATATTATTATTATTATTATTATATTTAATTAAATTTTTTGTTGATTTGGGACATTCATGCTATGTAAGATTACACTTTAAAATTAACCATGGAATTTGGTTTCTTATGGTCTCTTTAGTGCCATATGTGGATGCTGTAGAGTCTCCAGACCCCAAGACTCCAAAGGAATTCATGCAGTGTAAGTTGAGCTATTGTTCCTTCAACACAGTTATTATATGCAGCTACAATGTGACAATTGTAAACAAAAAACTGTGTGTTAATTGTGTTTATATCCATTCATCCCCAACAGATTTCTGTGAGCTTCACGTGGATCCGAACACTGCACACAAAAACCTCAAACTGTCTGATGGGAACAAAAAAGTATCAGACACATGTAAAGCCCAGGAGTGTCCTGATCATCCAGACCGATTTGATAGTGTTCATAGCATCCTGTGTAGAGAGGCTTTGTGTGGTCGTTGTTATTGGGAGGTTGAGTGCAGTGGGAATGAATTTGCAATTGCAGTTTGCTATAAAGGGATTGGTCGTAAAGGGAAAGGGAAAGCCTGTAGACTTGGCTTCAACAAAAATTCCTGGAAGTTGTCACGCTCTCTACAGAAAATATATTTCAGACATGATAAAGAAAATGTCTGTGTCCCTGCTGTCTGCCCCTCTAGAATAGGGGTGTATCTGGATCACAGGGCAGGAACACTGTCTTTCTACAGTGTGTCTGATGCAATGACTCTACTGTGCAGAGTCCAGACCACTTTCACTGAACCTCTCTATCCTGCGTTTGGGTTTGGAGCGGGTTCATCTATCACAATCATAGAGAAAGGGGGAGTTCAAACAGACCAATAATATAGACAACATTTTTTGCTAACTAGTACCATAAGAAATGCCTTATATATTCCCTGATCAATATTATATATATATATATATATAGCTTCAGTTAGAATATGCATATATATGCATATTTTAACTGAAGCTTTGATTAAAAGTGTGGAAATGTAAAGGGGAAATAATACTCAATACTTTATTTTATGTGTCAAATGTTTATTAAATCAAAGTAAAATTGTAGTGTGCTTGAATAAAAGATGATTGGGTTTTGAAACCAAACAGTGCATAAACACTCCCGGTTTAGACCCGTTTAATGAGAGGACAGTGGTAGCAGATATGAAATTGAACATCAATGTTCTAGGATACATTTTCTTTTTGTAGCACAAAACTTGGGTGTGCTAAAATATCAAATTTTGAAGTCACATTTAAGTCCACGATGCAGTTCAAGTCACAAGGTGTAAAGCATTAGCCTTTGTCCTCATGTTTTTCCATTGCATATAAAACACACTGATATCCAGAATCATGTTAGTAGCAGTTAAACCTGAAGTATGTTACTTTTTCAGTGTTAAAATACTTTCTTCTATCCCAGCTTATTATGCAGAGGTTAATTGTCTCGAAAACGGTAAACACTGGCTCTTTAAAATGCCTATGCTTGTTTTGAGAGTCCCATTAGGAGGCCAGTGAGAAGGTCTTCTCTGATCTCATCATGCTCTCTTGAGAAAAAATGCTTTGAGATGAAAGATCAAAGAGAAACTTTTAGTTACTGATCAGATCTGTATTCTGGAGGTAATTAACTTTCTTTTAAAATCATGTATGTGCGTGAACAATACGTACAATAAGAGTTCTCGGTCTGTGTGTGCTTTACCCACATTTGAAGACTTGCCCAACATCACTCAGCACCACCATTTGTCTCTTAAAGACAGTCTGGGAACTGGAAACACAAAATATCCCACAATGGTCTGAATCAAAGAGTTTGCTTGCTTAGGATTAAGTTTATATATATATATATATATATATAGTAACCTTAGGATTTTTTTTATTCTATCTTCATTGCTGAATGTCCATGTTACTGGGCCTCAAGAACCAAAAACTCCAAGTGAATTTTTGCAATGTAAGTAAAGCTGTATTTTTACCGTTGTTTACTTAAAACAAACACAATTGATCAAAATACAGTATATCATATAAATGTGTAAAATTGGAAAGAAAGTGCTTTATTTATATTTATTCATGCATCTATCCTCATCAGATTTCTGTCAGCTGCAGCTGGATCCAAACACTGCATACAAAACCCTCAAACTGTCAGAAGGGAACAGAAAAGTAATGCACAAAAATAACACCCAGGACTTTCCTGACCACCCTGATCGTTTTGACTGGTATAGCCATGTCTTATGTAGAGAGGGTTTGTGTGGTCGTTGTTACTGGGAGGTTGAGTGCAGTGGGGACGACTGGTCTGTAGCTGTTTCCTACAAAGGAACTGGTCGTAAAGGCAGTATGCTCACCACACACCAGCAATTGGTGGAGAGGAGAGAGTAGAGTGATCCAGGCAAATAATTAGGGGATTAGGAGGTCATGATTGATAAGAGCCAACGGGGGGAACTTGGTTAGGATACTGGGGTTGCACCCCTACTCTTTAAAAGAAGTGTCCTGGGATTTGTAATGAACATCAAGAGTCAAGACCTCAGTGTAAAGTCTCATCAGAAAGAAAGTAACATTTTACAGTATAGTGTCACCATTTTTATATAGAGAACTCACACAGACCACAGGTTGAGCACCCCCTGCTGACCTCACTAACACCTCTTCCAGCAGCAACCTTAGTTTCCACCAAGAGGTCTCCCATACAGGTACTGTCCAGGCTCAATCCTGCTTAGCTTCAGTGATAACCAGTCAAGAGCTACAGGGTGATATGGCTGCTGGCAATTTATGTCTCTGATTCAGACTATGCATTTATCAAGACAGTAAAAGTTTATGTTTAATTACATATGCAGAATCTATTCAGCATTCTTTATCTAAGGCGTCGACATTTCGTGACGTCATACCCAGTAGCCTACACCTACTCCGCCCCCATGACATTTTTACTTTCACTCCTGACCGGGACGGAACTACGGAGGACCAAGTCTGTCAAATATTCAGAATAAACAACTAAATGAATATGTTTGCAAATAAATGTAAAACAAAATTAAATAAGACATTTATAAATGCAAAAATAAGGAAAATAATGTGTAAATACTCATTTATGTCACATATGAAAATGAATGTTTTTACATTTATTTAAAAGTGTATTTATTTATTTTTAATATTGGCTGGCTTGAACCTCCATACGGAACACTTTGCGTACTGAAAACAAGGAAGTATTTGGAGTCCAGAGAAGCAAAACTTTTTTCACCGCTGCACGAATGATTTCAACCTTTGTAGATCTGTCAATCTGTGCTGTAAAGAAGTGACTCTTTCGCTTGCTTTACTGCAGGGAATATATTTGACGTGTTCTAGTATGATATTACCCTATACAATAAAAAGATATCACTCTTTATTTTTGGTAAAGCAGTTCTTTTAAGATTGAGAAACTGTTTAATCTTTGAGCTGACTGTAGAGAAATGGCAGAATCATCAGGAAGTGAATATCAGGAGCAGTTCAGCTGTCCCATCTGTTTGGATCCACTGAAGGAGCCGGTGACGATTCCATGTGGACACAGTTACTGCATGAGGTGCATTAATGACTGCTGGGGCCAAAAGGACCAGAGGCCACCGTACCAGTGTCCCCAATGCAGAGAGCTCTTCAGTCAAAGACCTGTACTGAAAAAGAACACTGTTTTAGCTGAGATGATGGAGAAACTGCAGAAGATATCCATACAAACTGCTTCCTGTCCTCAAGAGGAAGGTTATGTGGAGTGTGATTTTTGCATTACAGAGAAGAATAGTGCTGTAAAGTCCTGTCTGCAGTGTTTGGCCTCCTTCTGTGAAACTCACCTGCAGCCTCACTATCAGTCTCCTGCATTTATGAAGCACAAACTCATCAAAGCCTCCACATACATTCAAGAGAACATTTGTCTCAGTCATGGAAAACTTCTTGAGATTTACTGTCAGGATGACAGGCTGTGCATTTGTTGTTTATGCACTGATAATCATATAGGCCACAATGTGGTATCTGTGGAATCTGAATGCACTAAAAAGAAGGTAATTTATAAAAATTCATTTAAATATCCATTTTAATATATTTAAAGGTAACTGTAATGAACTTTCATCCTGTTTCACCCTGATCAGACTGTCAGTCTATTGCAGTATGTTTATTTTTACATAATGCTTGTATTGATTTTGTGTTAACATCCTCAGAAACACTTAAAGGAGATAAAGGTGAAATGCCAAAAGATGATTCATGAGCGAGAGAGAGGTCAACAGGAACTCAGTGAGGCTGTGAGGCTTCTTAAAGTGAGTTTCTTAAAGGGGCCCTTTAGCTTCATTAAAGACAAAATTTTGCTCAAAGAGATGGAGCTGTTTTGTCCTTATTGGAGCTTGACAGCCACAGGTGACTGTGTTCCTTCATTGTATGTAAAATATCAGCTGGGACATTCTGGAAAATATCTACTTATGTGTTTTATTGTAAAAAAAAAGAGAAGGTTTTGAAAGATGCTAGGGTGACTAAATGATGACAGATTTTATATGGTGAATTTTTCTTATAAGCATGTTGCCTGTATTGGGGGGGGGGGGGGGGGGGGGTTCGCTTAGAAAAACAGGCTACTTTTCTCTTTAGCTTAATTGGACTGGTGATGGCGTGAACAATGTTTGCATTTACATATAATTTACAAAAATGAGTTGCTCAGAAGAATGCATTATTTTGGCTGTTGTACCACATTTAGTTACAACAATAGTCTTTCATCAGTGTGATCGTGGCTTTCTGTCTCCAACAGATCTCAGCACAAGAGGTGTTGGAGGACTGTGAGAAGGTCTTCACTGAGCTCATGTGCTCTCTTGAGAAAAAACGCTCTGAGATGAAAGATCTGATCAGATCTCAGGAGAAAGCTGACATAGATCGAGCAGAGAACCTTCACAAACAGCTGGACCAGGAGCTGACAGAACTCAAACAAAGAGACGAGGAGATACAGAATCTTTTAATTACAGATAATCAGGTCCATTTTCTGAAGGTAATGAGACTGCTTTTATGATTGATATGTGTGTGTTGAACTTCCATATCACTTCTACCATATTGCTGTGTTGCTGCTACATACTTACTTGGATAATTTAGAATGTATTTTTTTCTATGGGGTATTGAACCAGCACCATGACATCTAAAAAACAACTTTATTCAAATTTGTGTATTTTTACTATGTGTGTAGTTTGTATGACCTCATTAATTTAGAGACTGCATGAACTAACATTTAAAAACCTTGTTCATATTTAATATTCCTCTTAAAGGGGCACTCAGTCATTTTTTTGAACGATGTCGAAACGGCTTACATTGGCTCACGCTGACACCTAGTGGCCTGGATGCTGGATCATTCAAACACAGTAGTTCGCAGTTACCATTGCCATTGTAGAACTGTATACTGGAGGGGTGCTGGCGTTTTGGGTTAAAGCACGTAACTGTTAATCAGAAGATCACTGGTTCGATCCCCATGGCCACCTCCTTGAGCAAGGCACTTAACTCCAGGTTGCTGCGGGGGGGGGGGGGAGGGGATTGTCCCTGTAATAAGTGCACTGTAAGTCGCTTTGGATAAAAGCATCTGCCAAATGCATAAATGTAAATGTTAAATTGTAGAAATTCACTATTGATTCATGTTATCCGAGAATGAAAGTGTCCAATAACAGGGCAGTTACTGAGATTAAGCGAGTAGTATTCAGCTGGTCATGTGATGCTAACATGGCAGCCCCCATAAGGTGCCCCTGCCATACATAGAATAAAAGAGCTTTTATAATGTTACTGATATGACTGGAGTCTTCAATAAGTAAATCTTGATATTTATACATGCGTTTCAAAATTACTTTACATTTTTTCAGAAGTCAAAAAACTTCTTAATGAGGAAAAAAATTACAGAGTGAACCTTTAAATAGAAATTTTGCACCATTTGAAAATACACACTTTCCCTAATACATTCATATCAATTTTAATGTTCATTAAAATTCATGATATTTTTAATGTGGAAATGTTAATAGCGCTTTTTGTTGTCAAAACTTTAAGGCCGTTGCATTAGCAAAAATTGACTTCAAAAATTAAAAAAAAAAAAACATTTTATGAAATATTGACGGTAAGTAAAAAGTGCGACAACTAGCCTTAATCTCCACTATATTTGTATGCACATACATAGATAACAGAAAGAAAAAATGTATACACTTAATTTTTTTCAGAGCTTAGGTTAGTTTTAGTTCTCTAAATCAAAAGTTAAGCAGATTTGTAGGTTAAGCATTTTACTGCCCATATGTGTCTTGTATGTGGTGGAAAAAAATTAAACTTTGTGAAAAAACTCATTGCAGAGTTTTCAGTCCGTGTGTGACATACCCAAAACTGAAGACCTTCCCAACATCCCACAGCACCCTCAACTGTCTTTTAAAGATGTGTCAATCTCAGGATTCAAAGAGGCTTTGGAGGATGTTTGTCAACAAGCGACAGCCAAAATATCACGAGAAGGTCTGAAACCTTTTTGAAAATCAATTTAGTAGAATTTGTTTGTATTGTTTCATTCATGCTGTTTAGGTTTACACTGATGCATTTTCGTTTCTTACTGTCCCCACAGTGTCAAATGTCCAAGTTGCACAGCCTCCAGAACCAAAAACTCCAAGTGAATTTTTGCAATGTAAGTAAAGCTGTATTTTTACCGTTGTTTACTTAAAACAAACACAATTGATCAAAATACAGTATATCATATAAATGTGTAAAATTGGAAAGAAAGTGCTTTATTTATATTTATTCATGCATCTATCCTCATCAGATTTCTGTCAGCTGCAGCTGGATCCAAACACTGCATACAAAACCCTCAAACTGTCAGAAGGGAACAGAAAAGTAATGCACAAAAATAACATCCAGGACTTTCCTGACCACCCTGATCGTTTTGACTGGTATAGCCATGTCTTATGTAGAGAGGGTTTGTGTGGTCGTTGTTACTGGGAGGTTGAGTGCAGTGGGGACGACTGGTCTGTAGCTGTTTCCTACAAAGGAATTGGTCGTAAAGGAAAAGGCGAGAACTGCAGGTTTGGCTTCAACAAAAAATCCTGGAGACTGGGCTATTGTCAGCTGAATTTCTGTTTCATTCATGATAGAGAGCAGGTGCTCCTTCCTGCTGCCTCTAGAATAGGGGTGTATCTGGACCACAGAGCAGGAACTCTGTCCTTCTACAGTGTGTCTGATACAATGACCCTCATCCACAGAGTCCAGACCACTTTCACTGAACCCCTCTATCCTGCGTTTGGGATTTCAGATGGTTCATCTGTCACAATTATAGAGAAGGGGAAAATTCAGACTAGAAATAAAATTAGAATGTAATTAGAATATAATTAAATTTTTTATTTTAAAGTGCAATTTAATATCATGTTTTTTTTGTTTTTTTTGTAAACAATCATTTGTAAAGCTGCTCTGAAATGATGCGTGTTGTGAAAAACATTATATAAATAAAAATGACTTGATTGAGAATGCTTCAAAAATGCATGAACAAACAGATTAAAGGAAAACTATTCTCAAATGTAAGTCATTGGTACATAATTAATGTATTAAAAGGGACATTTTTGTGTTATGTTTAGAAACCCTGAAATACTATAAAAAATGTAACAAAAAAAAATAATAATTTCATGTGTCATTTTTTTTTTCTTCCAAATGTCACCAAACATGAAGAGTAACTTTATTCATGCACGATAAAAATTCAGGAATCCACTTTGAAGTCCAATTCATTTTGGCGAATCAGTTTGTTCAGAGATTCTTGTAAATGAATCAGTTCAAATAAACAATTCAAATAAAAAACAAATGAATCGCTTCAGCGCCTGCATAGAAGTCTTTGTGTTTTCTTTTTTGAAGCAAAATATTTGCAGCTGCTTATCACTATGTTTTCAACTAATATTCATTTATGTTTAGTGTTCTACTTAAGGTAGAACGAGTGGTGGTGGTGTAGTGGACTAAAGCACAGGGCTTGTAATCAGAAGGTTGCTGGTTTTATTCCCACAGCCACCACCATTGTGTCCTTGAGTAAGGCACTTAACTCCAGGTTGCTCCGGGGGGATTGTCCCTGTAATAAGGGCTCTGTAAGTCGCTTTGGATAAAAGCGTCTGCCAAATGCATAAATGTAAATGTAAGGTAGCCTCGGTAATATGTCATGCAACTTATATGTGATTGAATGTAGATGGGTCTGCATCATACTTGTATTTAAAGAGATGAGAGGAACCTGGAATAATTGAGAAGTTGTGGAGGGTTGATCATTTCTATTATATTTGTCATTCATTATTTAGAAAATTGCAACATCTAATATGTTCACCCTCTTGACCTACACTGGTTCTCTTTTCAGGGCATTTGAATGTTAGAATCTGTTAATGTGAAGACAACTTGAAATGTTATCTATATCAAATCAAAAATTAAACATTTTTGCAACAAAAATAATACTAATAAAATATTTTTTTAAATCTATTATTTTTAGTTAAACGTGATGGTTATCAGTTGTATTTTTATATAATATTTGTATGTTGGCTAACATCATTTACAAAAAGTGTGTGAGTGGGTTTGGTTAAAAAAAGAAGAATATATACAAAATTCATAACCTTCATGCACACTATTTACCAAGTTAATACAAAAATAACAAAGTAATAATAATAATAATAATTATTACTATTATTAGACCTATTAGACACAGGTTCGAGCCAAGATGATACAATTAGTTTCTATCATTTATGGGATTAAAAATATTTTACATATTCTTTATACATTTATAATGTTTACATTACAAGTGAGGTTGTATATATATTTATACAAGTTCATATAAGTCAAAATTCTTCATATTAATAAAAAAAAACAAGTCAATCTTATCTCAATATATTCATCTTAATTGTATAATCATTACTCACTTTAATCATATAAGACAAACATGTCGATTATTCTCCTAGTTTAAAATAAACTATTATTTGTTTTTCTTTGAGTTGTTTCTCTCTTAAAATGTTTGTGTCTGAACACAACCACTGGTTGGCACAAATGCACCACATAACTTTTATCAATGATTAACAAAAGTCAATAAATATATATAAAACATTTTTTGCTTAACAACGTAAGCTTTGATTTGCTGCTGGATGGAGTTTCTTAAACTTGGTTCAATTAGAAATATTCAACAAAGAATAAAAAGTGTGCCAACCAAGCCCGATCTCATCGAATTATTTTTATGTGATTTTGTTTTAGGTATTTTCTCCTTCACATTACCCTTACATTCACTCCCTCCCTCTCTCTCTCTTAGGATACATCCACGCACATCCATCTTGTTTGCATACTGAAAAACAGGAAGTGTGTGTGTTCAAAAGAATTGATGAGTGACTCAACGCTGTTTTAGTTTGGTGCAAAGCTGTTAATGAAAGAATATTCTGCATAATTTATCTGCTATAGAAGGTAGGTCATTTTTACAACGGTTTTGTCTCTGTTCTTTAGTCGTTATTGAAAAGAACTACAAATTATGTCTCTGCAGAGTAATACTAACATACTATTATTATCACGCAAATGTGATCATACTATCAAAACTATCAACTATTTGGGGGTTGAAAAGGATTTTTGTTCATTTCTCAGTTTATAGGTCATAATCCATGGATGAAGCATTTAGACTATATGTTTATACAGAAAAGGGCAAGCAACTTTTATTAACCGTATACTTAAAAATATTCTTTCATTTGTTTTTGGCACAGCCATCTTTATTAGGGGATCAGACTAAAGAAGAGAAACTGTTTAATCTTTGAGCTGACTGTAGAGAAATGGCAGAATCATCAGGAAGTGAATATCAGGAGCAGTTCAGCTGTCCCATCTGTTTGGATCCACTGAAGGAGCCGGTGACGATTCCATGTGGACACAGTTACTGCATGAGGTGCATTAATGACTGCTGGGGCCAAAAGGACCAGAGGCCACCGTACCAGTGTCCCCAATGCAGAGAGCTCTTCAGTCAAAGACCTGTACTGAAAAAGAACACTGTTTTAGCTGAGATGATGGAGGAGCTGCAGAAGACACATCTACAAAATGCTGATGTGCTGTGTGATTTTTGCATTACAGAGAAGAATAGTGCTGTAAAGTCCTGTCTGCAGTGTTTGGCCTCCTTCTGTGAAACTCACCTGCAGCCTCACTATCAGTCTCCTGCATTTATGAAGCACAAACTCGTCAAAGCCTCCACACACATTCAAGAGAACATTCAAGATAACAATTGTCCTCGTCATGGAAAACCTCTGGATATTTACTGTCAGGATGACAGGCTGTGCATTTGTTACTTGTGCATGATTGACAATCATAAAGGTCACAATGTGGTATCTGTGGAGTCAAAATTGAATGATGAAAAGGTAATGCTTATTATTTACCTTTATTCTTATATTTGCATGTAATATGTTTATAGAATATTAAAAGAACATTTCATGATATTTTCAACGTACCAGATGTGTGGTGTGATGCGGATCAAATTATCATTCTGACACGTCCGTCAGATTTGAAAAATAAGTGTGTGTAAAGAAATACACTTATAACCAAAGCCTCTTATAAATGTGACTAATGGGAATGTTACCCTGTTTACTAGATCAGACTATCAAGGTAGTCTATTTATTTTCTGTATTAATTTTGTGTGTTCACATCCTCATAACGTGTTAAGGGAGACACAGTTGATATGCCAGGAAATGATCCAGGAGCGAGAGAGATGTCAACAGGAACTCAATGATGCTGTGAAGTCTTTTAAAGTGAGCATCAGTGTGTTTGTTTCAGATTGCACCTGCACATTTTAGGTCACTATGAGTGTGTAAATACAGTACATGGATTACATGTTTACACAGGTAACTGTAACCTGATTCAAAAGAATATAATCTAATAAGTATTCATAGAACAAAAGTGTGTTGTAGGAGGAGAAATACAGAATTTTGCATCTGTTTGCATACAATAGGAAAATAATTGGGTATTCAAATATATAGAAATGACTGTGTTGTTGCGCCATGTGTGATCGTGGCTTTCTGTTTACAATAGATCTCAGCACAAGAGGTGTTGGAGGACTGTGAGATGGTCTTCTCTGAGCTCATCTGCTCTCTTGAGGAAAAATATTCTGAGATGAAAGATCTGATCAGATCTCAGGAGAAAACTGAGATAAATCGAGCAGAGAACCTTCACAAACAGCTGGACCAGGAGCTGACAGAACTCAAACAAAGAGACGAGGAGATACAGAACATTTTAATTGCAGATAATCAGGTCCATATTCTGGAGGTAATGACGCTTCTTTTCAAATCAAATGTGTGTGAACCTTCCATGAGATGGTACAGGACTATCCCTCATTGTTTTGTGTTTCTTCTCTTTCTTATATTTGAGGAAGACTATCTTGTGCTTAATAAATTGGATCTGAATTATTTGTCTCAATGCAGAGTTGTGTGTGTGTTTTACCAACATTTGAAGACATACCCAATATCATCAAGTACCCTCATCTGTCTTTTAAAGGCATTTCGATCCCACCATTCAAATTGGTTTTGGAAAAGATCTGGCAACAGAAAAGAACCAAAATATCACGAGAAGGTCTGATTTTTCTTGCTTCACTCATATTATTTAGGATTACATTAATAAAGTAACCATATCATGTTGTTTTTGTCTCTTCAGTGTCAAATGTCCATGTTGCAGAACCTCCAGAACCAAAGACTCCATATGAATTTTTGAAGTGTATGTTGAGCTGTATTTTTACTATAGTTTCCTCAACACAAACACACAATTGATAAATGCCAATTAATAATATCTAATGGGATTTAAACATAATAATTTGTAATGTTTATTTGTCTATCTATCCTCAGATTTGTGTTACCTGCAACTGGATCCAAACACTGCAAACAAAACCCTCATCCTGTCAGATGTGAACAGAAAAGTGATAAATAATAGTGTAGCGCAGCAATATCCTGATCACCTAGAGCGATTTGACTGGTATTGCAATGTCCTGTGTAGAGAGAGTTTATGTGGCCGTTGTTACTGGGAAGTTGAGTGCAGTGGAAATGACTGCGCTATAGCAGTCTCATATAAAAGAATTGGCCGTAAAGGAAAAGGTGAAGACTGTAGACTTGGGTGTAATAATAATTCCTGGAGGTTGAGCCGCTATAATCAGAAATTCAGCTTCATGCATGATAGAAAGCAGGTCAACCTTCCTGCGGTCTGCTGCTCTAGAATAGGGGTGTATCTGAATCACAGAGCAGGAACTCTGTCCTTCTACAGTGTGTCTGATACAATGACCCTCATCCACAGAGTCCAGACCACTTTCACTGAACCTCTCTATCCTGCATTTGCAATTGGAGTTGGATCAACTGTCACAATAAAAGAGTAGGGGAGAGTGCAAGCAGACTGGAAATAATATTAAAATGTATCAGAAAAAACTAAAATTAAAATAAGCATATACATTTTAAGTTTAAAGGGTTAAGAAAGAAATCAGCTAATCAGCTGAACTGGCTGACCATAGAATGATTGGTCCCTCAAATCACTGGTTACTGAGAACTTAAATTCATGATGAAATATAGGCATTGAATTTGCTATTGAAATTGCTGTTGAAGTGTTTATTATTATTATTATTTAGTTATATATTTATTATTGTAATGTTATTCTTTAAATTTCCATTTTGATCTTGGGGTCAGTAGATCACATAGACCAGAAGTGTCCAATCATTTTCCTACGAAGAGCCAAAAATCAAACTTGATTGATATATATATATATATATATATATTTCTTTGTTCCTTTGTAGGTTCATGTTTGTAGTGTTATTAGCCAGCATACAGCTGTTGAGTTTGAGTTACCTTCTTCGTATGTTTAATGCCTTCATTGTATCCCCTTCTTTTGTTTATTATTAAAGTTCTGCTATTGGATCATACATCTTTTGCCTCTTCCCTGCACCAACTTTGACAGTTACATTATTTAAAACAGTATTATATTAAAATATTCGGTTCCCCAACTTCCGATTATGGCCGCAAGCTAGAAAGCCATGCCAGACCCTGCTCCGCTACGATCTTGAATAAATCCTGATATATTTTGCAGACACGATCTTGAAAAGTGTAGCTGAACTTTACGCTCAACACAGGAATGCCAAATACTGGAGAGACGGGCAAAGATAAAGGGAAAATACTGACACAATTGAAATTAACTGACTATAGGGCGCAGAACGTGGAGCAAAAAGTTAGCAACGAGGCTAAAATGGAAGCTCCAAAGCAAAGTGAAGGCGTGCTCACAGGGGCTAAAGAACAAATACTGACAGCAATAAACAATTTAAAGTCAGAGTTTTCAGTCAGACTCGATGAAATTCAGACTGCTATTGAAGAGATAAAGAAGGATCTGGCTGATTGTACCGAAAGAATGACACAAGTGGAGCTACGCATGTCAGCAGTGGAAGACGAACAAACTGGACTATGGGAGATGGTTCAGACACTGGAGAGAAGAAATAAAGTACTGGAGGATAAGAACTATCTTAAGAACAACTAAATAACTTGAGGTGAATCTGCCCAAGGGAGCTGAAAGTTCAGATCCCTGTTCATTTTTGGAAAGCTGGATACCGGAGGTACTGGACGTGGTGCCCCTGCAGTGTCCAATAGTGTTGGAAAGAGCGCCTCGTGTCAGGCCGAGAAGAGATGCCGAAGCTTCACCGAGAACATTTACAATGAAGTTTCTGAATTACAAGCATAAAATACTTGTAATGAAATCTGCAAAGGTAAAGAAAGACATCCTCTACAAGAACCAGCAATTGAGATTTTACAATGATCTTGCCACAGAACTGCATAAACAATGGAGGAAGTGCGATTTGGTGCGCCAGCAGCTGCGAAGTCTGGGACTCAGGCATGGCGTAATACCTCCAGCTGAACTGGAGGTAACTTACAAAGAATGAACTTTTTTTTTTTTTTTTTTTTTACTTCTAAATTCTGTCTGTTTTTGCTCTTTAGTGATCTTAGACAAAGGCGAGAGGACTGATCCAAAGGATCTGTCCATAATAGTGGTCGGAGGCTACACAAGCTAGGGGGGATTTCCAATTTAGATGGGAGAATGGGGTTAATTTTTCATTATGGTTCAACGGGTTCAATGTACGTTCTAGTGTTTAAATGTGTTAATCTTCTCAGACAGGATATGTTGACTAAAGGAACATTGTGGTGTAGTATTTGTAATGGCTCAAAAGGTTGAACTATAATGCACCTCCTGGAATTGCAGAGGTTCACAAAAAGCTACAAAAATCAAGCAGGTTATGGAGAAATATTGAGAGAAACAGATTCAAAAAGAGGCACATTCCCTGAAAGATGAAAATGCAAAAATTGGCAGGAAGTGGCGGGGGAGTGTCTACGCAGCTTCATTTATATCACAAGTTATGACCCTTATACACAAATCAGTACCCTTTCAAGTCACAAGTGTGATTAAGGATAAATTTGGTAGATATTTGATAATCCCGGGATCTCTTCTCTCAGTGAATCTGAATTTGGTAAACAAATATGGCACTAATACGGACAAGCCCAATTTTTCTACAGATCTATTTCTCACACTTGCATCCCCCCCAGGAGAGTGTATAATTGCAGGAGACTGGAACTGTACACTAGACCCACTCAAGGACACATCTACAGGTGCTGATCAAACACATAGTAGAAGTAGGATAACCATTCATCATTTTATTAAAGAGTTAAACTTGTTAGATATTTGGAGGCACCTGAAGCCCAGAGATATAGTTTACTCCTGTTTCTCTATCACCTTTCAGACTTACTCACGCATAGACTATTTCTTAATCTCAGCGGGACTAATTTCCAATTTGCCACTATGACAGCATATTCCTATCAGATCACAGGGCATGTTGTCTGATATATGTGGATAGGAATCCTGTAAAAAATCCACCTACATGGTGTTTAAATCAAAAATGGTTACAAAATGAATATTTTGTTAAATAAGTGGGGAAAGAAATAGATTTTAGAAAACTATTTTAGAATTAACACAAGAGGTTATTTAAGAGGTCACATAATAAGTTATACCACATTAAAATCTAGAGAATCATGCCAGAAAATACAGCAATTAGAATACAGAATAGACTTTTCTAGAACAGGAATTTAGAAACAGAACCCCTGGAGTAGAAAAAATAACTATTGCTCTTAAGAGCAGAATATAACAAAATGTCTGCAGACCGGGCAGCTTCTAATATGCTCAGGCTTAACCAGTCATTTTATGATCAATGTGAAAAACCCGGCAAACTTTTAGCCTGGTAGACTAAACAACTATGATGAGTTCAAAGAGAAGATGGAAGCAAAACTTAAAGTGGAGGAAATAGGCATAGCTACTGATGTTGAGAAATCTGGTAAAATGGCAGAACCAGATGTGCACCCAATAGATCTTTATAAACAATTTAAAACAAAATGACTGAATGGTCATGAAAAATGACTGTTTCTGGAAGCTTTCCAAGGAGGTAGTCTCCCTGAATCAATGACAGGAGCATTAATTATACTATTGCCAAAACCAGGAAAACCCAGCAACAGATGTGAAAATTTGAGACCAATAAGTCTATTAAACACTGACCTCAAAATCTTGTGCAAAATTTTAGTAAATGGCTACAAGAAGCACTATCAAAATGGATTAATCTTGGGATATCAGGGAATACATAACGTTAGGAGAGTTCTTAATATTATTTAAAGTTTGGAGGACTCCTCAGCTAAGGCCCTCCTGTCTTTAGATGCAGAAAAAGCCTTTGATCAGGTAGAGAGGCCTTATCTTTTTAAGACTCTGAAATGATTTGGATGTGGGAATACAATCTTAAAATGGGTTCAGGTACTATATTTAAATCCAACAGCAGAAATTCTAACAAACAGGAATATATCAAAACCAATTGAAATCAAAAGAGGATGTTGTCAGGGATATCCTTGTCCCTGCTATTATTTACTCTGGCAATTGAACCATTCGCTATATCTGTTTGGATGCATGCAGAAATTGCTGGAAAAACAATTCAACATGTAGAACTTTATCTCTCATTATATGCAGATGATGTTATTGTATTTATCTCGCACCTCCACATAAATATTCCTAAGCTCCTAGAGTTAATAAAAGCATTTGGCGACATCTCAGGATATGCAATCAATAACACCAAGTCCTCTATTTTATTTTTTGATGAAAAGGAAAGGGAGATTCCACCTAGGGAATTCTCCCAATTTAAAGAGGTAGACCAGTTAACATATTTGGGAATGCAAATTGTATCAAATCTGGTTATGATCATTAAAGTCAACTATCAGGCTTAAGTTTGCCTTTACTCCTATATTTATATTCAGATAAACTGACAAATTTGATGAAACAAACTACCAATCCAATTATCAAAAATAAGATCAAGGTGTGGTATGATGTGAGAAAGTTTATTAAAGAACCTAATTTGTTTTCACAGTACAGTCCCATATGGGGAAGTCAGTGTTTTACTCCAGGAAGAGCAGATGCTGTATTTAGAACATGGGCAACAAAAGGATTAGAAAAAATGTAAGCACTGTACCTACCTAACACAGACTGTATGATGTCATTTGAAGAAATTAGGCACAAATATGACTTAGATAGAAAATATTTTTTAAGTACCTTTAACTTTATTAGAACGAGACAAAACAACACCCTAACCAAACCCTCAAAGTCTAATGTAGAAAAAAAAATATGTCTAAGAATAGTTTAAGTAAAGGTGCTATATCAGAGTACATTGTCATGGACCATGCACGATACGGATGGATTAAGTCATTGTGCATCATCTCCAGGATGTTAGCAGGGTCCGAGTTGGTGTGGCAAAGTTAATTTTTAGGGTGCCACCCCCAGCCACCCTACTGGCCCCGCCCCTGCTAACAGTGGTTTTGTATGCTGGTTTGAAATACCTATAAATTAGAATAATTTTGCAGATGCTATCCTCCAATCTAAAATTTCAGTAACACCATTTTTTGTAATAGCGTTTGGGTAAACATGTGAATACAATTAAACCACACTGGCATTGGCATTCAGGCAAGTGTCAACTATATAATGAAAGTAGATATAAACTTAAATATTTGGACTGTGTTCCCAGGACAAAAAAAAATTGACTTTGAAACACTAACCTATCCTGAGAAATTTTCATTGGACTAAAAAGTGTAACAACTAGTCCTGGTCTCTACTATACTACTGCATTGATTCTATTATTATTATTATTACTACAGTTATTTTAAATTACCAAAATTAAAATTGCATTGCAAATACAAGACTTGATCTCAGGTCAATTACTAATTTCCCTCTGAGTTTTTGCCTTTGTAAGTTTTAACACAAAGGGGCCGATGGGGCCATTTATCGTGGCCCTTCATGTTCACCGCCCTCAAGCCGAGCTGGCCAATCAGCGCGCGCCGCTTGCTCGTGGCTGTGCGTGACGTCATTCACTGTAAATCTCACGGAACAAAAGCAGTCCGCGCGTTGCGCTCCTCCCCGCCGGATGCAACCGACAAACACGCCGTCGCGGTCAGTTCGTTTTTAAGTTAGTTTTAAAAACATTCTTCGTCTCTATATCTACGTATACTGCGGAGAAGTGTAAATCCCCGGGAATCGGAGCCGTTGTTTTTGTCTTATCCCAAGCTGCGTTGGGTTTCTCGCGAGAGTAAGTAGACCCTGCGCGTGGCTGGTTTGTTTGTGTTTGTGCTTTAGATTGATACAATGTAACGTTTGTTTGGTACAGTGTTTCAAATCAGTTAAAATGACAGGACCATCATTGGATCGTAGTGGGATTGTTTAGTTTAGTTTTGCCAGACAGTGCCAAATGTTACATACTTGCATGGTGAATATAATATGTGTACAATACCAGCAACACATTTGGCCTTTTGCACATTTAAAACATGCACTTGTATGTTTGTAAGCAGTACACTTTTAATATAATGCGAAGTTTTGAAAAACAGTTGATAGAAATCTTCAGTGCATGCATGAGGCTGTTGTTTTGAAAGTGTATGTTTGTGCCATTTTTCCATCTTGCTTATGTGGAAAGGTCACTGTGGAAAGAGGTTCAGATGTTGTCTAATCATGCCTTTACCCTCCCTGTGTCTTTATCTGCCACAGATTCTGAATATTGTGAAATACACGAGCTAATCACTACAAAATGGTGTAAACTGAGAGGGGGAGAATCTGTTTGTATTTGCTGATCATTTGTCAGCACTGATTCAGAAGAAACTTGAGTGATGCCATTTCCCAGTTTTGAGCTCTGTAATTTCTGGAACACTTCTGCAAATGTATTTCCATTCCCTTTGCAAGGTTGTCTTTGTTCCTTTGTAGGTTTTTTTAAGTCATGCTCACTTCCCATAACCTATATACTTTGCATATGTTCGTTATTCATTATGCATACCTTAATCTAACCCTTATGCAAAAAGCACACAGACAGGTGTGCTTGTATGGTTATTTTTGAGTTTTTAATACAGATGTTTGTGTTTTCTGTTCTCAAATGAAGGGGAGGGTAAGTTTATAAAAAAAAAAAAACATTTGCATGTGCCAGTGAAAATTAAGATCACAAAATACCTTTTTTTTTTTTACTTAATTGTTTATTTTTTTTTAACCTTAAAATCAAAAGAATACGAGATTATTTGTCATTTAAAATATCACAATACGGAACTTTTTAATTGTTCAAAAACAGGCTTCATTCACTCATAGTAAAATATAATTTTGGTATTTTGAATTTGGGGTGAAATGACTTGATATGTTCCTGACAGCCAGCATGACGTTCACCCTCTTTGTAATTTCCAACATAAATAAGCAATCGTTTTAATGCATCTGTTTTAGAGGTTGACCGAGAGTGGATTTTATTGATAACTTAAGTGGTGGAAAAGGCTGATAACCACTAATTGGCTGATATTTTTTTTTTTTAATTGCTTTACTGTATAGAAAGTCTTTCCTTACCATGACGGGCACAATCATTGAGGCTACAAGAGCCAAAAATAAATAAAATCCCAGCAGTTTATTGTGTAACCAAAAATCCCAACAATAGCCAGGGGAAAAAATGAAGATTTGGTGCATAAAACGGGACTTTTAACAATAAACAAGCTTACTTCTTTTGAAATGACAAAGACTTGGCTCTGTTACAATCTGCTATATTTAATTATTTACCAAATGAAGCTTTTTATTTCCTACTCCTACTAGATTAAAACTATTGGCATAGATTTTTCCAATATCCGATAATTCCAGAAAGCAACTATCGGCACTGATTTATCGGTAAAACCGATATATCGGTCTACCTCTAATCTTAGTGCCTGTGTCAATACTTTGTCGCATACTATTTTCAGTTAGTCTTATCAAGATGTGTAAAATTTCATAACTATTTTAGTACCCACCTATTGTATTATAGGTCTTTATATGCTTTAGAAAGTTTTTCCTTTTTATATAGATTTTTTTCTACCACTTCTGATTTAAACTTTTGACCGTTCCTTTACAAAATCACATCATGCTCCGTTCCAGAATTGGACACATTTGGTTTCTTGGCACTGTTTTCTGCTTTCAAACTACAGCGGTTTTGTGAACACCCCTCCAGCTGAGGTCACCGTTTTGAGCATGCTCAGAACGCGAGAAGGAAGCAGGAAGTGTTGGTACCATTTCCTTTTCCTCTTACTTTCATCTTGTTCCATTTTCTCCTCTTTTATGGCCCATGCAAAGAAGTGTACTCTGCACCGGGGTCAAACAGAGGACACGATCGTCACGGAAAAGCAAACAATCTCATCTAATGCTTGAGGGGTCTTTCACTGACCTGATGTTGAACTCTCTTTGATCTTTAAACTTCATTGTGATCATCTGTGAGGCACACATGGGGGACTCGCTAATCATGTGATGCTTTTTCAGAGGTTCATCAAGTATTATTTTGCACATTAATAACATGTTTACGACTTAAAACACTGGTTTTAAACCTCCTGAACTCAAAGATTTGATATCTTGCCACCTCTTGGGCTTCATTGCTTTTAATCTCTTGAATGTTGTGGTTGTACGATGAAAATCTAGGTTTTCTACAAGGAAACCTCTTAAATGTTTTTGCTGTTAAATTCATTTTATTTATTTTTTTTGCTCCTGATCGGCACGGTAATTTTGTCTGGCGAGTATAAATAAGAACTTGAGTTGCATAAAGTTGTATAGTACAGACAGCAGATTGTACTTTTTAAAGGGATACTTCACCCAAAAAGGAAAATGATCTCATCAGTTGCTCACACTCATGCCATCCCACATGAGTAAGACTTTCTTTCTTCTGCAGAACACAAATTAAGATTTTTAGAAGAATATTTCAGCTCTGTAGGTCACAACTCCAGTGGTTAAATTCATGTCTTCAGAAATGATATGATCGGTGTTGGTGAGAAACAGATCAATATTGAAGTCCTTTTTTACTATAAATATCCACTTACAATTTAAGATGTGAAAGTCATCAAAGTCATAAGTGAAACTTTCATGACAAGAGTCATATTGATTACTTTTTATGGACAAATTGATATTTTGGGGTGAACTATTCCTTTTTTTTTTCGTTGAATAACTTGTTTGACTCGCATCATGTTTTGCAAACAATATTTAATGTTGACTTTTTGATGTCTTACAGATCTCTTCTCTTGTCTCTCTGTAGGAGTTTGAGGCCTTACAAAACTCATCCTCGTGTCGCAGATCTTCCAGTCCTGGTGAGATTTGAAGGTGAGTGTGTGTGTGTGTGTGTGTGTCTCCGGTTAGTCACACTTACACTAGAGTTTATTCAAATGAATCCGCACAACATCACAAGAGAGGGAATGTGGAAAGCTCTGGATGAAAATGTGTAAAAGTGAGGGAGCGACAGACATGCGCGTGTTTGTTTTTGCCGTTCAAGGACAGAGGAGAGTTGCTCTGGAATCACTGTGAACTGCTCTGTTTCATTTCGCTCTTTCTTTCTCCCTTTTTCCTGCTCAATGCTGACAGAGGAGAGATGATGCATGGAAGGTAAGTTCAGGCTCTGGCAATGCACTTTTATGTGTGATGTGGTAAAACCAAACACTGCAAAATCTCTGCCCTGCTGGAACATCCAGCTTAAGATGGTAGATGTGTATTGGAACATGATAGGTGGTTTCTAGTTGGACATTGGCTACCGTGTTCAGAAACTACCATGACCATTTTGAGTTAGTGTCTTCTAAATTACCAGTTGGTAGCTGGATTGTTGCTTGTCCAAATTGGTGTAACCAGTTATAATAACCAGTAAGAAAACCACTACCAGCTTAACCAGGGTGTTTTGGATAGTTGGGAAATAAAAAAAATACATATATTTTTTAAAGTATTAAAATATTGTTCTTCATAAATGCTTTATAAAACCCTTTTGCTTGATATTCTTCACAGATTTACTTGAGCTGCTATTTCTGTCTTTTTCTTGCTCACTGCTAAGAAGAAATGTTATTTATCACAGAATTTAGGTCATTTAATTGCTGATGTTTGGCAATTTTGAGATTATCGGCACTGGTTGATAGATAACAGCACAATATCTGTTTTCAATGAATGGATGAGTGTTCATTTAATTTTTTTGTACATCATATTTGCAATCAGTTGTATTATGAATATCAGGCATCAGCCTCCCCGCTCTAGATAATGGTAATTGGCATCAGCCTTTAAAATACTCATATTGGTTGACCAATTTGAATTGAAATTGGAATTTATTTTCCCAGGACTTTCTGTGCTTGATTAGTTTTATCCCTTGCTGTCTTGGTTTATAAATGTATGTGTGTGAGAGTCTTTGTATGGCTTTGACAAGTGAAATTTGGTTCAGGTTTGGCTCCTGAGTTTGAGTGTTTGGCTCCTTGGACACTTTCAGTGACGGAAGCAGCTGGAAAGATGAGTCAGGCTCTTAATATGAGGCCTTTATGGTAAATGTGGTCACACTAAATGGATCTGTTAGAAATGTGGCTTCTTTTCAGGAGAAATAGTCAAAGTGAGTCATTGGACTGCACTCAAGACAGATCAGGTTTGCTTATTGGCCCTAAATGCATGTTTGTGTCATTCTGTAGTTTCTTTCTTTTGTAGCTCAGGAGGGAATATTTACCTCGGATCTCACACATTCTTGAGAAAACGTGGTCTTCTCGGTTTCAGAATGATCTCCTGATGGGGTGTGAAAACACATCTTGCAGTCTTTAAAATGTGTCTTTAAAGCCAAGCGCACAATACACAACTGAAGCTTGTTGCTGTCATGGCGACAGTGTTGGAGTTACTAACTAGATATTAGTAGAGGTTAGTAGAGATGCTACTAACTTTTGCTGCTACTAAGTATTTTTAATAGCATGACTAAAACATTTAGTAGCTTTTCCAGAAATAAGCTGCTTTTTCCAACACATAGTGGTGTAACGCAACAAAATGCTACATTGCTGTTTAATGTCACAAGTACCAAGTATTCCACACAATGCATAATCAAATATTTAAATTGCTATCCGATTAGCTTGTGTTCATGCTGGGCAAAGTCAAGCTAAGATTACATTATCTAGGTCTTTTATTCCGACCTACGACTTATTTAATATTTGATCATTTTGGTCACATTTTAGTTTTTTTTTAAAAATCTTAAAATTCCATTTATTCCATCAATAAATGTGGTGAATTTTTTTGTCCTCCCCTTTTCTCCCCAATTTGGAAGGCCCAATCACCAATGCGCTCTTAAGACCTCGTGGTGGTTTAGTGACTAGCCTCCAACTGGGTGGTCGAGGATGAATCTCTATTGCCTCTGAATCTGAGACCATCAATCTTATCACGTGGCATGTTGAGTATTACCGTGGAGACGTAGGGCACGTGGAGGCCCATGCTATTCTCCGTGGCATCCACACGCCCCACCGAGAATCACATTACAGCATCCACAAGGAGGTTACCCCATGTGACTCTACCCTCCCTAGCAACCGGGCCAATTTGGTTGCCCAGGAGACATGGCTGGATTCACTCAGCATGCCCTGGATTCGAACTCGCGACTCCAGGGGTGTTGGTTTGCATCAATACTCGCTGAGCTACCCAGGCAAAATTGTATATACACTCACTGAGCACTTTATTAGGAACACTGCGCTATTAAATAAATTGCCAAACATGGGCTTCTGCTGTTGTGGCCCATCTGCCTCAAGGCTCAACATGTTGTTCATTCTGAAATGCTATTCTGCTCCCTTCAATTGTACAGAGTTATCTGAGTTACAGTAGACTTTCTGTCAGTTCGAACCAGTCTGGCCATTCTCTGTTGACCTCGCTCATCCCGTCTGCAGAACTGCTGCTCACTGGAAGTTTTTGGCAGCATTCTGAGTAAACTCTAGAGACTGTTGTGCGTGAAAATCCCAGGAGATCAGCAGTTACAGAAATACTCAAACCAGCCCGTCTGGCGCCAAAAATCATGCCAAGGTCTAAATCACTGAGAGCAAAATTTCCCCCATTCTGATGGTAGATGTGAACGATACCTGAAGCTCCTGACCCATATCTGAATGATTTTATTCATTGCACTGCTGCCACAAGAATGGCTGATTAGATAATGGCATAAATAAGCAAATGTACAAGTGTTCCTAATAAAGTGCTCAGTGAGTGTATATTGTTACATTTTTATTTTTTTACATGATGACTTTTTATTATATACAGTAAAAGTATTCATATTGATATGTAGAAAAAGTGCTCAACGGTACTGTCTCTTTAAGAATAGTGGCAGTTCAGCAAGCATCTCACAGAAGTGTTTTGATTTGAGTGCATGTTAACAAACTGATTGTTTGCGCACACAGCTTTACAGCTGAATTACCAGCTTGTGTTTTTGGTGTTTTTTTTTTTTTTTAATGAAAGTTTTAGTTACATGTTATGGTTCTTTACTGTGTTTGACTATGTGTATGAGTTAAAGTTAAGTTTTTTTTTTTTTTATAAATGTATTTGTTCAAGGTTAATGTTGTCACACTAATTGAGAATATTTTTCGAAAAAACAGTGCAAGCTATTAATCTGTCTGTCAAATTTTGTGGAATTAGTTGCATAACTTGGCCCAACTCTTTCTTTCTGCTCTACAGTGTGGCCCACTCCAGTCTGGACGGCTCATCGCACATGGGGGTTTGTCGCCTCTTCTGATTGGTTGACGCTCTTCCTTCCATCCCCCTCATGAGGTAACCCTGGCTGTCGCTGTTGATGCCCGTGGCTGAGCCGTAATGGGGCAGAGGGTGTCGGGTGTGGTGAAGTCCGCAGAGGAACAGGAGGCGGGCGAGCTAGCATACCAGCCATTGTGTGTGGCTCTTCGAAATCGTAGGGTCCAGTTACCTCCTCGCTTAGAGCTGCTTTTGGATATGCCTCCTGCAGGACCCGAAACTCAACTCCAGTACTCTTGGAACCCGGACGATCGTTCACTCAACTTGTTTATCAAAGACGACGACCGTCTTACGTTCCATCGCCACCCGGTAGCACAAAGCACAGACTGTGTGCGTGGAAAAGAGGGCTTCACTCGCGGCCTTCACGCATGGACCCTTCGCTGGCCCATACGCCAACGCGGCACGCATGCTGTGGTCGGGGTCGCGACCTCTCTGGCTCCGTTGAGGGCTGTGGGGTATTCCGCCCTAGTGGGGAGTGATGCAGAGTCCTGGGGTTGGGATTTAGGGCGGGGCAGGCTGTACCATGACAAAAAGAGTCGAACTGGACCAGCGCCGCCATACCCTGAAATTATTGAAGATGAGGAGGGGGAAGGAACGTTCTCCGTCCCGGAAGAGGTGCTGGTGGTGCTGGACATGGATGAGGGAACACTTGGGTTTTGCGCCAATGGGAACTATCTGGGTGTGGCATTTCGCGGGCTGAAAGGGAAGAGGCTTTACCCGATCGTCAGTGCAGTGTGGGGTCATTGTGAGGTCAGCATGACCTACATCAACGGACTGGACCGTGAGTATAGTCATATTAATATTTTTTTACACTTTTAGCAGATTAAAAAAGCAGTTATATTATCTGCTTTTTATTGAGAAAACAATGTTATTCCATAATACTGTTTTTTTTAAACCATGTCTTAGCCTAAACGAAGGCTAAAAAAATGGATGCCTTAAAACGGTGGGTTTATATTGCAACTCAAGATATAATAAATGGGTCACGAGTTATACTATAAAGTGCAGGTTGATTTTCATATAGCAGTAGTTTTCTCCAATGAAAGGAATTGAATGGGCTTTTGTTTTTCTGTAATCTTGTTACAATTACGGTTCTTATAAAGTGTCCGGTCACATTAAAAAATGTTTTTATCTATTCCAAAGTGACATCACCAGCAAAGTTTTGCCATGCCACAGTGCACAGACCCGACTAATGCATAACAATATTTTTCATTAAAATCTTTCGCATCGTTGTCTGTTTTTGCTTTCTTTCCCCTTTCTTTCCTGTATTTCCTGTTATCGCCTTGGGCAGCTATAAAAGTGCATCTAATACTTGATTTAAAGCTAGCACGGGATTTGAGGTTCTCCTAATAGTATTGTTGTTGCTTCATGAATGATTGCGCAAGCACTCGTTACACAGTAACCGAAGACAACATGTTTATGTGCAGCTGATTCATGTGTTTCTCTCCAGTGTGTTTTTGTTTTTAGTTTTTAAACTAGGCACCTGAAAATGAGTACCATATTCTTGGAGTGACTCATATTTCCAAACCTTCCTCTCTGAACAGAAAAGGGAATTTACTGGGGCATATTACATTGTTGTGCCACTTATAGTCATCATGGTAATGAATTTAAACTTTAAAAAGTGGCCATTTACTAACATTTTTCCAGGGTTGACCCCGACCAATGATTTTCCTAGTCGACTAGTTGTTTCACGTTTATAATATTTTGTTTAATTACTTAAATATACAATACTGTGCAGAAGTCTTAGGCACATAAAATGTTTCACAAAAAGCATTTGTCTTAAGATGGTTATTTATATCTTCAGCTTTGAGTCCAAATTCAATATAAATTTTAGACTCCCAAACATTACTTCTGTGAATAGAAAATAAGAACAGGAAGCCCCCACAGAGCCCCCCACAGAACATCAAGTCTGGAATTACACGAAGAGACAGAAACGATTGAGACAGTCTAAATGGCTAGAAGAACTGTGGTAAATTCTCTAAGAAGCTTGGAACATCCTATCTGCCAAGAAAACTGTGTCCAGGAGTACCTAGGAGAAATGGTGCCGTTTTGAAGGAAAATGTGGTCTTCGTATGATGTTGATTTATAAATGAAAACTATTCATGGCATTATTTCTGATGAAATCCTCACTAGGCAAAATTTTTCACAAGTGCCTAAAACTTTTGTACATTACTGTAGTTTCCGGACATTTCTGGGTGGAATGGCCCTAGTCCTCACCTTCCGATCTAACAGGTCCCAGATGTGCTCAATGGGATTGAGATCTGGGCTCTGTGCAGGGCATTGCAGAACACTGGCATTCCTGTCTTGCAGGAAATCATGCACAGAACGAGCAGTATTGCTGGTGGCATTGTCATGCTGGAGGGTCATGTCAGGATGAGCCTGCAGGAAGGGTACCACATGAAGCAGGAGGATGTCTTCCCTGTAACACACAGCATTGAGATTGCCTGCAATGATAACAAGCGCAGTCTGATGATGCTGTGTGACACCGCCCCAGACCATGATGGTGCAACTCGGGCAGTTGTTGTTGCCATCCTGTACCTGTCCCGCAGGTGTGATATTCGGATGTACCAATCCTTTGCAGGTGTTGTTACACGTGGTCTGCTACAGCGAGGATGATCAGCTTTCCTTCCTGTCTCCCTGTAGCGCTGTCTTAGGCGTCTTACAGTTTTTCTTCTTTCAGTCAAACACAATCGGAGTTATATTAAAAAATATCCTAGCTCTTCCAAGCTTTATAATGGGAGTGAATGGTACCTTAGATTTTGAAGCCCAAAAAAGCACATCAATCCATATTTAGTTCCATATTTATAACTTTATAAACCATAATCACTGGCATCCGGTTACTGTCGTCCACACGCACTATAGTAAAACCATAGTTTTCTTTTTCCTGTATTATCACTGTTTTCACTTAAACTAAGAAATTTTCCCACCCTGTCCTCTTGGGGCTCCTTATTGGCGTGGAAACATGAAAAGAGCCATGAAAACATTATTTGATGTAATTTTCAGATCTTAAAACTTAGTTCAGATATCTTTGAAGCTAAGTTGCACAACGACAAAAAAAACGAAGGGCTGTTTATTTCAGTTGGTGACTTACCAACATTATAACTGGACTACAGGACAACCGATAGTGGATTTTGCTGATATTGATTACGAAGCTGGTGGAAAACGCAGATAAAGAATTGATCAGTGTTCTTTTTTTAAATTCGATTTAAAGAATGTTAAAAAATGACTACTATAACGTGCATAGACATAAAGGCTACAAGAGTCCAATGTGAATAAAATCCCAGTTTCAGTTTGTTGTGTAACCAAAATACCAATAATAATTATAAAATTAACTAAACAAGCCCAAAACAAACTAGGGACTCTATAAATACTCTATATGTAAATATTTCCAAAAGTAAAATATTTATAGCCTATATATTTACCAGATGAATAGTTTTTATATGCATTTCATCAGATGAGGTTTAATGAGGGATACGGTTTATCATTATTCACAAGATATGAAGTTAGAGACACAATGTGTCTACTGATAAGGCACGTTTCCATATTGTCACTTGTTTATTTTGCATGTCCTCACTTCAATTTAGAATACTCGATTATCTAGTCAAAATAGCGCAGGCCACAGAGGAACTCATAGGAATAATAATTATAAAAAAAATATCGCCGTCGATAACGATTGTTCCGAAGAGCAACTATCAGCACCTATTCATCAGTTAAACCGGTATATCTGTCTACCACTAAACTGGACCCTATGTGGGGAAAAAACTACATTATTAAAATAATGTATTAGCCATTTAAGACCCCTGTATGTAAACAACCTATCACGATGGGCTAAACTCTTCAGGTGTGAAATAAGAACACTTGTTTTGCTGGTTGTGATATAAAATTTTGGTCTTTCGAGTCCAAACAAATTCCTAACTCTGACATTTTGATGTCTGATCTGTCTGACCTCTGTTCTGTCCTGTAGCTGAACCTCTTCCTCTGATGGAGCTGTGCAGACGGGCCGCCCGGCAGGCTATGGGCCGACACCGAATCCATCACATCCAGTCTCTGCCACTCCCACAGACCCTCAAAAACTACCTGCAGTACCAATGAGACACCAAATGTAGCCAAAAAGCATCTGCAGTTACTGGACATGTGCTCTGAAATGACATGCAGGATAGTAGAAGCTTTGTGCTGTGCACAGATGTCAATAGAATTTGTACGAGATACTACAGCATTGACCAGCCAGAAGACTATCTGGTTTTGTAAATGTTTTAACCAATGACGAGTGTGCCCTCGTGACATTTTTTCAGAGGAAGTGACTGTGATGCAACTATAACGCAAAGATGTGTTTGTTTGTATTTGTGTAAATGAAAGTTCAAGTCTTCCTTGGAAAAAAAGCAAACATCTTAAACTAGCCTATGCTGGTCTTAGCTGGTTTAAGATGGTCTCCCAGCCTGACCAGCTGAAAAGTGCCCAACACTCTTCTATAACCAGTTTACGGATAGACTGGTAGACCAACAACTCCGCTCAAGTTTTAACTAGTTTTTTTTTCTTTGGGTTTTCTTTCTCTTTTTATATATATTTTTTTAATTTCACTTTTTATATATTTCAACACTAAGGTCTTAATATTAAACCTGGAAACTAAACCTGTTTTGTGGCCATTCAAACTAATGCATTTTAGTTCATGATGTAGGTGATACCAGAAAACAGGTCTTTAATATCTTTCAGTCTTTACAGTCTTTACTAATACACATTCACAGTGCCTGAGATATTTTTATTTACTATTATTCTTTATATTTCTTTTTTGTTTTTCCATCGATGATCATGAAAAAATGTAATAAATCGGTTATCAAATGTTGTATGCGCGGCTTGCTTTGAACTGTGACATCGGTAATCAGATTTTTGCCGGAATGATTTTTATATGAAAGAGATATCTGTTTTTATGTGAAGGATCATGCAAAAACTCTGGAGAAGACAGCTTTGTTCTTTCGTGACCTTTTGAAAATGTGAATAAAAATAACTAAGCATATATCTCCATTGCAGTTGTGATTCTTGCTTTTAGCATTGTCTTCCGAATTCTATTTGAATAAAAAGTGCATTTAGAAATTCAAGTGTTTTTATTTCTAAATTTCTATACATTTTTAAATGAGCACATTTGAGTTTTAGTTCATGTTTTAGATGTTGAACTGAGCGTTTTTGCATATTTTGTCGATGAGGGGCCAAAATTTGCAGTTAAATTCAGGGTAATGCAATAAAACGTGAATGGTGTTTGTACTTTAAGAAGGTCTGCAAATGTATACGTGACCATATATGAACATTTCTAATATTTACACAACCTTATAATACTCTGTGGATGCATCATATGAAGACTAGGGCTAGTTATCACACTTAGTACTCAATTGAACCACTAGATGGCGCTGTTCTATTAAATATAGAGTCTCGTTGGTAAATAGGACATCACAACAGATGTCTATTCAGTACAGCAGAATTAAGCCACATAAAAATAAGGCAGCTAATTGTTAAAAAACATTTTTATTGGCCCATTTACTGAAAGTGCAGCATTGACTACATAAAGGAGCAAAATCCTTGAGTAGGAAAGATGTACAAATGCATAATGAATTAAGTTGAACTCTGCCTAAAGAACAATCAATAATATTGTGTATTTAAAAAACACTCGCACACACAGGGGCGTAGCACCAAATTGTGGGCCCTTGACCAATTTGGGTTTGTAGTTGGGTTAACATCCAGTATAAACATTTTAGATGGATATTTAACAGTGCAAATTCATATTTTTTTATTTTTAAATGTTAAATTTGAATCAAGCAATACACACACACACACACATATATATATATATATATATACAAAGCCTACAAACAATATAAATAATACATATTTAAATATATGAGTTTTCTTTGTTGGCAAAGTCACCATAACATTTCTGGAATGAAAAGATTGCCAGGTTGTTCAGTCTATCCTGAGACATTTCAGCTCTCAGGTAGTTTAGAAAGTCTTAACTTGCAAACTGATATTTATACTTAAAATTAGGTCTGGATATACAAATACAGATTTACAGATATGATGTATATTTTGGTTACAATTTCCATTAAACTTAAAGGGATAGTTCATAAGGGATAGTTACTCACCCTCATGCCATCCCAGATGTGTATGACTTACTATTCTTCTGCAAAACACAAATTAAGATTTTCAGAAGAATATTTCAGCTCTGTAGGTCCATACAATTCAAGTGAATGGGTGCCAAAATATTTATACTCCAAAAGGCAGAATACAAGTAATCCATATGACTCCAGTCCATTGGTTAAATCCATATCTTCAGAAGTGATGGGTGAGAAACTTTAATTGAATTCATATTTGAATTGCACTCTGACCCCAGCTTAACTGGGATATGTGAAAAATAAATAATTTCACTGTATATATGCAGAAATGTATGTATAATGTGTGACAATTGATCAACTTCTTCTTATTATTTTTATTATTTAATAAATTAATAATTAGTAAAAGTTTGCTAGAAATTCTTCTCCCTGCCCAGTAGGGGGCATATGCATGAAGAATGTGAATTCTTAGTTTAATTAACCGTGATATTTTTGAAACCGTATAATTGCATCATCACGCATTCAATGCATATCCTTAAATATTTATACACCATATTATATCAATCATTCAGAAAAAGGATTTGGGTTAATGTTTCATAAAAAGATGTACCCTTTCAGAAAAATGTACCCTTACCTGCTCCTTTGAAATACCTGTCTGCTTTCCTCACCATGAAAACCAACTGATCATTTCTATGGACACCTTTATCATGTTCACTGACTCCACATATGATTCGTCATATATTTAATGTTTTCTAAATTAATAGGAAAGTTTTGTGTGGGTTACAGACTTACAGAAGAAATTGCACGTTGGACGCCACTGACTGTCTTGAGTGTTTTATTCCTGCAGGGGGCGCTTGACGCTCTGAACACCGAATCCTCCATTCATCCACATTTAAATCTAAGAACGCTTTATATACATTTGGAGATATTTTACACTGGATAATTATTTTTTTAATAAAAACTGACAATTGCAAGGATTCATACCTGTGAATGAAAATCCACCTCAGCATTATCTATAAATGCATTTTTAAAAATCATCATCCAGTAAGAATTAATAACTGTGAGTTCATGCATCCTGGCCAGCGCTGAGAAAAGTAACCGGTACTACATGACTCCACCGTCTAGTTGGGCGATACCAACTTGATCAACAGAGGGGGGACTTTGTTTTTTTGTCTCAATATGACAGACACACAGCCACGCAATTGCATTGAAATTATTTTCAGCGTATAAACAATACTAGAGACAGATGCATGATTATCATAATATACTGAAATATCTACTAAGTTTTTCTGTGGGCCCCCCTCCAGTGAGGGCCCCTGTTATGAAGGTCCATCATTACCCGTAGTCCGACACCCCTGCGCACACAAACACACTTTCAGATTACAGAGAGAGGCAAAGCAAGACAATGTTGAAAACAAGATACTTTATATGCAATGGATTTACACTGTATAAAAATTCACAAGATTAATGACAAACAGAACATATAAGCTACAAACATAGAAAAAACATCAGCACAGAGAGAATAAATATAAAAACAGACACATTTTTTTTCATACTTCAAAAATAAACCAAAGAAAGAACTCTTCTTTGTCAGATTTGTATCTTTGTTTGTCATACGTTTTATCATTACAAAAATTAAGATTCGACTGATTTATCATTTTTGGCAATAAAAAACTTTTTGGAACTCAAATAAACGTCAATCGTTTTTTTTTATTATCATTATTCCGTTGGCGGCGCTCATGGGTTCTGGAATAAAAAACAACAACATAAAACCGAGGGAAAGAAAATCATCATGGGAGGTTCATTCTACGCCAAAGTCTTTCTACCAAGTCAGTCCATGGCGGCCATCTTTGTAGCGCTCTCGGGAGATTCTTTCCTATCCTGCCGGTGCAACTCGTATCTACTTGAATTGGGAAAGACCAAAATCTCCAAAACAGTTGGTCACGATTATGATCAAAGAACATATTTCTAACCGGCAGTAAATTATGACAAGACTGGTATCATAAATTGTGCTTCTTTACCTCAGATCACGCTAAAAAGCTATTTTCCCCGCTTGTATAGCTCATGCACGTGTACATTCTTGAGTTGATTGATAGGTGATGTCTGTATCTAAAAGGCGATTGGCTCTTTTACCTGTAAGGTGGGACTTCCTTTCTACATTCGCTGACAGTCGGGAGGTCCAATTTCTTCCATTAATTTTAATAAAAGTGGACCATCTCTGCTATACTGTGTTGGTTGTAATGCATTATTAAGTAATTAATTACTGTAATTAAATGACTTATTCATCGAAAAAAAAAGTGAAGGGATTACTCAACTTTTCAGTCATTTAATTACAGTTGCTTCTGATGTAAATGCGTTAAATACTGTACAGACTATAGAACAATTCTATATAAAATAATAGTGCATTTAAAATCTAAATTTAACATCTAATGATGCTGCCCCCCTTAAATTCTTTGCCCAGTTTATGAATCATTTATTTGATTTATTTGAAAGAATTAAAAGAGCAGTTTCATGTCTATCCTTGTATTTTCCATATGGTCGAGGTCGGGGTTTTAGAAAGTAATTAGTAATAAGTAATGCAATTACTTTTCAGACAGAGTCATTAGAACAGTAATCTAATTACACATTAGCAGATGTAATTAGTAGTTTGTAATTTAATTAATTACTTTTTTTAGAGTAACTTACCCAGCACTGCTGCTAAATGTTCTCTGGTCTGGTGTTTTTGCTATCATTGCATGTAGCCACGAATTTATCGATTTAAAATCTATCAGCCTAATAATCAGAAATCGGCTGGCAAATTACTGGTCAAATTAATTATCGGTTGACCTCTAGGTCTAATTAAAGCTTTAGGGCCACTCCAAAGAGCGTAATGAGAAAAGGTGATAATTTCACATTGTGAGGCTCTCAGAATAAAAGTGTTTATACTAGAGGACTGTAGAGCGCACCAGTGCCTGCTCACTTATTCAGCTGTCTGTGTTACAGAAATGTAAGCACAACGTAGTTCTAGCGGGGAGATTAGCAGCTGCACATCATCGCACCATTAGCTGGGTAACTCCTAGCCAATCACATGTAAGCCATTGCTTTATAAGTCTGCTCGCAATCTATCACATTGCTGTTTCAGTATGATAACATGCAACCTCCTCCACCCCACCACCACAGGTTGAGTCCCGTCCTGCATGGGGGTAGGCTACGCACCCCTGCCCAATTCTCCGGCAGGATCTGTTGGTTCTGAGTACAACTTCGGACTGTCAGACAGGGCTAACGCCAAAGAGAGACATTACATTCCTGTTTTATATTCATCAAATAGATGTAAACTAAAACTATACTCAAATCTGCGAGTCTTCCTGATAGGAGTATTTTTCCCATTCATTTTTCCCATAGACTTTTCATAAAATCCTTCACAAAAGAGTTGTAAGCCATGAACCAAATCAACCAGCACCAAGGTAAATCACAACATCACACACTTTTTGGTTTTGATTTGAGATAAAAATAAATAAATAAATAGAAAATCGGACATAATAGACAAAGGTACAAGTTGTGTATTTACCGTCTTTCATGAGGGCACAGACTACAAGCACTGCGAATGATGTCTTTTAATAAAAAGTGATGGGAATATATATATATATATATATATATATATATATATATATATATAACTATAGATTGTTGATTCTAAGTATAAAACAACATATTTAACATTTATTGCAAGATATTCTGATATGTTCAAAAAAGATAAGTAGTTAAAGGGTGATGAAGCACATACTCGATTATATCATTCCCAGTGCTTCAATGGAGTGGGCGGTCACTCTACAGCATGTTTGGCTGGTTTGGTTGGCTGCAGTTCTCTGATTGGTGAAGCTTTCTCTGCTGGACCATGGGTAATGTAGCTGTTTACCATGATTTCGGCTGTCAAACATGATTTTTAAACAATCGAGTTGAAATAACGCAGACGGATGGCTTATACGGAAGCATTTTCCATCGATAACCAACCTTGGAATGGTATATCTGTCTTTAAAGGTTTATTGTTGAAATTCAGTTTGTCTATGGACAAAATGAATGGGATTTTTACTTGCGGAACTAGACTGTTGCAATCTATTGTGTCTCAAGTAATACTTTTCTGAACAGAAGCTTGAACAGACTGCTGGTTGATGAGCGTTCCACAGCTTCTACTATGACATCACTGTTTCTGTCCTCCAGCAATAGAGAGACAGAGCAGATAAAGGGATTGAAGAGGATGCAAGACTTTGACTGGTTCTGACACCAAACACTATCACAAAAGGATCAAAGCTTTTTTGAAACACAGCAAGGAGTCTTGTTAGTGTTCGTCTGTATTTGTGAGAGGGATGAGTCTTGTAACATGTAAAAACTTGAATGTTTTGCAGGTTGTACTGCCATTGAGATGTTAAAGGTAGAGTGTTGTATTTGAATGTATGTATTTGTTTTCAACAGTGTATTGTTGCTTTTCTCCATTGCATTGTGGTTTGATGATGCATGACAGATGTTGTAGTTTCTTCATCACTGCCTGATTCAGTACTAGAGACGTCTTCATCTTCATCCTCCTCTTCCTCTGTTAATTCATCTGCAGGCTGCAGTTCTTCAAAACTCTAGAATTTTCACAAACATTTTAAGTTTGCAAAATGAAACTGATCAAATAAACTCAATGATATTCAAAATGAAAAAAAAACATAGGGACCCTATATTTACATATAACTTTGGTTCATGGTATAGAAGGGGGGTTTTCTAACTGTTTTGCAAACTGGCAAGTGTTGGGTAAGTTACTCCAAAAAATATCCCACCACAAATGACTAATTACTTCTATAGAATTGTAATTAGACTATTGATTACTTCATCGGAAAAGTAATCACATTACTTACTGTTTACTAAGTTACTTTCAAATTTTTTTCGCTAAAAAGTATTTATTTGGAATTTGTTGAGCAAACACAGTGTTTTTCCTCCTTGCTCATTGTCACATGCAAGTCATACTCTCAGAATATCACGTTTCTCTCCTACAATTACTTATTAGGCCGTGTACACCCTTCAGCTGTCACAGAAACGCAAAAAGATGCACGATTTATTTTTTAAATTCTACATACATACTACAATATCAGAAATAACCCAAGTAATGTACGTAAAAGTAATTAACGCAATTGTATTCTGATTACCAGAATTTAAAATGTAATGCGTTACACATTTTTTTTAAAACCGAAAGTAATTAGATAACAGTAACTAATTACTATTTAATCAGATTACTCCCAACACAATATCTAACTTTGGTCTGAATAATTAACTTGAGGTACCCCTTAAGATTGAAGTAATGTTCTACCTTAATCGAATATTTCAATAAATATGAACTATATACATATAATGACTTGTTTTGTTTATAAGATATATTATGTTATATAAATAACTTAATTTTAAATTTTATTTAATAAATTTTTTTTTTAATATTTGAATGATTATATTGTGTTTTTATTATAATTTTATATTAAAAAAATTTCATTTAAAATGTTTATTTAATCTCTCAAACATCCTGCATTTCCACCATTAACCCCAAGGGATTCGCCAACCCTCTCTGGAAGACCCTTTCCTAGAAACTGCAGTGTCTTTTAATAATTTGTTGACCTTTCCCACTGTATTTCTTTATGAGAATCAATACTATTGTGGGCTGTCTTGTCAGCTGTAACAAGCAGGAAAGACCCTATTTTCTGGAATCAATCATGGATCCACATAAACCCTGTCAAAGTGACATTTGGAACAGGACTGAACATATTGTCACTATAAATTGTCGTGATGAGTCTTGAACACTGTGATGGTTCAGAATTTTGGCAGTCCTTATTTTTATGCCTTGTCTTGGTTGGGCATGTAGACAGTTTGTATTACCTCCAGTGGGTTGACGGTGATGGATAGACAGGAGCCGTCCCAATCAGGTTGTTTTTCTGGCAGTGTGTGTGTGTGCTTGTCCTCTTTGTTGTGTGTTTGGAAGAGGTGGTAAACACCCAACACAACCACTAGTGCGGTGACACACAACACAATCACAACAGTGGCAGCACTGGGTACAGCTAGAGAAAGACAACAAACAAATCTAAATATGTATATTTTCATTTTAATATTTACATTTTCCCTCATAACTCTCAGACTATTAGAAATATACCTGCCATTTTTTTAGTGTAAGAAACATACTGTATATGTGGCAAAAGTAACCGTTCCATTCAAATATTTACTAAAATCAGTTAAAAAAAAAAGTCGGGAAACTAGACTGAACTTTTATGGAATAATGCTCATTACATATTTTAAAGATTAAATCTTTGAATACAATCATACAATTTATATTTCACAACTAGTGATACATTGTTATAGCGGTGTGGACACCAGGAGTTGTATGACACAATATTATACATGTACAGAGTCCGGACGAAAAACGCTAGTTTAAACACAAATGTATAATCCAGCGGTCAAACTCGCACGAGCAAAATAATGTTTGCTATATATGTTTGCTGCAAAGCCGTGAGTTGAACAATTGAATCTGATTAAAGTGTACTGTTTGAGGACGATTTCTGCCACCACTTCCTTGTGTGACATTAGCGGTGACGTTACCAATGGATTGACTTACTGCCATTTTTAAGCCATGTTGTTCCTAACAGTTGTCAGTTGAGGGCGCTATTTCGCTGTTATTGTTTTTAACAACCATTTCTGCATGATGTTGGTCTCAATAAAGCTCATTTGGTATCTTTGGAGTGCAGGGCTTTGGAAAGAGAGGACGTGGCTTATCCAACGATAAGTCTCTTAGAACTAGAATGGCTAAAATCACTTACAGCACCTTTAAGTACACTAACTTGTTTAAGGGGCAAAATTGTTTGGTGTGGTTGAAAAAATGCCACAACTATGCGACAGTCGTAATTTTAATAAAATGGATAGAAATTATTTTCATGTTTATTTCACTCTTTGTTTAGATGATCCTAGTTTTAGACATGTAGTTGTATTTTTACAATGATTTTCATAGTTTAATATTGAAAGTCTGGGTCTGAAAGAAAACTAAAGCAATAAAGTATATAAATAAAAGGCATTTAAAAAGTTTCAAAAATAAATAATAAAATGTTTCAAATTCAGTTTTAATTACACATTCATATAACAAAAAGAAAGAAGCTAAAATCTGTCCGTATGAATAAAAATGAACCCCTGGGACACGAAATTGCCCGAAGTTGAAGAACCACCCATACGCTGAATAAATATTACATCTCAAATTTGTTTTTGACAGAAAAAAAATTAAGTGTGTTACAATTGTGTTCTCACAACCTATGTTTTCCATGTTACTCTGACTAAGGTCTGTACATATACACAATTACATTTATTTCCAAATGTAATAATAATGAATGACATTATTACATTGTTATATTATTACACAATGACACATACTAAATGCTTAATTCTGTTTGAAAACATAACCACATGGTTATCACTTACCTATGCTGTGGGTGTTAGATACCATGACCAAAGGATGAATCATTTGCATGTATTTAGGCGGGGCCATCACATGATTGACATGTTCAACAGGATCCTCACTGTGAAGAATGTTGACCTTGGAGGACACAGGGTCATAGATAGGTCCCTTAAGGTCATATGTCACTACTGCACAGCATGATTTCATTAAGTATTATGTCAAGATCCCATTCCCCCTCTCAAAAAATGTAAATAAAATAAATAAATACATTTTTTGTTTTGTTCTAACCTGTAGTGTGTACTGATTGCTGGTGTAGCGTCCATTGAGTTCTGAACAGGTCAGTCTAAATGATCGGACAGAGTCGACAGCTTGATGGTTCTGATATCGCACCTGTCTAATCACATCTATGTAGTGAGAAATGGAGTCCACACCTGCAACACACAAACACACATATGTATAGTAAATATATAGAAAATTGCATGGGGAAAGTATAAAGTAAGTTATGGAATTTGTGTTTATTACCATATATGGACATGTTGGTGGTAGAGTTGCTGTATTTCAGTTGTTTGCCCGTTAAGGCACTGTGGTGCAGTGCAAGATTCTCTAGCCCCGCCCGTAACTCCTCCCCCAACACAATGATGTCACAATAGTCCAGGTTATGAGCGATTTCCTTCAATACACCTGACCTGTGATCTGTATGCACAGTTAAAAGGGGGTTATATTTGTAGCTTTTATCCTGAAGAATAATGAAACTGATATTCTATAATTATTCTATACTTGTACTTACTCTATACTCTACCACTTATACACAGATAATTGTGTAATGGCTAAAGGCCCATTTTCTAGCTCCTCTAGACCCTTGCAATTAAGCAGGCCGTTTTTACTGCTGTCCCCTTAAGACTTTGATATATACTGTAAATGAACTATGTTACGATTGGCTAGCCTCTTGATTAGTGAAATTAGTAAGAACATCACATGATATGTTTATGTGGGCATCATATAATATGTTTGTGACATCATAACCATGATGATTTCTAAACGTTTCAATGATTCGAGTTCAATTACTGATTCTGATTAATCCATTTTTGTAAGTTAGTTTTCATAATTTTACAGTATGTCTACATAGTCTTAATCGTTTCGATCATAAAGTTTTATTTTTCATGATATGTTCCATTTACAGTGGCATGAAAAAGTATGTGAACCCTTTGGAATTACCTACATTTATGTATAAATTTGTCTTAAAACCTGGTTTGACCTTCATCTAAATTAGAATAATGAACAAACACAATCTTTTTTAACTAATAACACACAAATTATTGTATTGTTCTTGTACATATTGAATACATCATTCAAACATTCACATTTTAGGTTGGAAAAAGTATGCAAACCCCTAGACTAATGATGTCAACTAAAGCTAATTAGAGTCTGGAGTTGGCAAACCTGGCATCTAATTAATAAAACGAGATTGGAGGTGTGGGTTAGAGCTACTTTGACTTATAAAAAGCACACAGAATTTTTGAGATTGATATAAAAAAAAATGCATCTGCAGATGTGGATCCTGCCTTGCAAAAAAAGGAGATTTCCTTCTGAACGTTGTGCATGTCTAATCAGTAGGTACCAGAAACGCTTGGTTGAGGTTATTGATCGACCAGTTATTAAATCCAAGAGTTCATTAAAGTTTTCCACAGCACTGTGAATGTTTAATGGTGTGTGTTCAATAAAGACATAAACGATTATAATTGTTTGTGTGTTGTTAGCTTAAGCACCATTGTGTTATACTTGTGACTTTTATGAAGATGAGATCACATTTCATTACCAATTAATGCAGAAAACCAGCAAAATCCAAAGGGTTCTCACACTTTTCTTACCATTGTATAGTAAACATAAACAAGCCACTAAATGCATAGAAAAGATAAAGGGGGGGCAATAAAACACCCTCATAAAAGAATGATATGTTTAGACTGTGAAGGGGCGGTGAGCATCTGTCTTTTATGATTTATTAACGTTTTTTTGCATTTATTCTTGTTCTGTTTTTTGCCTCCAAAAACAGTATGACACCTGTGCAGTTTGTCAGTGAATAATGTGTTGTTCTGACTCGGTGTTTGGGGACTTTCTGTTTCAGAGTTGCTTACACAGAGAAAGTTTTGTTAAAAAAAAATAGTTCATGCAAATATTCAACTTTTTAGGATTCTGTCATCATTTTCTTTCTTCCATGGAACAAAAAAAAAAGATGATGTTTTGCAGAATATTTACTCTGTGCTTTTCCATAAAAATAAATAATGAAAAAGAATGGAAAAGGGCACCGTGGAGCTCCAAAAATGACAAAAAAGCACCATAAAATAATATAGATGACTTGAAATCTTCTAAAACCAAACAAAATCTTTGTGTCTATCTTCTCTAAAAATCTGACCCTTTCCCGTAGCTCTCAAGTCTCATTTGTGTATCTTCAAATACTGTATGTCACGTTGAGATGCGTTGTGTAAGGTTAGATGCCAATTGTACCATACGCCATTTGTTCTCTAGTGTCTTGTAACTGATTGCAACACCCATTTACTTCATTTACATTCACTTTTTACACCAATAAAATTTAAAAGCTAACATCTCCTTTTTTGGGTTTGGAACAACATAAGGGTGAGTAAATGATGACTTATCATCTATTTATTTATAGAAGAAAAGTGATTGTAAACATAATTCTCATCTGTACCTGTGTTATACGTAGGTTCTTTATGCTTTATAACTGTGCTGGTAATATGCAAATCCCTGAACAGTGATAGGCCTTGGGCAAGGTCAGAGGCAGGGACGGTCAGGTGCTCCGCCCCATTGATTGTGATGTATGGTTCTCTGGGCTGCATTACCATGACAACAGCCTCACTATCAGGAACAGAAATACACACATCCTCTCCGAAACACCTGCACACATCACAAACACAAAGACACCCTGCATTTCAGTTTTCTGCATTATTTTACACAGAAACCCAAAGAATTAACAACCGCCAAGAACCAAATGCAAGTAAAGATTGGTTTTGGCGAGTAAATGAATGTTACTAATGTTACAACAAAACTGGCAGGTCATTTTCTCATTTACTGCAACATAATTTACATTACATTAACAGTAAAAGCATTTAAATAAGAAATGTATTACTAAGAAACTACTTTCAGCTACTGTCACAACTTATGCATCTACAACTTTTACATTAGTGGAACATTTACGCACCACAAGTGTATCTATGAAGATTTTTTTTGTTTGTTTTTGTTTCGACATGTATGTGGGATATTCCATACATTAAGCCACCAAAATTAACATATGAGTTGTCAATGCTAAAAATTCCATTGTCATATGGGAAAAATAATGACTGTTTTAAGGCAGGTAAGAAATATTTATGGCTGGTACATTTTTTTATCTTCATTTTGGACCCAGCACACATTCATAGACAAAGACATATCCACTATTAATATAATAATAAAAACATTAGACAGCAATTTGTAGGGTGTAAACAGATGACTTGGAGCGGTTCCCAATTAATTACACAGACTGCATTCGCTGATAACTAAACACAAAGAGAGGAACAAGAAAAACATACCTGGAGTGAATTAATAATGCTTCAGATTCTTTTAATCTTGCAGTAATTAGACTTAATAAGCTTAAAACCGAAACACAAATTGTGTTTGCTAGAATTCATTTACAACTCTACTGATTTTGCCACCGAATGGCAAACAGCTTTGAACAACAGGAAACAGGAAGTGCATTATCCTCAAATGAAGCACAGATTTGATTTCACTAATTAAGGATGCTTTCCTTAATCCAGGCGAACACTTGCATTCATCAACACACAGGAAATGAATGGAGGAAACAGCCATCTGTAAGAACAGACTGAAAGTTTAGATACATCCAGGCCTGAAGAGATCTGTCCATATTTCTACCGTTTTAAAATACTTGAATCAGCTGTTCATTTATCAGTGCATTCAGTAGATTAAAACTAGGAAGTTAATTGACTAATTCTTTAAAGGGATAGTTCACCCAAAAATGTATATTTTCTCATAATTTACTCACCTTAATGCCATCCCAGATGTTTGACTGTCTTCTGCTGAACACAAAGTTTTCAGAAAAAAATATCAAGTCAGTGGGTAAACAAGATTTTGAAGCTCAAAAATGCACATAAAGTCAGCATAAAAATAATCCGTAAAACTCCAGTGGTTTAATCTATATCTTCAGAAGCGATATGATTGGTGTGGGTGAGAAACAGATCAATATTTAAGTCTTTTTTTTACTATAAATCTCCACATTCACTTTCAAATTCTTCTTCTTTTGCTTTTGGCAAATCACATTCTTTGTGCATATCATCACTTAATGGGCAGCGAGGAGAATTTATATGAAAAAATGACTTAAATATTGATCTGTTATTCACCCACACCTATCATATTTCTTCAGAAAACATGGATTAAACCACTGGAGTCTTATGGATTACTTTTATGCTGGATTTATGTGCCTTTTGGAGCTTCAAAGTTCAGGCTACCATTCACTTGCATTGTATGGACCTACAGAGCTGAAATATTCTTCTTAAAATCTTTGTTTGTGTTCTGCAGAAGATAGAAAGTTATACATATTTTGGGATGGCACGAGGGTGAGTAAATGATGAGATAATACAATTTATTAGGTGAACTATCCCTTTAAGAATCTACAACCAAAGGTCCATGCAGTGTACGAATTATACATTGACTTTCAGGATGTAGATTTGTAACTGACTGGTGACTATGTGTTTCAATTGTATTTGTCAATACTTAAATTAAATAGAGCAGTGATAATTATAAGTTAATTATTTGCAAAAGTAACTTATGCATTTTGTTGCATGTTCAAAAAGCAACACATTAATCATGTAAAACATGATTTTTTTACACATTACTCCCAACAGAGTGCAACAGTGCCTGTCGATTTCTTTTTTTTTCATCTGGATTTGATTAAATCCTTCATAAGCCATGAACCAAACGAACCAGCTCTGAGGTGAATCACAACATTATAAACTTTGATTTATTGATGTAAAGTTGTTGATTATGAGTATAGAAACTAACAATTGTACGTTTTTTGGAAAAATGTTAAGACAAATACAAATATATAATCAGTGTAAAAGTGTGGCAATCTGTCATAGCGGTCACTGCCAGAGCTCTTTTGCCACGATTCTCTGATTGGTGGATCTTTCTCTTTAGGATTATGGGTAGTTTAGTTTTTAGCACAAATTAGGTCTGTCTTCAAAGGTTTATAAGTTGCAGTTAAAAATCAATTCACACTCGGACAAAATGACTGCGATTTTTACTGTTGTGCTCTGTAACATTATATATATATATATATATATATATATATATATATATATATATATATATATATATATATATATATAATTTTTTTTTTTTTTTTTTTTTTTTTTTTTAAAGTATATGCCAGTTTTTAAAATCAAGAAGCTTTCATCCTCATAATAATGTAATTTAAAAAATATTTGGCTGTGTGGTTCCTGTCTTAGTGTTTGTGAATGTGTGTCTGATGCTAATTCCCTATAGCACATTCCGAAAAATCTCCACCCACTGCCACATGTCGAATCTCAGAGGGGCGGACCATAATCCTCTAGGGCTCATGCATATTCATGAACCGTTATGAATATTCACCGGGTCCCAGTGGGTATGCTCGTGCTCCAAAAACAATTCACTCTCTGTAATACTCTTTCATTTCTGTCTGCACGTAAAAATGAACCTCCGTTAGGATGGAATAAAGATTAGATGGAAAAAAAGCAGAAAAAGTAATCAAGAAGAACGAAATGAAAGTCATCGATCAGTTTCATGTTGATATTCTAACTACAAATGCTGTATTAAAGGAATAGTTCAATGTCATAATTTACTCACCTTCATGTTGTTTCGACTCCCAAATTATTTTCTAATTTCTATAAAACATTAATTGAAATGTTAGACAGAATGTATGAGCTTCTCTTTTCTATGTAACAAAGTAATTACATTTGAGAACTATGTGGGAGTGGAAGATTATCAGTTAGTAACATTTTAGTCTGTCCCTCATACAAAACTATCGCATGGATTCAGAAGACTTGGAATATTGCACGTGGGTTGCATTGACTACGTACATGGTACTTTTTTGGTTGGCTTTTTGGAGTTTCCACATCCCACATGGGCATGGACATGGACATGCTGACTGAAATCTCCCTTTTGCATTTCACAGAAGAAAGAAAATATCGTGGAGTTGGAATGACATGAAGGTGAGTGAATAATGTCAGAATCTTTGTTTTTGGGTGAACTAACCCTCAAGTATGAGATCAACGTTACAACCCAGTTTCTGCTTTAACAATATGAGTTTTGGCATCTTTTCCAACTCAGAGTCAAAACTGCAGAATAAACGTCTGTGCCACCAGCTGTGTTGCATCAGGATCTAAACCACAACACAACTGTTTGATCGTTAATAGTGGTGTATTAGTATATTTAGTTCTAGTATTCTAGCATTCAAGCAAATAGAGGATATCTCATGCATATTAATAATGACTCTTACTGCACTGCTGTTGAGATCCTTAGGTGACGCGCTCCCGCAGTGGGAAACTGTCGAGAGTTGATGTAAGAAACTTTCCTCAATGCTGCGTTCATCTGCTCCAAATCCTCCCCCTCCATCACCACAAGAGATTGAGTGGGATTGAAGTGAAACTGGAAGAGAGAAAACATTCATTCACAAGCAAGTGTGAGATATACTGTAAAAGTTTGTGAGTGTGCGTTTGAGGACCGAAGCTTGGGGAAAGAGCTTATAAAGACCAAACTGAGCTGAGAGAGATCACAACACCTGAGTGAGGAAACATCTGTCTGCATCTCTCACTAAAAATCTCTCTGGAAAGCCTGTTTTCATTTGATCTCCAAATCTTCCCTTGAGCTTTTTGAATAGAAAAGAACTGAAAAGAGAAAGGGAAATATGCAAACAGAAGTATCTCTTCATAAGTCTTGTCTCCCAGCTTTTCCTCGGTTCTGTGTTACTCGTTCTCTCGCTCTCCAAAACAGTGGGGGTTTCCACTCTTTTCACTAATTTTATATATAATAGAATATGGTTAAAGAAACTAATTTTCGTCATCCAATTAATATGGTTTATAAACCTAAAATACTGAATTAATATAGTATGTGTGGTTGCGTGTGTGCGTACATCAGTCCTTTACAACAGCTTTGAACTTGGCTCATCCTATAAAAAATTTAGGGTCAGTATTATTGGAGTTTGTTGTGTGTGTTACCTTTATACTCTGTCCAAGACTCTCCAGTGAGGTGATGTCCAGCCCTTCTTTACAGGCCTGCAGGCAGGTATTAATCTTCTGGCTTTCTATCTTTCCTGGTCGAACTATCAGTCCAGACAAACTGCCTCGAAAATACTGCGTGAACTTTGCTTTAGAGACCTCGCCACCTTCACACATACAAACACCAATAACACCAAAACACAAACAGCCAGGCATGATGAGCTGCCCTAAAACACTCTTAGATTTTATTCTTTATTATATGTAATAAGTAATGTATACAGTATATATATTTGTAGAATTAGTGCTGTCAATCGATTAAAATTGGTGGTGAAACAGTCAATGGTGTCCCAATTAATTAATTGCAATTAATCGCATATACAAATATTTGCTGAGAAAGCCCCTCATATGACAATAATTCAATATATAATGATGAAATAATTATACATAGTTATATTTAAATATTTAAATTTTTTTATATATATATATATATATATTACAAAATATTCAGATAATAAAAATGCATTACATTCTTGTGGCAGAAGAGTTCATCATTGATAAGACAAAAAGCGACTTTAGAATACAATGTATTGTTTACTACCATATTATTGATCATAAGTCAATCACTGACACACAGTTCACAGCAATCCATTTCACAAGTGAATTTGTCAATCAGTTGGAGATTTATTATGAGGGCTTGTTTAAGGACCCGTCAATGTACACCTGCATCAGACATGCTTGTGTAGCGTCTCATAAACATACATTTTTAGGTCACTGTGTCAAGTTAAATATAGTTTAATAATTAGAACACATCTTGAGATCCCTTAGTTCGAATTTGTGCTCAACAAATGTTTTGAATGCAAGAATGTAACGCATGTTTTTGTTTTTCTGCTGAAGGGTTGTTTTCTTCACTGTATAAACTGTGTGTTGCTCATACAGCTGAAATTTCACTTACTGCCCTCTGGAGTAAACAGGTGGTACTACAAGCTTGCATTTCTCAGGAATCTTCCTTATTACTGTATGGGGCATTGCGATTAATTGTGTTAATTTTTTTGAATGCCATATTTTTAATAAAATTAATCGCACTGAATTATCGCGTTTAATTGACAGCCCTAAAATATATACAACAGTTAGTTCCAGTCCTTGAATCTGATTGGACGAGAGATGTTCCATGAACACTGCTGGTCTAACACCATCAGCACTCGGACGCTTCACTGTGTGTATCACTCCTTTTGTGTTCATGCCGTTCTAAACTATAGTGTAAGAGCAGTGCAGATCTGTTAAGAGACATGGTTTGTCTTTTTTTTTTTTAGATTACATATGTTAGCCAGCAGGTAGTGTCAAAAGATAATTTTTATGTGTAATATGAGCCAGTTAGGTGACGTGAAGTGAATCCGCATCAGCCGTTTACATACAACAGCTCTTCCTGATCTACTACTGTACACTTACTACACTAAACTACTAAAACTAGGAAATAGATTTAAATGGATTTAAACGAACAACTTCAGCATTACGGCCCATCACAGTTGAGTGACACAACAGACATTAATTACACAAGATTAATTACACAATGGGTGCTGTTTAAAATGGCGATATATATATAAACTGAATTTGTCAGTCAGTTGGATATTTATTATGAGGGCTTGTTTAAGGGCCCGTCAATTTACACCTACGTCAGACGTCTTGGGTGTGTTGCGTCATAAACATAAAATGTTTAGGTCACTGTGTCAAGTTAAATATAGTTTAATACTCAATCTTTAAACACATCTTTTGCACTCCATCGCGTGTTTTGAACGCAAGAACGTAACGCATGTTTGTGTTGTTCTGCTGCTGGATGGTTGTTTTCTTCACTGTATAAACTTCAAGTATCTCACACAGCTGACGTTTCACTTACTGCCCTCTGGAGTAAACAGGTGGTACTACAAGCTTGCATTTCTCAGGACTCTTCCTGAGTTTTTTAACGCATTATTTTTTGCAAAATTAATCGCTCTGAATTAACGCGTTAAATCAACAGCCCTAATATATATATATATATATGCAATCTCAGACTGACACAATGTTCAGTGGGGGCCTTTGTGGGGGGCATGACATCAGTTGCAGTGCTCCCTGTTCTTCTATTATAATCTTTTATATTTGCTAAAGTAATGTTTGGGAGTCTAACACTTATATTTTGTATTGACACACTAAAGATGAAGATATAATTAACCATCTTAAGACAAATGCTTTTGTGAAACATCTTATCTGCTTTTGCACAGTACTTTATATGTGTATGTGTGTATGTATATATATATATATATATATACTGTACATACAGTATGTCAAGTCAAAGTTATTTATAAAGCACATTTAAAAAAAAAAAACAACCAACGTTGAGCAAATTGCTGTAAAATACATATACAGGGTGAATAAAACAGAAATATAAAAGTGAACACAGCAAAAACAGGAACACCTCAAAGGTCAATGTGAATGACCCTATGGTGAATTAAAAGCCAGTGAAAAGTAATATGTTTTAAGAGCAGTATTAAATAGAGATAGAGCAGTTCTTATGTATACAGGCAGGCTGTTCCGGAGCTTTGGAGCAGCTATGGCAAATGCTCGATCGCCTCTTTGCTTCAGTCTAGATCTGGGAACAGATAGAAGTCCCTGGTCCCCAGATCTAAGCGATCGAAGTGGAATGTGCTGGTGCAGTAAATCAGAGAGATATATTGGTGCTTTGTTGTTCAAAGATTTATAGACAAAAAGAAGAATTTTTAAGTCAGTTCAAAATCGGACCGGCAGCCAGTGTAGTGACATTAAGATAGGAGTATTGTGATCATATTTACGCCTGCCCTTCAGAAATCTGGCTGCAGCATTTTGGACACTTTGTAGATGACAAATAGAAGCTTGATTTCCATTTAGAGTTGCAGTAATACAAGCATGACATGATAAAAGCATGAATTACTGTTTGGAGGTTTTTCTCAGAGATAAAAGGTTTTACTTTAGAGAGAATTCGCAAGTGGAAGAACCCTGATCTAACCACAGCATTAATTTGTTTATCAAACTTTAAGCTGCTATCAAACAAGAAGCCTAAATTCTTTGTGCAGGATGTGGTAAAAGGAGCGAGACAGCCTATTTCAAAATAGGACACATTATTGTTGTTGGGTCCAAACAGACCATTTTTTTTATTTAGATAGGGACAGTATAAAAACATGATTTAGCAAAAAACATAAAAGAAAATAAGGCATTGTACAAAGAGATGATAACACGTAATTTGCATCTAAAGTCCCTAGATAGGATTTTTTTCTCCTGTAAAAGACAAAACAAAAGAAAAAAATATTTAACCATAAAAGTAATTGAGCTGGCTCCCAACACTGGTATCATATATAGAAAATGGCTTAGGCCAAAAGATTATTAATCATAAAAAAATTATTACAGCTCTGGATTCATTTAAGCCACACTTATCAATTGCTATAATTTAGTAGTAGTTATGTATGTGTATGTATACATAACAACTTTATTACAACAAAGGTTTAGTGCTGGCTATATATATAGTTACATATACCCACTCAAAATAAATTTCAACTTCAGTCAACCAGACACTCTCAGAACTCCCTTTGAACAGTGAAGCTGAATTAAAACAAAGCAATCACACTATTTAACTATATGATAATCTGTATTCAAAGCTGAAGACAGAGATAATAAGCAATTATCTGCATCTATCTGCGAGAGAACATGTGCCTCAGGCTATAGCATACTGATGTGCCTGATGACTCCCAACACTGTAGGGACCAAATGTCCCCACAAGGATAGTAAACCTGAAATCACCTACACTGTGTGGAGCAGCAAACAGCATTCCCTTTTGATCTGACAGAACTGACAAATAGGGAGAGTCAGCACTTCTGACATGTCAAGATAATGTGTACTACTACAGCACCATTGCTCTGACCTATGATCAGATGTTTACTGCAGGAATTTATAATGCTACATGCCTGCTGGCCACAGCCACAATGACATTTGGAGTACATTTTAGAAATTCATGGTATTTAAAAAGCCACAAGGGCCTGGGTATCTCAGCAAGTATTGACGCTGACTACCACCCCTGGAGTAGCGAGTTCGAATCCAGGGTGTGCTGAGTGACTCCAGCCAGGTCTCCTTAGCAACCAGATTGGCCCGATTGCTAAGGAGGGTAGAGTTACATGGGATAACCTCCTTGTGGTCACGACTAAGTGGTTCTCACTCTCAATGGGGCACGTGGTAAGTTGTACGTGTATCGTGGAGAGTAGCACGAGCCTTCACATGCGGAGTCTCCGCGGTGTCATGCACAACGAGCCACGTGATAAGATGCATGGATTGACATCTCGGAAGTGGAGGCAACTGAGACTTGTCATCCAAAACCCGGATTGAGATGAGTAACCAAGAGGACCTAGTAAGTAGTGGGACTTAAAAATTGGGAGAAAAAAAAAATTATACATGCACACATATATATATATATATATATATATATATATATATATATATATACAGCGGCATGCAAAAGTTTGGGCCCCCCTGATCAAAATTTCTGTTGCTGTGAATAGATAAGCAAGTTAAAGATGCCCTGATATCCAAAAGTCATAAAGTTAAAGATGACACATGTCTTTAATATTTTAAGCAGTATTACTTATGACCCTGCATGGTCAGTATTTAGAAACACGTCCTTTGGCGTGTATCACAGCTTGTAAACGCTTTTTGTAGCCAGCTAAGACTCTTTCAATTCTTGTTTGGAGGATTTTCACCCATTCTTCCTTGCAAAAGGCTTCTAGCACTGTGAGATTCTTGGGCCATCCACAGATTTTCGATGATGTTTAAGTCGGGGGACTTTGAGGGCCATGACAATACCTTCAGCTTGCACCTCTTGAGGTAGTCCATTGTGGATTTAAGGTGTGTTTAGATCATTATCCTGTTGTAGAAGCCATCCTCTTTTCATCTTCAGCTTTTTTACAGATGGTGTGATGTATGCTTCCAGAATTTGCTGGCATTTAATTTAATCCATTCTTCCCTCTAACAGTGAAATGTTTCCCATGACGCTGCCTGCAACACAAGCCCAAAGCATGAGCGATCCACCCCCGTGCTTAACAGTTGGGAGAGGTGTTCTTTTCATTAAATTCTGCAACCTTTTTTTCTCCAAATGCACCTTTGCTTGTTGCAGCCAAAATGCATCAGGCTTGTTTAGCTGTTCATTTGCAAACTTATAATGCTGAATTTTGTGGTGAGGATGCAGGAAAGGTTTTCTTCTCATGACTCTTCCATGAAGGTCATATTTGTACATGTGTCGCTGCACAGTAGAACAGTGCACCATTACTCCAGAGTCTGCTAAAGCTCCCTTTGACTGTTTTTGCAGTCAAACAGGGGTTTTAATTTGACTTTTTAGCAATCTCCAGTTCTCTCTGAAATTTTTCTTGGTCTTCCAGACCTCCACATGACCTCCACCCTTCTTGTTAACTGCCATTTCTTAATTACATTATGAACTGAGGAAACAGCTACATGAAAACACTTTGCAACCTTCTTATAGCCTTCTCCTGCTTTGTGGGCATCAATTATTTAAATTTTCTGAGTGCTAGGCAGCTGCTGAATGGAGCCCATGGCAGCTGATTGTTGGGACAAGGTTTGAGGAGTCAGAGTATTTATAAAGCTTTGAAATTTGCATCACATGGCCTTTTCAAATGATGACTGTGAACAAGCCATAGCCCTAACAAGCTAATTAAAGTCTGAGAACTTGGTAAAAGTTATCAGAGGGCTCAAATCTATTGGGGTGCCCAAACTTTTGCATGGTGCTCCTTTCCTTTTTTTCAATCTAAAATTGTACAAAACAAAAATAATACACTAATCTTGCTTAAAATGTAACTTTAAATAATTTTTGAGAACAGTTAATCTTCTACTCACTTAACTATTCACAGTAACAGAAATTTTGACCAGGCGTGCCTAAAATGTTGCATGCCACTGTGTGTATATACATATACATGTACATATACATACATATACACACGATTAATTTGACAAAAAATAACGAGTTAAAATTTACGTAATTAATCGCACCATAATAAGGAAGATTCCTGAGAAATGCACAATTGTTTACTCCAGAGGGCAGTAAGTGAAATTTCAGCTGTATGAGCAACGCACAGTTTATACAGTGATTGACTTATGATCAATAATATGGTAGTAAACAATCCATTGTATTCTAAAGCCACTTTTTGTATCGTCTTATCAATGATGAACTCTTCTGCTTCAAGAATGTAATTGTTACGTTCCTTATTCTCTTTTGTTTATGCACTCTTATTTTTAAGTTCTGGCACCTTTTACGTTCCATATTGTCTTTTGTTCATGCACTCTTATTTTGAAATCACTCTTATGTTCCTGTTTCCCAGTCTTGTCATGGCCTGTTTTCCCTCCATGTTCATGTGTCTGGTTTTCATAGGTTCATTGTTTGATTACTTTATTATCAGTTCTAGTTTTGTCATTGGTTTTAGTTAATTGCCTTATTATCTTGTTTTGAGTTCTGTTTGCCCATTGGCTTTTGTTTCCCCTTTGGTTTTGTATTTAAGCCCTCATGTTCACCTTGTCCTTTGTTGGTTATTGTTTGATGTTAGGTGTTTCATGATATTCCTTGTTTATCCTGCCTGCGACCGTGTTCCTGCCTGTGCCCTCCTTGGAAGATTCCCCATGTTTATTTCTTGTGTTTGTACCTTTGTTTTCCCCTCGTGGATGTTTATTTGTTCCTGCTTTCACCGTTTGCTTGACCCCTTGCTCCATCTAAATAAAGCTGCATCTGGATCCTCACTCCTTCTCTGCCTCCCCTTCATAACAGTAATGCATTTTAATTATCTGAATATTTTTGATTATATATATATACATCATATATATATATATGATTTATATATATATATATGATTTATATATATATGATTTATATATATATATATATATATATGATTTATATATATGATTTATATATATGATTTATATATATATGATTTATATATATGATTTATATATATATATGATTTATATATATATATATATATATATATGATTTATATATATATATGATTTATATATATGATTTATATATATATATATATATATATATATATATATATATATATATATATATATATATATATATATATATATATATTGATATAAATATGTATAATCTTTATATATTGAATTATTATTATATGAGGGGCTTTCTCAGCAAATATTTGTATATGGAATTAATTGCATTTAATTAATCGGGACACCATGTAATTAATTTTATTAAAAACTGTAATCGATTGACAGCCCTAAAATATATATATATATATATATATATATATATATATATATATATATATAAAAAAAATCCACACCCACAGATATTTGGATAATTTTTTTGGGAATTAATGGAAATTAAAAAGCTCCACCCACATTGACCACACCCACAATCACATTTGGAACATGCTTTGGAAAGTGATGGAATTTAAAAAGCCACACCCACAATGATATTTGGAGTTTGTTTTGGAAATTAATGGTATTTAAAAAGCCACACCCACATTTATCATGCTCACAATCACATTTGGAGCATGTTTAGGAAATTCAGAGAATTTGAAAAGCCACACCCTCACTAGTCACACCCACAATCACATTTGGAGTATGTTAAGGAAATAAATATCATTTGAAAAGCCACACCCATACTGACCACACCCACAATCATATTTGGAGCATGTTTTGGATATTCATAGAATTTGAAAAGCCACACCCACACTGACCATGCCCAAAATTACATTTAAAGGATATTTTGAAAAATCAGGGAATTTACAAAACCACACCCATGCTGACCACACCCACACACTTGCATTCTCTTTTCTCCAACCTTGCCAGCAGGCTCCTACGGTGAGCTGCAAGTCGATCTGCGGGGAGTGGATGGGCCAATCATCAGTCACCAGGTAAGGGTCATAGGTCAAGCCATCAACATAAAGAGTCACTTCTGGAAACTCAACGCTTATGACATAATAATGCCACTCCTTATCACAGATCTGAAAGAGAGAGATATTAGATATATTATAACACTATAATACAATAAACTTTGAAAACAAAAACACAGTCTGAAGAAAGCAGGTGACAAATATAGTCTACAAGCTGGTCCAAAAAATTAAACCGGTTTCTGGATTTGTTTCCATTTAAATTCAGAAATGTTAATAAAATGTAAATAATTTTTGGTCCAAAACGAACTGAGCTGACCTGCTGTGTACAGTTGTTAGCTTGGTACCTTCTAAAGGGCCGATCTGAACGAACATGTCCTCATAGCGCATGTTTACATTGAAATACAACTGAAAATAGTGCCTTCGGTGTGAATGGCTCATTCAAAGGCAGAATCCTAACTTAAACGCAACTTCCAAAGGAAGTCACTCGATGCGCTCATCACAAATAGTGCTTATCACGTGAACCACACAAAGAAAAACAAAGTTAATTTCAATAAAGTTTGCCATTAGCATGTTGCTAAGCTTACAATGTCATGCTCTAAAAAGCACAAACAATCGTACAATCAAATATTGCATTTACATTTATGCATTTGGCAGATGCTTTTATCCAAAGCGACTTACAAGAGCCCTTATTACAGGGACAATCCCCCCGGAGCAACCTGGAGTTAAGTGCCTTGCTCAAGGACACAATGGTGGTGGCTGTGGGGATCGAACCAGCAACCTTCTGATTACCAGTTATGTGCTTTAGCCCACTACGCCTCCACCACTCAATATAGGGTGAAATAGTTAATTGCCGCATGTAAAACGCATGGATTTTGGTTTTATTTAGTCAGTTTACATGATCATCATGCAGTTTGCAGTTCTGACATCAAGAATGCTTGAATTCTCTCATTCCTCACTTTTCTTTTCATGTCTTTTCTTAATTTCTTTTTTTAGTTGTAGGGTTAGTTCAGGGTAAATGATGACCAAATACAAGATTTTGTGTGGACTCGCCCTTAAAATTCTCCAAGACACAGTTCTACTTCACCAATCCCTAGGCTCATCACAACAAAAGCAAAGAAAGAAGTAGAGAGATGGAAAGACGAGAAAGGTCTCCACTGATGTGGGTGGATTGGTTGAGAGGGTCCAGAAGAGACTGATGACATGAGGGGTGTGAAGTGTCTCTACAGATGCTATGAATGATGGAGCGGGGCCCAAACTGACAGAAAACCATCGCAAACATCTATCAAACAGAAAAGCGTGAGGCAGAGGGTCAATACAGAAATAAATATTTGTTATGTATTTTTACATTTTCTGAAGGAAATGTGAAAGTTGAACGCTTATCTGTGCAAATCTTGTTAGGGAGTTGTGGATGGTTGCCATGGCTTTTCTAAGCGGTTGCTAAGGTGTTCTGAGAGGTTTTTGCATGTTGCTAGGTGGATGCTATAGGGTCTTCTGGGAGGTTGCTAGGGCATTGCTAGCTTGTTATTAACTGGTATAAATCTAAATGATGTCCCCACGTCTAAAATGATTCTGGTTCTGAGATTATGTTCCTCGTTTAATGTAAGTCAAAGGGATATTTTGTCCATTTTATCGTCCATTAGCTGAAAAATCACAAGTCTGATTGCCTAAAAAATGTATTTCTCCAACAAGCCACATGATCTGATGAATCATTCATGTCTGTAGCACAAACGGTGCATGACGAGTTACACGAGTTCAGCCTGATCTCATGAAAACTATGTGACTGTTGCGACGTTTTTGCTAAATGTGGTTTAGTACACATATCACGGCAGTTCCGAGGTGAAATATCCACTGTGTGGCGCTAAAAGCATGTGAAATGTTCTCCCAAACAGATAAGGCTAATGCTTAGTTTAAGGTTAATGCTTCTATCATGTTTTAAATCAACAAAACGAGCTTCCCTAAACCATAAACCTTATCGATAGTGTCATAAAAAGCAAATGTGAGATGAAAAATGCAATTGCTGAAGCAAACACATTTTGTGGTGTTTTATGACACTTTTGGCTCTTGTGTTGACTCACATGCTCTTTAGGACTTGGCCTCTTTGGCTTCATTAAAGTGTGTTTGTGTGAATTCTATTGAGAGGGACTGTGTTGTGCTATCACTCTGTGTGTGAAGGAAATATCTCTGTTGTCTCTGTATGGACTATTTGGGCCAAACCACTCAAAAACACAAGGTACCAGATGGTTTTTGCTCGCTTTGTTACACTGTGTGAGTGTGTATGTGTGTGTATTTGGCAGACGGAGCAGATCATAGGGTCTAGTGGAACTGATTGTTCCACATCACACCATTAGAAAAACAAAGAGACGACAAAAACAAAAAAAATGTTGTGAGAATGGATCAAACATTTTTAATCTTCACTCCATCTTTTCCTCCTACACCTGGAATCTCACCATCCATCTTTCTTCTCTCACTGTCTCACTCTCGCCAAATAGCTCCCTTGACCCGCCACCCCACCCCACCCCCCGCAACACCATGTTTTCCTTTCCTACAATGTTTTTCTCTCTACAGATCCCCCGTTTCTGAGTGATATCTGCTAAAAAAATTTTTTGCATACAATAGGTTGAATCTCACTAGAACTGTCCGGGTCATATTTCATCCATATTCATATCTTTATTGTTTTTTTTACAATTAAATTCACCAATGCAAACCATTATAAATTGGTTTCTAATACTCATTATCGAGCAAGATGAATACAGTGATGACCATCATCATGTTTGGAGCTGGACACAATGATTTAAATCAGCATAGATGTAAAGCAGTACAACAAATTACTTCCATTATATACAGTATTAATACTTTAAATTAAAATTGTATTTAAGTACCTTTTCCACTTTACAGTAATGAGCTTTCATTTTCTTTTTATTAATGAGGGTGCTTAATAAATTGTTCAGCCAAAAAATTCTGTCATTGGTAGACATGTTTCCAATCAAGTTATGAATTAAATTAATGTACAAACTAGGAGTATTGCAAAAACAACTGGCGAATAAAGCAGCGTTTTCATCCCATTGTCACTTCTGGGGAAATTGGTGTAAAATAAATATAAAAAGGGAAGTTGAAGCCACTTTGGCACTTTAATTAAATTATGAATTACTTTATGAATTTTATGATGATGATGATGATTTTGATGATTGTGCTATATTTCAAGTCTTTTGAAGAATATGATAGCTTTTTGTGATGATCAGACAAAGTTTTAACCTGTTTTTTATTTATGGTGCATAAATTTAGACATTTAGACGTATAATTTGTGAGCAAATGACAAAATAAGTTTCATTTTGGGTAAACAATTCATTTAAATAATAAAAATAATATTGCAATATTTATAGTACAAAATCATCCTAATTATCTTTGTAAAATGTCTGTCTGTCTGTCTGTCTGTCTGTCTGTCTGTCTGTCTGTCTATCTATCTATCTATCTATCTATCTATCTATCTATCTGTCTATCTATCTGTCTGTCTGTCTGTCTGTCTGTCTGTCTGTCTGTCTGTCTGTCTGTCTGTCTGTCTGTCTATCTACCTACCTATATGTCGTCTGTCTGTCTATCTATCTATCTATCTATCTATCGTCGTCTGTCTGTCTGTCTGTCTGTCTGTCTGTCTGTCTGTCTGTCTGTCTGTCTGTCTATCTATCTATCTGTCTGTCTGTCTATCTGTCTGTCTGTCTGTCTGTCTGTCTGTCTGTCTGTCTGTCGTCATCTGTCTGTCTATCTATCAATCTATCGTCATCGTCATCTGTCTGTCTGTCTATCTATCTATCTATCTATCTATTGTCGTCTGTCTGTCTGTCTGTCTGTCAGTCAGTCAGTCAATCAATCAATCGTCATCATCGTCTGTCGTCTGTCTGTCTGTCTGTCTGTCTGTCTATCTATCTAGTACATAAATGGTGGCCAAAAAAAAACGGGGACAATATGTTCGATACCTTAAAAATGCATAAAGGCATTAGCATCACCCTTACACACACACACACATACATTATTTACATTTATTCATTTGGCAGGCGCTTTTATTCGAAGCGACTTACAAAAGAGGAATATGATAAAAATTAGTGAGATGCACCTAGAAAGAGAGGAAGTCATTGACAGAGAATTGAGGTTTGTATACGGTCAGTATTGAGTGTCTTATTCTATTACTACTTCTTTATTCAACCAATTTTTGTTTTTATCATCTCTCTCTCTTTCTTTAATCTTCGGTTCAATTATTTGCTCCCTCTGCACACTGGACATCTCCCTGGGTTCTTATAATGAATAAATGGATTTCTTTCTCTTTAAATTTTACTTTTAAACCCTATTGATATGCATCTTGTATTCCATTGCTTTCTTTCATCCTCCCTTCTCTATCTCTGCTTCTTTCTGTATGTCTCTGGGTAGCATTGATTTTCTGCAGCAGTTGGTGTAAATGTTGGTGTATATTAGTACCAACTGATATTCTCTCTGTGAGTTCAGGGTTCAGCTCTCTCTGACTCTAAATGTACTCATTAATGTTATTTTAGGTCTAGCACACATTCTATTGTTTTTAGAAACATTGAATGGAAAAATTGATGTAACTAAATGTTATTAAAAATCTGAAAACACACAAACACAGGGGGATCTCTGGAGAGCAGAGCGACTTACAGTGATATTTTGTCTGTGTGTGTTCAGTAAATGTACAACACTAAATCGATAGAGGTGGTAAAAGACTTATAGCCACACTAACCCAAAGTCCACTTAATGACAAGGCAATTTATCAAAGAGAGAGAGAGAGAGAGAGAGAGAGAGAGAGAGAGGCTGTGTTGAGGGTTCATAAACAGAAGAAATCACTCTGATGTAGTAAGTACACTGAGAGTGACAAACACTTTAACAGTAACTGTGATATTCTTGTTTATCACTAAACAGACATATGTATGCATGACTCTTCTATTTGTCTTTTTTTATAAATTTTGCCAATAGTTCAGCAACTGTGAATTACCCATTTACCAGCCTTTGAGAAGGTATGATTTCCAGAGAAGTTTGTTTCTAAATAACAGCCACATTATGGCTGGAAACTGTCCAGGCAAATGAGAAAAGTCAAAATGGCCAAAATTGGTTGAGCTCACTGCAAAAGGTTTGAATTCAAAATAATGTCAATATTTCCTCATTCATTGTTGTTGTCCCTTCAGCTGTGAAAGAAACAGATGTACACATGACAATGTGTTCTACATAAATATTATTTTAGAAATATGTGTAACTCAGCTCAACTGAAAGTTGGTCCAATTTATATTGTAATGCGTAACACTACTTTTTGACTAAAGAAGTAATTAGATTACACTTACTAATTACTTTGTAATTAGATTACACCCAACACTGACTGCAAACATGGCAAAGATGTGTTTCTGAACACTTCTGATGTAAGAACTATCTTAATGTATTTATATTACTGTGGTTATAACATTGTAATAGCCCAGTTATAACAAGCCTTTTACACATTATTTGTCACAAAATAAGGATAAAGCAACTGGAAGTATGAGTTATGTTTTTGTGAGGTGCAATGAAATATTTATGTCACTAAGACAACACTATAATCAAGAAAACTGTACTTTTAATTAATGTTCATATGTTTCTATCACCACTGGAGTCACAATCCAGGGCATGATGAGTGACTCCAGCCATGTCTCCTAAGTAACCAAATTGGCCCGGTTGCTAGGGAGGGTAGAGTCACATGGGGTAACCACATTGTGGTCGCTATAATGTCAAACCAGTGAATTGTTTGTTCTTCAATGATTCATTTTTAACAATTCAATTTCATTGTAGAAAAAAGTAGCTTGTTACTGGAAAAAACTGTATAATTTTGAAAACAGCTGAACTGCAGCCAGACTATTAAGAAATATTGCTAAGTTAGTATCTACGCTATTTGTAGTTAATTTAGTCCCAAATCTGTGTGTGAGTGGTTGCTTGTAGTTCGAGTTAAGAAAGTTTCTTCTTAGTTTTTTCTGTTTTTAACATGAGATGGAGAGAGGGTGAAAGAAGATTTAATGACACTTTTATCCCTGCAGGTTTAACACAGTATTAGTGAGTATTACACTGCACAACTACATAGATTAGAAAACCTCTGTACGATACCTGAATCTAAACGATCTCTCTTTATGCATGATAGATCATTTATGAGTCCAACATGAATCATCCCAAAGAATGACTGCTAAAATAATAGCTTATAATGAACACACACACATGATATGAGCCATTTGTGCTGTCATATGTTTTCTTGTCCAATCAAAAGTGCATTAATGTATTTTTTAACTGACTTCCTGTCTGTCTGTCAATCTTTGAGAGAATATATTTGTCAGATAAACAATGTAAGGTAAGCTGTAGAGTTTGCACACCTGGTTGGGTTCTTTTGAGGTTGCTTGAGCAAAATCCTCTGAAAATGACTTATTTTTAGGGATGTCATGATACCATTTTGATACCAACGAGAATGAGTACCGATACTTGCTTTTTTTGGGACTCTCCGATATGATACGCCTGGTTTTTTGTTTTTTGTTTTATGAATTTCACATTCAACAGTTTATTTATGTGTCTAAATGATTGAATTCTTTAAAACGAAATACAACATTGGAGTTATTTTTGGTCAAATAAAGTGCTGCACAACATCACAGATGCAAGATATTGCTTTAATATAAAATCATTATTATTTTGAATTATTATTATTATTATTAGTAGTAGTAGTAGTAGTAGTAGTAGTAGTAGTAGTATTACAGTGAATATTACATAACTATACAGTAGTAATATATATTTCGGTCATACTTTTTCCATTGAAATTGAGCTTTTATTTTGGCAGAAGCTTTTATTTTGAGGCCCTTCCCATTTCTGTGTTTTTGATGGTAGCTTCTCATTTCCGGAAAAGCAGGTTGCTACGTGTCTCTGTGTGCATTCAGAATTCATCAACCCTATGCCCTATTCCCTTCGAAGACCATCCACCATGTTTGTGAGTTTTGGAGGGTTGAAAAGTGTGTGGCTCAAAAATAACATTAATTCAGAACTCACTTTTTAAATCATTTGTATTGGAAATGTGGTTGGACACGATCTTATAGCATGACTATCGTGATTGTTCTCCCCTCAATGTGCCCCTCTTGGATCACAGGGCCAGTGTGATTATTAAACTGCAAAATGCTGCTATTTAATTGTATCCGTGTATGAGCAGCCGGCTTCACACATTCACTTGAAAGTGCACAGCACATGCAAACTTCTAAAATTGTAGCCTTTGCATTTTAATAACCATTCTATGACATAATGTGATTGTAATTTGGGTGCCGAATGTTTTCCTAATGGCATTTGTACATCAGATGGTATTGCTTTTTGGTATCTGAGCATTTTTACGAGCATGAGTACAATTACACATACAAATATCAGTATCCGGACATCCCTACTTCAAACTAATTCCTCATTCAAACTAATTCATCTGAAGCGAAGTCTTAAAGTTCCTGAAGTCCTAAAATCTCTTACCAAAAAAGTTTACTGGAGGTTCAGAACATCTGACTGGAGTTTTGGATAAAATATCCATATTTTTGCATAAAAGTGTAAGCTAAATGAAAACTTACTGTACTTACCTGCTCTAATTTCCAGTGGAATTCTGCCGGTCTGAAGGTGTCGGTCTGCGTGTAATCTGTTCTCAACAGGAACACCAGTCTGCAGTTATGCACATACAAAGAATAATGGTGTCTGTTCATCTCTGAGAGACAGACAGAAAGAAAGAGACACAAAGAGAGTACAGAAAGGTCAAGAGACAGACAGAGAACACAATTACCACTTGACATACAAGATAATATCGGTAAATTGAACTTGGGGGAAAGAATATGGACCGTTTGGTGTGTATTAATCTATAAAGAGATCCAGATAGGAGAAGACAGGTAATGTAAGAAGAAGAGGTCGGCAAATAGAAAAAAATCAGACTTGGTTAAATAAATTAGATTTAAATGGTGTTTCAGTCTTGTAGTACAAAGGAAATTCTGATTTTAACGGTTTCTGTTCTGCAAAGATTCAGGAGAAATTCAGAAGAAATTTGAATGGACACAAATGAGGCAACTGTTGGCATACAGAAAGAGTAAAAAGTTATAAAACTAATGTGGATAGCATAGCATAGCTGAAAATAAAGGTTTGAATTCATATTGAGGTCTCTGACTTTTGATTGCAGATTACTTGTGGTATCCTGGAAAATCTGAGCACAGTTTGAGACATTGTTTAGATCCTATAGAGGAGACACATGAGACTACAAGGTTTTATTTCTCAGGAGAAACATCTTTTTGCTCTTCATTAAATCTAATTGCTGTAGGAGAAACATTTGATATATTAAAGAGATCTCATTTGTTATTTGTTTTTCTTACAGTGTCCAAAACCAACCAAATGCTGGTAATTTCAGCAGGTTTCTCATCACATCTCTCCACTAACACCTTAGATCCCTCTCTTACCGGTTTTGTCAGAGTTGCAGAGAAGCGTTTCTTTCTCCGCTCTCTGTCCAGGACTTGGTCCGTGCTTCATCCACGTTGCTATGGTGAACTGATCCATTAGATTTTGCGGGACGACCCAGTCTGGAATCTTGGCAGCTTGACGACCATAAAACTGGTATATGAGGTCACTGTCCTGACCGCCATCCATTACAAGAGTTGCCGTCCAATTAAAAACTGAGCTTGGGGCGGGAAGAAGGTCTGTGGTGTCTGATGAAGCTCCTGGAATGTTTTGATAATAACCAGACAGTTCAGAAAGTATCTTTCCAAAATCAGTTCAAAGTTGTTTAGTTTAAGGTTTTAATAATAATAATAAAAAAAAAAAAATCTTTTTTGACTACTTGGACTGAACCTGAGTTGGATTAGTGCAGTAAATATGTAAATTCACTTTTTGAAAGTTAGTAATGGGACAAAATTCATACATCTGAACATTTGCATTTATAGCTCAGTGATACTATAATGTGTGATTACAATGTGTGTCTAAAGTATCAGCAATGCAAAAAAATTGTACTTCTAAATCACTACGTTACCAATAATTAGCCATGTCATTAACTGAAGACAATCTCTCTCTGATATTTATTAAGTCTGAATTAAACTCAGTCGTAGACAAAATTACACTGATAATGGGCCTTCACTGAGACCCATACCTATTCTAGAATATTGGCGGAGGATTTGTATGACTAATCTAGCCTTGAGGCACATTTTGTAATTAAACCAACCCTGGAGAAATGAGGAAATGTGCAACGGAAGAAATAATTGTTAATCATACCGCAGAGCTTCTGTAATGACTTCTCAGAGTGCAACTCTCTGTTGCAACCCTTTCCAACATGACTGGTATCCAGTTCCACTGTGATCCTAATCCAGGACACAGATCCATCACAAGTCTCCAGGTGCATCTTGGAAAATAACAATTTACTGCCCGTACCTGGTTCATAGTCAACATGCTTGTTCCAGCCTATAGAGATACAGGAAAGAAAGAAAGAAAGAAAGAAAGAAAGAAAGAAAGAAAAGAAAAAAGAAAGAAAGAAAAAGGAGGGAGGGATGAAGAAAGGAGGAAATGAAGGAAGGAATAAAGACAGAAGGAAGGAAAAAAGGAAGGGAGGAAGAGGAAAGAATGAAGGAAGAAAGGAATGGAAGAAAAAAGAAAGGAAGAAAGGATAAGGAAGGAAAGAAGGAATGATAAGGAACAAATGAAGGAAAAAGGAAAGGAGGAAGGAAGAAAGAAAAAAGGAAGTATAAGGAAGGAAAAATAAAAAGAAAGAAAGTAGGAAGGAAAGATGGAATAAAGGGAGGGAGTAAAAAATAAATAAAGAAGGAATGAATAAAAAAGGTAGGGAGGAAGGAAGGAAAAAGAAAGAAGTAGTATGCAAATAAGGAATGAAGGATGAGGAACGAAGGAAGGCAGGAAAGAAGGAAATAAAAAGTAAAGTAGCAAAGAAGAAGGAAGGAAGGAATGAAGAAAAAGGTAGGAAGGAAGGAAGGACGGAAGGAAGGAAGGAAGGAAGGAAGGAAGGAAGTATGCAAATAAGGAATGAAGGATAAGGATGAAAGGATGAATGGAAAAGCAAATAAAGAAGGAAAAATGGGAAGTAGGCAAAGAAGGAAGGAAAGAAGGATGGAAGGAAGGAAGGAAAGAAGGAAGGAAGGAAGAAAGAAAGAAAGGAAGGAAGGATGTTAGGAAAGAAGGAAGGAAAGAAGGAAAGAAGGAAGAAAGGAAGGAAGAAAGAAAGAAAGAAAGAAAGAAAGAAAGGAAGGAAGGAAGGGAAGGAAGGAAGGATGTTAGGAAAGAAGGAAGGAAGGAAAGAAGGAAGGAAGGAAGGAAGGAAGGAAGGATGTTTGGAAATGTTTTGATAAGTTAACTAAATATTTATAACAGAAGGAACAATGACAGGAAAACATAACATCTAACATCAGTGAGCTGGAAAATGGAGAGATATTGAGGTCACAATCTTTGTCAGACTTCAACACGACTCAATTTCCCCAAAACATGATTGAGACATTACCTGCATTTTAAATAACCATCAAAGAGAACACAAGATGTGTTGTGCTAAAGGAAGTTCAAAGATTGTGTGCACTTCCTATTACTACAAAAAGCACTCTGGTACTACAAGCATCCCTAATATCACTGCTCGTGTTTTGACAAGTACTGTGACAAACATGTAAGCAGCAATAATACCGATGCTTGCCTAGGCCAAAAGCACTAATAATTAAGCATTTTGTGAAATACTGCACCTGACATTTTTTATGACTTTATTGTAATGAATGTATGTGTTCAGAATGGCTATGAAAATTAAAAAAAAATTACAAAGACTTTTAAAATACTGCTCCAATCATTATAGCATAACTGCAAAAACTACTTAGCTCCATCATCCCTTTTGTTTTTATTATTATTATTTATTTCGGGTTGTATTTTAATTAAAATGTGAGGTTTGCTACCCTGAGCACTTTGTGCGTTTAGCGAGATATTCAATTTAACAGAATTCCATAGCCAGTGGATATTTAATGTGAATTTATGTGCAACATTTTTTATAAAAAGGTGGCCAGTATGTAACAATGAATTATGTAGTATATTAATATTCCCATACAGACCACAAAAATATTAGCTAAGACACAAACAACTTAAATGAGCTGTAGGGTAAACGATGTTAAGAATAGAAGTTAAGAAGCTGGAATAGTTATTTGATGCATGGAGGGACTCTAAGGTAATGACAGAATTTTGAACATATGTGTGTGGACATTGAATATCCATCTCTGTATATCCAATTGTGTACTTTTGTCAAATGTCAAATGTGAAAAATGGGCTCCACTCAAGCTGTCGTCTTCATTCAGTGGACTGGAAAAACTGGCCTGAAGCCATGCAAGTGTTTGTGAGTGGGTGTGTGTGTGTGTGTGTGTGTGTATGTGTGTGTGTAAAAGGGATGCTACAAAAGAACATGTCCTTAGTTTAAGATTCTTGTTGTTCTTTAAACTAACCCGAGGGACAATCAGCGTGTGACACATCAGAGACACATCAAAGTTGTGCAACAAAACATTAAAATTAGTGTGTCCCAAAATGGACAACAAAAAACAGCTTTTAAATCAGGCAAACAAACCAAACTCTAAAGTCGAATGGGCTTTGCTCTACATCAAATGTTACACTAGTCCTTAGCTTTGCATGACAATGGTACAAGTTTGTTTTTGCACGTACTATAGCGCACAATTGCATTAATCAGCCTAAAGAGACCATACACAGAACCACGTTTGCTTACCAAAAAAGTAGGCCTATACAAAAATCCCCTTAAAATCAAACATTGAACTGCATAGGCCCAATATATGCAAAATTATTATTCTGACATTGACTGAATGGGACACTTGCAAGTTCGGTTCACTTGAATTACAATGGATTCTTATTCTTGGCAGCCATTAATTCACTGAACAAAACAACGTGTTAATCCTCTTTGCAAAGCAGTCTGGGACTATTTTTTTTCTTTGCATAGTTTTGTTCATGGTTTTTAAAGATGTGGGCATGTCATGCTACCTGTCCATCTTGGCATCTGCCTAATTTGGCTAGTTTTCACCAAGTCACTGAAGAATTTGCTCCAAAATACTGTAGAGTTTGATTGGATGCAAGATCTTTGAGGACAATAACAACAGATTTGGTTAGCATTTTCTCCTACCTTTTAAACTTTAAAAAGCCCAACTTATGTTATGTGGTAAGTTGCATTTTATTATTTGCATTTAGCGTTGGGTTTTCCCTGCTGTCCCCGACCCTATCAGAACAGACCTGCAACGCAATTCTGAGTCGCAACCCGCCAGGTGAGAACTACTGCTTTAGATACCACGGCCCTGAACTCCAGCAGCAGTAAAAGGAATACCAGCTGCTTTCAAAGAACCACATAATGCGTCATGCTGGCTATTATATAAGTGTGTGTTTGTGTGTGTTCATTTTAATATAAACTTCACAGAGTAATCAAAAGAAAAGACTGTGAAAAAAACACAAACCTGCAGCGAAGAGAACGGGACAGAGAAAGACAGTGTGACGGGGACAGTGGAGGGAGGGGGTCAAAGCTATATTGAGTTTAAACAAAAATTGCTTCTAGGGGAAAAAAAAGATGTATAGAAAGTGACAGGAAATTCAAAGGCACTGAAAATGCCCTTGTGTTTATGTGTATGCAATTCAGCTAAATTTGGTTTTAGATGGGGATTGTGCCATGGATCAGAGGAAACGGTTGGATTCACTATCCCAAATATGTCACTGTATATTCTACTCCACACTGATAGGGATAACGCTTTAGCTTGCCCTCTAGACAAAATGTTTGCCCAAACCTCCATTATGATGCATTGTTAAAACTCTCATTATTTCATTGTGTGTTTTAATCTTGAATCTGGATCTCATTTATACACTGGCAGCAATGTAAACCTTATCAAGAAAATGACTGATTATGTCAACGATAAATACGAGATGAAAAAGACACGGTTTAGTCCACCGCTCCTACGTGTAAGGTTTGACTGAATAGTTCACCCAAAAATGAACATTCTCTCATCATTACTTGCTCTCATGCCATCCCAGATATATATGACTTACTTGTTTTCTTCTGCTAAACACAAGCAAAGATTTTTAGAAGAAAATCTCAATTCTATAGGTCCATGCATACAGTACGATGCAATTCAACAGGGTCCAAAAGTTTGAAACTTGAAAAAGCACATAAAAGCAGCATAAAAGTAATTAATTATTCTCCAGTGGTTTAATCCATGTCTTCAGAAGAGAAATGATAGTTGTGAGTGAGAAACAGATACAATTCTAAGCCCTTTTTTACTATAAATTATATAAATACTATAAATGCCCGGTATGTGGCGATATGCATGAAGAATGCAAAGAATTGAAAGTGAAAGTGATTAATAGTAAAAAACGACTTGAATATTGATCTGTTTCTCGCCCACACTTATCATATCGCTTCTGAAGACATGGATTAAACCATTGCAGTCGTATGGATTACTTTTATTCTACCTTTATATGCTTTTAGTACTTCAAAGTTCTGGTCACCATTCACTTGCATTGTATAGACCTACAGAGCTGAAATATTCTTCTAAAAATCTTTCTTTGTGTTCAGCAGAAGAAAGAAAGTCATACACATCTGTGTCGGCATGAGGATGAGTAAATGATGAGAGAATTGTCCTTACTGTCCTCAATATGATGAGACATTACACATATTTCAATATATTAACAATGCACTAACACTGTTTTTTATTAATTCGTTTATTTTTTTTAAGAAAGACAAATCTAGAAAGAATTTATTCAAATAATCCAGACATACTGTAGTATGTTGGGACAGTATGTTTACTAATG